>CM035170.1:82127287-82524787 GCA_020205615.1 Panax quinquefolius | reverse complement strand
ATACTTTTTATTAATAAATGAATAAGATTGTTACAAAGTATATGCTTTATCATCAAACATGATCGGGTTTGTGCATACTACTTTCAATCTCCCACTTGCACTAAAGCCAATCGCCATGGTATCTTATACTCTTCTTCTCTAAGTGACGATTATCCCGCCATTGATAAGCTTTAGTTAATGGATATGTAATGTTGTTCATGAGAGTCCACTATCTCTATAGTGATTTCCCATCTTCAATGATTCTAATAATCAAATGAAAGTGCCACAACACATGTTTAGATCCAAGATGAGACTTAGAACTATTCCTAGTTCTCAGAATGAACTTTTAATCCAAACAATCAACTCATAGCCTTCATTTATAGCTATATACTTTGTCTTTATCACTAAACCAAAGAACTCTTTTGTCATTGCTTGGAACCTTTCCAATTCACGCACCACCGCTCAAGATAACGCTTTACCTTAAAGTGGATTTTTCTCGTCATCTTGGTCTCCGTCTGAAAAACTTGAGTCCATAAAGCCTCTAGTTTTAATTTAGACCCACCATGAATATGATCACATCCTTAGTGCCTAAGTAGCACTTTAAGATGTTTTTCACCGACTCATAGTGAACTTCTCCATAATACGACCGATCAACATCGTGTCTCGTATATTTCATCAGATACATGATTGTCACTCATGCGACTCTCTTTTCGTGAGTCTGTGGGGACTATTAAGAGAGATACACTCCATAGCTCATCAACATGAGACATCTCTTGAGTTTGCCATGCTAAACGACTTTAGCATCAAATGAATATACGCTCTCGGGTTAAGTCGAGCATCCTCTTAAATCTATCTATATAGATTTATATCCCCAATTAAGATACTCTTCCCAAATCATTCATGGAGGAATGTTTAGACAACTTTATCTTTACCGATCAGAGCATTGGTATGTCATTCCTCATCCGTAGTATATCAACATATAATACTAGAAATGTCACGACGCCCCAATCGACCCTTTTTGTACATTCTTATTTTTGATAAAATCAAACTCTTTGATTGCATCAAAACGTAATGTTCCATATTCGATCATCATCTTCTATGATGTGTAACACTCATCATCATCATCCATCATGAATCCATACCATCATCATCCATGATGAATCCATACCTCCTGGTATCTTCTGTGACTATTCCGCATTTACGATCTTGGCCAGGTACAATAGGTCTATCTATAGTGTTCCTCTTATTCGACTTATAAGTGTTTTTGTGGTTCTTGAACTCTTCAAGATCTATTATCCTCCCACTAGCCCCTTCAATGATAAACACCTTTATCTTAGAAGGCAGTTGTTTCAGAACAAACACCTTTTGCTAAGTAGAATTATAGAACATATACCCTAAACTTACTTTTAGATGTCCCACAAATCAGACATGTCAAAAATCTTGTCCCAAGCTTATCCTTTTGAAACCTTTTCACATAAGTCGACAACCCTTATCTTAACATACTTAAGATTAGAATCCTCCCCGTCCATAACTTTTATGGAGTCTTCAATGGATTTTGAGGTTACCATTTTCGAGATATGCAGCCATTTCTAGACATTATCCTGTAGAGGATACCGAATGCTGTGAAAATTATGGACCGCACTACGTCCAACAAGGTACGATTTTTCCTTCGTATATACATCAATCAATTATTATGATCGTGAGAGGTGTCCATTATGAGAAAAAACCATTTGAGATGATCTAGAAACTTATCAGCACAAGTATTTATTCCTCGATCTAATCAAAGAATCTTAATACTTTGCCAATTTGTTTCACTTCAAATTCTTTGAACCTTTCAAATAATTCACACTTGATTTTCAAAGAAATACACACATTCAACTCTTTTCAATGATCATCTCCTTTTCTTATACTAATTTGTTCAATATGCAAAATTATTTTCACGTAAGTCAAGTATACAAAATTTATTAAGTAATATTCCATTTATACAAAAAATTATTATTATTATAAATAGAACAACAATTGTTCTTAATTATAATACCAAAGATTTCATCATCCAACAATAAAATGGAAATAATATTTTTAACAAGAACCGAATACAATAACAACTTATCGACTTAATAGATTTGCCCGTAGGCATTGCTAAACTATAAGTTTCTATGGCTAATGCAAAGACCTTTGCTTCATTTCCCACACATAGATTACTTATATTTGTTTAGCTTTCTTTCTACTTCGCTTGGTCCCTTCATAAATCTATATTTATGATAACCAAAGTCGTGATCCAATACCCAAGTAAACCTCGACTTAAAGAAAAATTTATTTCAAATCATGAACAAAATCAGATTTGTAACCAAACTTCACTAAGCTTCTTTTGTTAGCCTCTCGCAAGATGCTTCTCGCTTTTTTTCCAAAGGTCCAGTGCTTATTGCAAAGGGAAGCAAACCCTTTGCTATCCGTACGCTTTTGTTCTTATTATCCTTTGTTTATGCCTTTCTATTTACCTTCTTTGAATCGCTCTTCTTTCGTAAGATCCTTTGCCCCTACCAAGAAGACTTGGATCTTTCTTGGTCGAAAGTGACTCTCAACATTTTTCAATATGTTAAGCAAATCAACAGAGGTCGATATCTAGCTTGTTCATATGAAAAATTCACAACAATTGTGAAAGGAGTCCGGAGTGAGTGCAAGATCAAATCTCGCTCAACTCTCCATCCATGACAAAACCAATGTCCTAATCGATCAATCAAATTGATTATGTTAAGAACTTTTTGTCTCAGCATTATAGTGCCATCGGCCATTCTAGATCTAAGAGCTCCTTAGATATCCGATATCTATCACCCCACTTTCCTCACCATCAACTACTTGATGTGCAGAATATAGTAGAAGCATCCATAGTTTCATGCCGACGACAAAGCTCATTACTCATGGATGCGAGCATGATGCATCGAGCCAATCAGCAGCATCATCTTGCCACTTTCTAAAAGTAGCAATCTCTTCCTCGAGGCATTGTCTCGCAACCATTGCAGTGGATAGGCGATATGACATAAAGATAGCTTTTCACATGCATGAGAACTATTCTCAAATTCCTTAACCAATCCGCTTAATTCTATTCGTTAATTTAGCATCTAATATGCTTCGCAAAGGATAGTAATTTTAGACATTGTAAAATTTCTAAAATGAATTTGTAATTAACAACATTTTAACATACATTCTTTTATTAATTACCAAAATAAATTAGGTCTTGTTTTAAATTGGTATCTCCCACTATTTTCTTCAAACTATATTACCTCACTTATATAGTTCTAAAAATCTAATTAAAGATTTGCTAGTGAGAATAAGGATCCCATTTCAAATGTATATAGCCTTGTGGTGACACAACAAACTATATATAAATAAATAGGTAGACAACTTTTTGTCAATTACATCAACTATGCAACTCCTTTTTTTTTTGCCTCTTAGATTATTTTGATCAAGTGGTGGCACATCCGAATCAAAATTATCCAAGTTAAGTCCGACCTAGCACTCCATATATTCAAAAAGAAAAATATCATCCTTGTGACACAACAACAAAACAATATTGTTCAATTTTCTTTATAAGCATCAAATGTGATAAATTAACATCTTAAATACTTAATACTTGCCTTTGTGGTGACACAACAAACTCATATTAAATATTTAATACTCTATTAATTTTATCATGCTAGTAGGCTTACGCTCGATATTCCAAATATCTTTGAACGCTTAGACTTAATATAAAAAAAATTGAGGGGTTTGTTATTAATTTGTCTCATCTTGTTTAGCGCATTTATATATATATATAAAATACGCGCATATTATTAATAATGCAAGCATGTTTGCATAATATATATATATATATATATATAAGCATGCATATATAGAATACTATATTCTACCCGATTTGATTATGGACTTTTATTCTAGTTTGGTTCACTAGAGCCACCAAGTGAACCAAAAGGTCAAACCCTAGGGGTGCAAGAAATAATATTTAAATATAACTATTACATTTAAACCCTGCTCCATTACAAACGGGTCTTCAAGCGCCTTTCGTTCTCGATCTCCAATTTTTCAAAATTAATTCTAACTATTCCTATTACAAAACTATTTAAAATAAATAGAAACCTCGATCAAGAAATAAGGGGAAGTACATAGAGGGAGATAGAATTTACATTAAGAAAAAAATTAGAGAAGACGAGGTACGCAGAATTCCCATTTAATAAAACCCATACATTCATGCATCCAACTAAAATAAAATCCAATCATATCGTCAATAGTCCATAATCAATCCCATTTATTATCATACACATCACCATACGCATCAATAAATAACATTCATCTCATGAATAATAAACATTTAATATATATATTGATATCATTTAATGGGCAAATTTAGTTAGTATAAAAAAATCTATTTTTGAATCAAAATAAACTCCTTTATTTTAATCCAAATTTAAATCAAAATAAAACTATTTTATTTTAATTTATCCAATTTTGAATAAAATAAACTATTTTATTTTAATCAAAATCTTTAATCAAAATAAACTCCTTTATTTTAATTAATTATGGAATCCAATTCCATGTAAAAAAAAAAAAAATAAACTTAAAAAATTAAATCTTTTTCACAAATTAATTACTGATATTTTGAATAATATGAAATCTTATTTCATTTTAAATAAAATCCTTTTATTTAAAGAAAACACTTAAGATTTTCTTTCTTTTCCTATTCACAAATAAACTCTTTTATTTTGAATAATATGAAATCTTATTTCATATTTAAATAAACTCCTTTATTTAAGGAAATTATGATTCTCTTTTCCTATTCACAAATAAACTCTTTATTTTGAATAATATGAAATCTTATTTCATATCTAAATAAACTCCTTTATTTAAGGAAAGATTTTATTTACTTCCCTATTCACAAATAAACTCCTTTATTTTAGGAAAAAAAAAATCCAATTTCAACTCCAATTAGTTATCATGGAATCCAATTCCAACTCTAATTAGTTAAGATGAAATTTAATTTTAAAATTAAAATAAACTTTTTTATTTTAATATTAAAATAAACCTTTTATTTTAAAATTAAAATAAACTTTTATTTTAATTATAAAATTAAATTAAAATATATATATATATATATATATATATATATATATATATATATATATATATATATATATATATATATATATATATATATATATATATATATATATATATATATATATATATATATATATATATATATATATATATATATATATATATATATATATATATATATATATATATATATATATATATATATATATTTATTTATATATATATATATATAATCTATATATATAATTTTATTTTTTTTTTTTATTATTTTTTTATTTTATTATATATATATATTATATATTATTTATATAAAAAATAATTAATTAAAAAAAAAAAAAAATATAAAATTTAAGTTTAAAATTTCATAACAATTTTTCAATTATCATTAAATTTTTTTTTTTTTTTTTTATTTTATAATATTTTTTAATATATATATAATTGCAATAAAAATTTTTTTTTTTTTTTTTTTTTTTTTTTTTTTTTTTTTTTTTTTAAATTTTATATAAATAAAATTATGCCCAATTAAATTGTTCTAAACACATATCAATATACATATCAAATTAAAACAATTAATAATTCGCATAAAGGTTTGGCTCGATGCCACCGTTAGGTTTGTAATATTCATGAACGCAATCAAATTGCAAAAAAAAGCTAAGCGCAAAAATCGTAGTTTAAAAATTTTTACAAACCATATACCCTGATCACCCTTTATGCATAATTATTAATTAAACGAAAAGATAAAGAATAAAATCATACCCTCAAGATCGAGCTTCCTCGTGTACAAGTTCACCTCCAAATCCTTTCGCTCAACTCAATCCACCGGTTTTGGTTCCTTCCTTTCGATCAACGCTAGCCACCCAAATGTTTGGCCTCTAGAGGTGATCCACCAAGGAAGAAGAAAATTCAAGAAGAAAGGGTATGGTCTAAAACCCTAGTTTTTCTATCTCTATAGAAAAGGTGTACTCTCCAACAAATTGAATTATTACGTATTGTTAAAAGTCAACAACCCCCCACCACCCATAATAAGACTCTCTTATTTATAGATGTGGGCAACCCACCTTAACAATTAAGAATTGGGTTTTATTTAATTAATTAAATTCTTTTAATTAATTAAGCTCCCTAATCTTATTAGGATAATTAATTAAACTCCTTTAACTAATTTTCCTTCCTAATCCAATTAGAATAAATGAGAGTACTTATATTAAATTAATTCCTAAACTCTTTTAGAAATTAAAATAATAATAATTGTAATAATATTAATAAGACTCTCTCTTATTAATTTATATTTAATATTTCTAAAATATTAAATAATAATATTAAGCTATTTAATTTATTCTATCACCATAGATTAAATTAAATATACATAACATATTATTACGATTATGCCATTAACTTCTTAAATAATTATTCTTCCTTTTAGGTGTGACCCTTTAGGTTCTCCATATTAAACCTATTGTGAATAAATCAATTAGAATAATTTAATCTTATTTAAATAAATAAATTAAACAATTAATTTATTTAAATAAATAATATTTATTCTACAATAGGATAAGCCTCTCCCTAATGATCAACGACTTTCCGTATAATATAGATTTCAACATTAATCATAAAAGAACCTTTCGAGTAAATAGTTACCGCATAATTCAATCCTTCCACCATACAATGTCCCAATTAAATATAAGACATGGAATTACCACAAGTCTTATTTTATTTAATTATATGTATTTCGATCCTTAAATGCACAACTCCAAATAATGCAAATTAGAAACTCCTTTCTAATTTCATTCTCGCCGCCAAGGACTACCGGGTTGTCATTTATCGAATCACATAGACATTTCTCTTCTTTATTAGAAGTGGTAGATTCTTTATCGATCATACATTATCTCCATGTATAACTTATTATACCCAAGCATACCCTTTGATATACCCTAAGGGTCTTAAGGAATAAGTCAAAGTATAACTCATCATACACAAGATACTATGATGATCTCAAGTCCAAGGATTACTTGACTACTATCACTACAGAATTCCTATCGACAGCAAATAAAACTCCATTAGGTATTCCTTAGCGAGCCAATGCTCAAAGGAACTTATTCTCTAATAAGCACCTACATACTTGCTTTTAGTGTTCCACACAAATGATCATGAGATCAATCATCCTCATCCAATGAGCAAGCAACGACGTATGTACCAATCTATCCTGATTCACTAATCCCCAATTTAGTAATCCAACGATTGGGAACTATTTTAGTTTTAAGCTTTCTAAGAATTTAGATCTCATTAGAATGATCATCATCATTATTCTAAAAGCATTGCTTAAAACTACGGGTTTATCACATATTATAAAACAAAGATCATGTAGATAATTAAAAGCCTTTTAATAAATTAATACTTTTTATTAATAAATGAATAAGATTGTTACAAAGTATATGCTTTATCATCAAACATCTAACTTCTTCTTGAAGCTTGAGGCTTAGGCCATATACAATATAATAAAAAGTAAAAACTAAATCGATAACAAAGCGTATATAAAAAGAAACGCATATAGTCATAATAGACCTAATAAGTATTATCGATTATCAACATATAACGATACTTATAAATATATAAATTATTTATTTAGTTAATAATTTAAATTCAAAAGAAATCCAAAAGTCATAAGGCTTTGTTTGGCAAACCATTAAAAATTACATGATTAATATACTTAAACTTTGTTTGACAAAAACTAAATTAAAATTACTTCAATTTATTTTAATAACTCTTATAATATAGTTATTTGTCTCACTTTTATTTAATAACAATTTATTAAATAAATTACTTAATCACATAACTCAATCCACATAACACATTAATTATTTAACAAATAAATAATTAACTAATCACATTAATTATTTAACAAATAGATAATTAACTAAATCAACTCAATCAAATTGAACAATTATTTATTCAATAATAAACACATCCAATAAATATTTATATAAATCAATAAATATTTATAATTTACATTTATAAAATCTGGAATGTTACAGTAATCATGGCCAGGATATTAGGAAAGGTGAACTAAGTGAGAACAACTTCAAGAAGAGAAGGTTCAATAATGATGGAAAGGCAGCAACACCTGTTTCCAAGGAAGAAGAACGACCACCGGTCGTATGTTTCAAATACGGACAGGAGGGACACATCCGTCCAAACTCTACGTAGCAACCCAAAGCGTGTTTCAATTGCGGAGGAGAAGGTCACTTAGCTCGATTTTGTCGTGTAGTGAAGTTAAGTCCAACTAGGATGGTGATGCCAAAGGATGTCCCAGACAAGACAAAGCCGGTAGTTTAAGTGAGAGAGTTTGTCAAGGAACCCAAACGAAGTTATCACGGGTAAGTTAATTATAAACTCTTGCGAAGTTTATACCTTATTCGATATCGGTTCTACCCATTCTTTTATTTCTTCTACTTGCGCTCAACGTTTAAATTTGACCCCAGTACAAAACCTATTTCTAAAACCCTCAAATATTTCTTCACCCAAAACGAACGTAACATGCGCCAAAGATGTTGGCTCGAGCTGTTAAAAGATTACGATAATACCATTCAATACCATCCTAGAAAAGCGAACGTGGTAGCTGACGCATTGAGTAGAAGATCGTATTAGTTTATGAGTACGAATAAACGAACCTATATGAAAATAGCAAATATACGATTAAAATAGACTTTAATCGATAATGTTAAAGTCGCTCAAACTACAAACCCGGATCTGATGAATGTGAAGAAGAAGGTTCAAGAAGGCATTATTCTAGAAGCATGAATCGACGAAGAGATGAAATCTCAATCCTCGATTTAATTGGCCCATTTGAAATTCTCGATCGAGTAGGAACTATGGCCTATAGACTCGCCATCCTGCCAAGTATGTCGCGTGTTCATAACGTTTTTCACGTTTCGATGTTACGTAAATATGTGGAAGACCTGAACCACATTATTAATTAAGAACCGGACGAGTTAGCGGAAGATTTAACGTATGAGGAGATACATGTTAAAATCTTGGATAAGAAGGAATATATTCTATGCTCAAAGGTTATACCTCATGAGTTAGAATCTGACGAGGTATCTTCATCTGTTCGGCATACCAGGTACGTACGTAAATTTCGAGGGCAAAATTTTATGAGGGGAGATTGTAAGACCCCAAATTTTACGTATAAAGATTTAATTTTCTCAAAATATTTTTTAATATTATGGTGTGAATTTGATATAATGTTGTAGTTGTGGGTAATATTTACAAATTTTACAGGGTAAGCAAGTTGTTATAAAATATTCGATTGGTGGGGAATATTCTTTTTGTCGGGAATATTAAATGACGATGAGACAATCATTAGTGGACCCCACAACAAAATTATTTATCGGAATGAGAAAGCGATAGAAATATCTTTTATAAAAATAACGCGAAATTTTTACCGTTAAGCTCGTTGAATCACCCTTATAAAATAAAGAATATGCGATGTCTGCGTGGTTTCACGATAGCACATGGTATTGATTATTGATCCTTACGTGAGAAGTCACTCGATTTTGTTCAATTATTGCTACAGTAATTGCTGCATAGTATCTCACGTTATTTGATTCAATTATTGTCAATATTTTATATATTATTAAATCAATATTTGAGATGACAAGTTATTCTAATTATTATATGCATAATTAATAATGTTTAGAAAGTTCTGTCGATGAAAGGGGTTTGGTCACCTAATTGCGCTTGATAGGGAGAAATTCTTATCGAAAGCCCCTCTTTTACGTGAGCGATCCGGTTGTTAATATTAAGAGTTATAATAATGATGAATAGATGTTATTAAAAATATTGAGGGGATTTTTATAAAGTATTTGGTGTAAATTTTATTTATTTTATGGACCCCCATTTACCCATTTTTCAAAATAATCGGTAGAAAATTATTTAATATAATAAAGGTGGGAATACATGGCATGTAGAACCATGGGTGGAGGAAAATCTGAAATGGGGGGGGTTGGAGTTTACGTATGTTGGAGGGAATTATATATATATATATATATATATATATATATATAAACATGTGTTTGTTGAATTTAAAGTGGTGGAGATTTGTCTTTATTGTAAGCGCAAGGTTATTATTATTATTATTATATATTAAGTTTTGTTTTATTTAATTATAAATAGAATATATTATATTTTATTTAAAGTTTTTGTTTTATTAGAATATTTTATTGCAAAGTAATGAATAGTAAAATCAAATTTTCAGAAAATTTCAGCCGAACGTCGCCCGTGATTTTGTTTACTATGAAGTCCGTGATTTCTAAATTCAAATAGTATCCTTTCCATTCTCCTATAAATAGGATGCTTAGTTAGAATTGAAAATCACACCAGAATTAGAAGAATTCTTCTTCTATAATATTGAGCGTATTTCTTTAGAGTTTAAGGAAGCTTTGAGTGTAAAAAATAGTGAAAGTTTTCTTCAAGAATATCTATGTTATACCAAATCGAATACTCATCTTTTTTTAAGGTAAAATTATTATTTCTTTCAGATTCATGAAGAGAATTATTTTCTTTCAATACTGTAAGGGTATTATTTCTTTCGTATTCATGAAGAGAGTTATTTACTTTCAATACTCATAAGGGGTATTATTTATTTCATATTACTCAAGAAATATTATTTTGCATATTCATTATGAATATTATTTTCGTTCAATATTAAGTAATGAATATTATTTTTTCGCTTAATATTTGTAATGAATATTATTTTCGTTTAATATTAAAGGGATATTATTTTGTTCAATATTCGTATAAAATAATATTTTCTTTCATACTACTCAGTAGTATTTAAGTAATAGGGTTAAGTTCGGATGACCACACAGGGTTTGAGCGGTTTCCACTTAACCACCTATAGTCGAGAAAGCTACATTTAAACACCTTGCTTTTTGAGTTAAAGTGAAATCGTTACCTTTTTTCGTCTAAATTAACAAAATATGCATGCATGTCGACGCCTAAAAAGCGCGCGAGAAGGGTTATAACGATCCAAAAAAGGTAGTAAATGTCTAAAATACCCTTTTCTTCCTCGTTATCTTGGTCTCTCTTCTTCATCATTGAAACCCAAATTGCTTCATCCCATCATCATCCCTTCTTTTCTTCTCAATCTATCTCCAAATCGTGAGTAGGATTCCCAATTTTCTAGGGTTCTTCCCCATTTCAAATCCACCAGAAAAGAAGCGTACAGAATTTTCTAGGGTTAGTAATGGATGAAGATTGAACAAAACCCATTTGGTGATCGGTTTGGGTCCGTCGAGTCCGAGTTTTAGATCACTAGGATTTCTACATTAAGCTTAAGTTTGCTTGGGTCGGCTCGTTGGGATCGAGATAGGAGAGAATGGGGTAAATGATTTCTACACATAATAGGGGTAAATAGATTTCTACACTAATGTTGATACTTTTCTTGAAAACCCTTTTCCCCAAAATTATTATTTTGATGAGTTTCCCAAATTCCCATTTGATCGACTGGAAGAAATGCCTCAACACTTCTTTGAAGGCGAGACCCATATGATTTCAGCAGTAGTTGATGAGCCAATGAACCTTTTCCAAGCTTTATCAAACCAGATAAAGCCTCCTTTAGTTCAAGAATACCAATCAAGGTTGTTCCGTGATCTCAACTAGTTGATTCTCAAGAATTGCCTTTCTTTTCGTAAAAGCGTACTTGTAAGATGATGGTTCGATGAGATGATGTATCTCCAAGGCTTTTTTTTCTTCTCCGGACTATTCACCTCTCTGCTACTTGACTTTGTGCTCGACCGGAAGAACATCAATATTCTCAAAAATATTGACCTTTGATCTTCTACTTCACTTTGAAAGGGTATTTCATCCGTTGCTTCACTTTGAAAGGGTATTTCATATTCTCCAAAATTATTGACCTTTGATTTTCGCTTCACTTCTCCAAAGTCCTTGAAATACCCATTTTCAATATGGGTATTTCATTTTTTCTCTTATGGTTGTATTTTTGTTCAAAATTAAGTGATGTTGGTCATGAAGATTAATGTCTCTTTTAATCAATTGATGCCTCCTTTAATTGAAGCTTGACAACCTCACGATTATTCATTGTGTCTTGATATAGATTTTTAAGCTCGCAACTTGACAGGAATTGAAGGAAAGAATTGAAGCGAGTGAAGGAAAAGAGTGCTGCAAGGATGGAGTCTTTACAGCAGTAGAGTGAATTAAGTAATGAGATAATGGACATTCAGTAAGGATTTTGTTAGCATTCATGGAGTAATGCTTCGTTCAGTAATGTTTTATGCTTCAAATCCTTTCTCATATAGGGTGGAAATTGAATGATAAGCTTCGAAGGCGGAGGAATCGAGTAAATGAATGAATGGTCGGTGGTGGTTTGGGTAATGGAAGAGGGTTGAGACGTTGAGTAGCTACATTGTCAGTAAGTGAATGCAATGTCTCATTGATGAATGAGATCAATGATGAAGTGGGTCCAAAATGGTCTAATTGATGTGCGTTCAAGAGTTTCTATATATACATGCTCTGTTTTTTTGGTAAATCAAGATAAGGTTGCAGATGGAGTCGGTGGTAATGTGATCGAAGTGAAGTTAAATTTTTTTTTATGAGATTGATATTGAAATACTATCTCGTGATTCTACATGGAGATGCTCTTATTTTTTAAGTGTCGATTGCTTGAGTTACGTGGATGAATGCGTTGAATAGAAATCTTCGAGCATGGATTAGTTTACGATTTTATCCTCCCCTCATCTTGCAAATTTCTTCTCTTTGAATTATCAAATAAAACTTTCTTTACCAATTATTTCTCCCTTTATGTTCTTCCCGACATCTTCTCTCATCATGCGTTTATATATAAGAAGGTAATTAAGTCTTTATCCAATTTAAATAATGAGTTATAATGAGAAAGCATTTTTTACTTTAACTCAAAAAAGTCGGTGTTTAAATGTAGCTTTTACCGATATAGGTGGTTAAGTGGAAACTAGCCCAAACCCCAAGTGGTCATATGAACTTAACCCTAAGTAATATTATTTGTTTGATTTGAATTCTATACTCGTTTTATTAAAGTTTTGGCTTCTATACTCCATGAAATTAGTAGAATATCCTTGATATTTGCGATTCATCTAGTATCTTTTCATGGAAATATTATTACGAGCATTCTTGATAAGTTTTAACTTTTTATGTTGGGGTACTATTCACGGTGGTTACTATTCCAAAATTCTTATTCACTGGTACTATCCACTCAAAGCACTTATTCACCCGGGGTACTATTCATGACAAAAATTAATTTCTTTTCGGTCCAATCATTTTGATACAATATTATACTTGATTTTTACTCCAAAGCAAGCGATGTCATGTTGACAATTTGAACATTATTGAATTCTGGATAAATTAAATTATAAATCTTTATAATTTATCCTTGAACTTATTTTATTGAATTATTATGTCAATGTCATCATCATCATGCTTATATTGTTATGAAAGTCATATTTGGTCGTAGTGCATAGATGGACTTGGTATGATTATGACCAGGGATTATTCGGTATAATCATGACCGTAATGTTACAAATGATGCGATAAAAGTCTTCATTGGACCGTAGTGCATTGATGGACAGTTTTTGTTATGATTATGGCCATGAATTCTCTTCGGCCAAGGGTGCAAAGATGAATTGTTTTATGGCATGATCATGACAGTTGATGAAAACACGATTATCTTTGGCCCGTAGTGCATGGATAATTCGTGGTCATGATACTAAAGAATATCCTTGGCCCATTGTGCGGGGATGATTTGTGAGACCCCAGTTTTATCAATAAAGATTTAAATTTTGTCAAAATAATTTTTAATATTATGGTGTGAATTTAAGATAATATTATAGTTAGGGTAGTATTTATAAATTTTGCAAAAAGTATGCACAGTGATTATATTATATTCGATTGGTCGTGGAATATTCGGTTTAGCGAGGGAATATTCGTACAATCTGGCTCAATCATCGGTGGAACCCACAGCGTAATTATTGTCGGATTGAGAAAACGACAAAATATTTTATTGAAATAACGGCGGAAGTTTTCTGGTGAATCTTGTTGAACTACTTTCGGTAGTAAAGAATAAAGATGTCGTGTGGTTGCATAGTAGCACCTGCGGTATTGATTATTGATGCTTATGTGAGAAGTCACTCGGTTTGATTCCATTATTGTCGATTAATAATATGAATTATTATAGCGATAATGACGTTTTGTTTTATTCATATTATTAACGTAATAAAATGAAACATCTTTTATATAAAAGCAGAATACTTTATTAAAGTTGTTCTATAAATAGAATATATTTATTTTATTATGCATAGTGTTGCATATAGTGTTTTGCATAGTGTTGCGCATAGTGTTTGCATAGTAAAATGTTTTTATATAAATAGAATATATGATATTTTATTTAAAAGATTTTGCTTTAAATATGGATGATCGTCGATTAAAGTAAATCAATACGGGCCGTTCATGGATTAATTACTATGCATTCTATTTTTCTATAAATAGAAGCTCATTCCTTCATTATTTTCTTGCAATTCAATTGAAACTCTAGAGAGAGAAATTATAGAGAGAAGCTATAGAGAGAAAATCTATAGAGAGAAAGAAGAAGAGTATACGGTACTTCACTACTTTGATATCCGAAAGTCTTTTACGGTAAGGGTATTATTTGTTTGTACCGTAAAGTGTTATTCTTTCTTATTCATGAAGAGAACTTGTTATTCCATTCATTATTATTCATTGGAATAACTTTTGTAAAAGTGGTATACCTATACATAACTGTATATGCGACACCCTATACTTGGTGAAATCCTTATGTTATTCCATTTTATTTATTCTATTGGAATAACTTTGTATCTGTGAATCCCCTATACTTGGTGATCTTCTTCGTTATTCCATTCTTTATTATTCGTTGGAATATCACATACGTGTGTTTTACGGACACAGTTCCATTGTTTATTATTCGCATTTATTATTCTATTGGAATATCTTGTGCATGTGTTTTACACCGACACGGTTCCATTGTTTATTATTCAAAGATTTATTATTACATTTGGATCATCACATTGCGGTGTGAATTTCACCCGACCGGTTCCGTTATTATTATTACATTGGAATAACTTTTCATCTAATCGGATAATCTGCATGCATGGTGATTTCCTTTGTTATTCCATTCTTTATTATACCCAGTTGGTTAAAACTTTGACTTATACTCCATGAAATTAGTAGAATATCCTTGATATTTGCGTTTCATCCGATATCTTTTCATGGAAATATTCTTCCGATCATTCTTGAATTTTACTCTACAAAACAAGTATCTTGTTGACAATTTGGGCGTTACTAATTCTCGGATAAAATAATTCTTGAACTTGTTTTATTGAATTATTATGTCATTGTCATCATCCTCATGTTATATTATGTTATCTTTGGCTTACGTGCGATGAGATGAACTAAGTATGATTATGACCGAGGATCATTCGGTATAATCATGGCTTGTTATAAATGATGTGATAAAAGTCCTCGGTGGCACCTGTAATGCGATGATGGATAGTTTTGGTATGATTATGACCAGGTGATTTGGTATAGTCGCGACCATTGATAATTTGATGAAAATCCTTGGCCGTATGCAGGGGATGATTAGATATTGTGGTTTATTCATTAAAATTTTGAGTCTCGGCTATATGATGATGATGAAAACCTTTTAAAACCTAAAAGATAGTAGACTTTATTTTCTACTTGACTCTTTTAATGGATTGCATATTACTGCTGCTTGATTAAACCGGTTGTCTATTGTATTTTATCGGTTTAACATTGTTGAAGACTATTGATAATTTATTCTCGCATTATCTTAGTCATAATATTTCTTCTTGGGCTAGTTGAGCTCACCCTTTCTTTCACCGTTCTCTTGGGAAATGAGAACATAGGCCGGGACGAGTCGAGGAGCGGAGTAATGGTCCGGAGGATAGCATTAGTAGTCCTCACTATTCTGTGAAATAGTGTGATAATAGTTGTAATGAGGACTCCTTTTGAGTTTGTATAATATCTAGTAGACAATATTTGTATTCAAACTCACGATTTATGTTTTATCGTATTGTACACATGATTTATATTAGTAAGTTGTATTTGAATTTATGTACCATGTAAGTGGCGACCCAAGATGGGTGACGTATACCTAATTTTGGGGGCGTCACAGTTGGTATCAGAGCTTAGGGATATGATCCCTGGCTGAGATGTGAGATAAGAACTATGAGGGGAGAGACGGGCAATTCCTTCACTAGTATGACCTACCTAAGTTTATTTGGTATTTAATTGGTCGGTCAGAGTATAGGGATAAAATGTGATATGTTAATTAACCCTTGTTTTGTGACGGTGTTTGAGAATGACATCCGAAAATCTTTGAGATAAGCAATGAAGCACATATGAGAGTGTTGATTCAAATCAAACAAAAGGTAACGACCAATAACACGATAATAATCATCTTTGGTGGCAGCAGCTATCGAATAATGATAACCATCGTGGGGAAATTATCATGCCAAGAATGGTAACCACTTGATTGGTAATCATGGCAAAGATAATAGAAGTGGAAATTGCAAGAAGAGAAGGTCATTTAGCCCAATTTTGTTGTGCACCAAAGTCAAGTCTAGTTGGGACGGTGGCACCAAAGGTGGATATGGACAAAACAAAGTCGTTGGTTTTAGGAAGTGCATTTTCATGACTTCTCAAAAAGCGAGTAAACCGAAACGAAGTTAGCACGGGTTAGTTAATTATAAATTGCGAAGTCTATACCTTATAAGATCTGGGTTCTACCCATTATTTTATCTCTCTTGCTTGCGTTCAACGTTTAAATTTGACTCAGGAGAAGTTAGACTTTGACTTATTGGTTGAAACTTCGTTAGTAGGAGCCTTCGTTCTGCTTACTATTTTTAAATCTTGTTTGATTCAAATAAACACTTTCACGTTATCTCGTCGATCTTATCTTTTGAAAATACTTACCTTTGATGTAATTTTAGGAATCAATTGGTTAACTACTCATCATGCTTTTCGTGGGTTGTTAGCTTTTATATTCATAACCAACTTTTTGTGCGAATTCAAGTAACCAAACTACTAAAGTCAATTATTGTCATATCAAGCCATAAGTAAAGAGCCCCGAACCTTTCGTTGTTGACTTCCTTGTGTGGAATGCACCAGAGCCGGACTTTACGTAGGCGCGTCGTGGCTGAAGATGGCAAGTTGATAGGTATCATTGTGAGGTCTTATCCGGGTTAAGGGATAGAAGTCACGAGTTGGTATTAATGTGACGTCTTATTCAAGTCTTGGGCGAAATATGATTTTGAATGATATTTCTATCATTAATAAATTTCTTGACGTATTCTTGAAGATTTCCTAGCCTACCTAGAGCGTGAAATCAAATTTTGTATTGACCTCGATCTGAAAACCCATTTCTTAAACCCTCAAATATTTCTTCAACTAAAAGGATGCATTTACGAGGATTATGATGAAAGTCATAATAAAAGCATTGGACTAATGAAAATCATGGGTATATGAAGTATTAGTAAGTGTTATGATGAGTTATGTTGGTTATTATGTGAAAACATGAAAGTTTCTTAGAAATCACAAAGAGTTGAAAATCAGATTTTGGTGAAAAACGTAACATGAAATTCAATTGACCATATCTCCTATTATATTTTGAATTTTTGAATGTGGTCAAGTCCTAGAGTTAGATCTATGAGTTACCTAACTAATCCAAGTGGAATTACTGGAAAAGGTGTTGTAGATATTTGTGTGGACTGATTTTAGCAAAGGAGTGCAAAGCTGCAAAAACTGAAAAAGCTGCTGCCATGATTTTAGAGGGGCTGTTTCGGCCACTTAAATTATGAGAAAACTTCTGGCCTTTTGGGACATAAAGGTATATGGTATAAAGTACCTCCTGTCCAAAAATGAGCTCATTCTGACTTAAAATGAGCAAGTTATGACTATTTCAATATTTAGGTTTTTCCGATAAAAAATGCTATAGCCGAGTTCTATAACTCAGGTGACCATGAAATTTAAGCTGAAGCTCACGTTAACATGTGTAAAGGTCCTGTCAAGATTTGGGAATTTTGGAGTTAAAATTGAGGTAGCTAATTTCTTAAGGAATTAATTAGAAATTGATTTTTGAAAAATAGTAAATGAATTTTAAAAATTCCGAGAAAAATATATTTTCATTATGGGACTATATTATGCTAAATCCCAGAAAAGAAATATTTTGGGACTAATTTGGTATTTTTCATGAAAAATAGTTTAATTCTGAACATATGAGTTAAATATGTTATGTGAAGTAACAAAGTTGAAAATAGGATTTTATGGCTAGAGAATCCTATATAGAGTATATGCATATTTTTTGATGAGGGATTTGATAATTGGTGATGATATCTTATGAGTATGACATTTTGAATGATTAAATGCATTATATGGTAAAGCGTAAACAATTGAGATAAATTGTTTATAAATTTAAGAAGTGATTAAAATATTGTTATAATATTAATGATATTAGATTATGAGATTATTAAGTGATTAATAACATGGGATATTCTTGAATCCTGGACTGGTTCCATTGTTTATTATTCAAATTTTATTATTACATTGGATCATCCACAGCCGGTTGTGAATTTCACGACTGGTTCCATTATTATTATTACATTGGAATAACTTTTCTCATCTGTATGCATGCATGGTGATTTCCTTTGTTATTCCATTCTTTATTATACCCGGTTGGTTAAAACTTTGACTTCTATACTCCATGAAATTAGTAGAATATCCTTGATATTTGCGTTTCATCCATATCTTTCATGGAAATATTCTTACGATCATTCTTGAATTTTACTCTACAAAACAATATCTTGTTGACAATTTGGGCGTTACTAATTCTGGATAAAATAATTCTTGAACTTGTTTTATTGAATTATTATGTCATTGTCATCATCCTCATGTTATATTATGTTATCTTTGGCTTACGTGCATAGATGAACTAAGTATGATTATGACGAGGATCATTCGGTATAATCATGGCTTGTTATAAATGATGTGATAAAAGTCCTCGGTGGCTTTGTGTAATGCGGTGATGGATAGTTTTGGTATGATTATGACCGAGGGTGATTCGGTATAGTCATGACCATTGATAATTTGATGAAAATCCTTGGCCAGTAGTGCGGGGATGATTAGATATTGTGGTTTATTCATTAAAGTTGAGTCTCAATATATAATGATGATGAAAACCTTTTAAAACCTAAAAGATAGTAGACTTTATTTTCTACTTGACTCTTTTAATGGATTGCGTATTCCATTCTGATTAAATTGGTTGTCTATTGTATTTTATCGGTTTAACATTGTTGAAGACTATTGATAATTTATTACGCATTATCTTAGTCATAATATTTCTTCTTGGGCTAGTTGAGCTCACCCTTTCTTTCTTTGTTCTCTTCAAGAAATGAGAACATAAATTGGAGACGAGTCGGGGAGCGGATAATGGTCGAGAGGATAGCATTAGTAGTCCTCACTATTACGTGAAATAGTGTGATAATAGTTGTAATGAGGACTCCTTTTGAGTTTGTATAATATCTAGTAGACAATATTTGTATTCAAACTCACGATTTATGTCGTATTGTACTAACAGATTATATTAGTAAGTTGTATTTGAATTTATATACCATGTAAGTGGCGACCCAAGATGGGTGACGTATACCTAATTTTGGGGGCGTCACATGATTCGATGATGTGGATTATTTATTAAGTTTAGTCTCAGCGATAAAATTGATGATAAACTTTTTAAATCATAGAAGATAGTAGATATCATGCTCTACTTTACTCTTCTAATGGATTGCTTATTCCGCTGCAGTTGTTGATCTAAAACTTGTTGTCGATTATATTCTATCAGTTGTTATACTGTTGAAGGCTAAGGATAATTTATTCTGCATTATCTTAGTCATAATATTTCTTGTAAGACCCCAACTTTTATGAATAAAGATGAATTTTCTATAAATATTATTTTTGAATATTATGGAATGAATTTGATATAATGTTATAGTTGTGGGTAATATTTATAAATTTTGCAAAATACATGATTGTTATATAATATTCGATTGGTGGGGAATATTCGTTTTAACGAAATATTATTCATAACCTGTTGCATAATCATTGGTGGACCCTACAATGAAATTATTGTCGGATTGAGAAAATGACAAAAATACTTTATGAAAATAACGGCGAAAGTTTTACTGAATTAAGCTGTTGAAACAATAGGTGTTAAAGAAATCTGATGTCTGGCGTGGTTGCGTAAGTAGCACACGGTATTGATTATTTATGTTTACGTGAGAAGTCACTCGATTTTGTTCAATTATTGCTACAGTAATTGCTGCATAGTATCTCACATTATTTGATTCAATTATTGTCAATATTTTATATATTATTGAACGTATTTTTTTAGAGTTTTAAGAAGCTTTGACTGTAGAAAATTGTATAAGTTTTCTTCAAGAATATCATCGCCCTACTAGTCGGAATACTTTTCTTTTTAAGGTAAGGGGTATTATTCTTTCGTATTCATGAAGAGAGTTATTTTCTTTCAATACTCGTAAGGGTTGTTATTCCATTCTTTATTATTCTGTTGGAATAACTTATGCATCTGCGGTCTCTCGCATGCACTGTGTGAATTCTATTGTTATTCCATCCTTTATTATTACATTGGAACATCACATGCATGCATTTGATTCACGCATGACTGGTTTCATTCTTTATTATTACTGTTGGAACATCACCGTGCATGCGATTACGCATAACTTTGGTTTCATTCTTTAGTATTACATTGGAACATCACATGCAATGCGGATTACGCATGACTTGGTTCCATTCTTTATTATTCTGTTGGAATATAAATTATGCATGCGGGTTACGCATGACCTTGTTCCATTCTTTATTATTACATTGGAATAACTTTTGCATGCGGATTACGCGCTGATGAATTCTTACATTATTCCATTCTTTATTATTCTATTGGAATAATCTTTCTACGTGATTTCTTTGCATGGCGGCAAAAATCCATTTGGTTTCATATATTCTATTATGCTCGGTTGGTTAAAGTTTTGGCTTACATACTCCATGAAATTAGTGGAATATCCTTGATATTTGCGCTTCATCCAATATCTTTTCATGGAAATATTCTTCTTCGAGCATTCTTGAATTTTCTCCACAAAACGATGTCGTGTTGACAATTTGGGCGTTATTGGTTTACTGGATAAATTAAATTATAAATCTTTACAAATTTATCCTTGAACTTGTTTTATTGAATTCTTATATCATTGTCATCATCCTCATGTTTATAATATGTTGAAAGTCATCTCGTGGCTTTGTAGTGCGTAGATGGACTTGGTATGATTATGACCAGGGATTATTCGGTATAATCATGACTGTAATGTTACAAATGATGTGGTAAAAGTCCTCATTGGTCGTAGTGCATTGATGGATAGTTGTTGGCATGATCATGACCATTGATGAATACACAAATATCCTTGGCCCGTAGTGCATGGATAATTTATGGTCGTGATACTAATGGATATCCTTGGCAGTAGTCTTGCGGGGATGATGTGGTTTATTTATTAAAATTTGAGTCTCGATGATAAAAGTGATGAAAAACTTTTTAAATCATAGAAGATAATATATTTTATTCTCTACGTGACTCTTCTAATGGATTGCTTGTTCAAATTGCAGCTTAAACTTGATGTTTATTATATTTTATCGGTTTAACATTGTTGAAGGCTAATGATAAATTATTACGCATTATCTTAGTCATAATATTTCTTCTTTGGGCTAGTTGAGCTCACCTTTCTTTCCTTTGTTCTCTTGAGAAATGAGAACGTGAATCCGGGGACTAGTCGAGGAGAGCAGTAGCGGTCCGGATGATAGTATTAGTAGTCCTCACTATTACATTAAATAGAGTGAAAATAAATGTAATGAGGACTCCATTGAGTGTGGATATTGTCTAGATGACAATATTCTTATTAAAACTCTCATTATGTCTTGTATTATTAAACCCACGACAGATTTATATTATTAAGTTGTATTTGAATTTTGTACCATGTATTTGGCGACTCAAGATGGGTGATGTATACCTATTTTAGTGGCGTCAAATTTCTTACTAGGCTAGTTGAGCTCACCCTTTCTTTCACTTTTCTCTTCAGGAAATGAGAATATAGCTGGGACTAGTCAGGGAATGGATTAACGGTCCAGATGATTGCATTAGTTGTTCTCACTATTCTATGAAATAGTGTGATAATAATTATAATAATATTGAATTTGAGTTTGTATATTGTCTAGAAGACAATATTCGTGTTGAAACTCCCAGCTTATATTTTGTCGTACTTTACACGACAGTTGTATAATTAAGTTGTATTTGAATTTTGCACCATGTATTTGGTGACTCAGAATGGGTGATGTATACCTATTTTGGGGGCGTCACATTAGCTTGTAATGTTGACAGCTTATGCCCAGAAGTATTCAGGCAGATGGGCTGCTGCTAGTAGAGTTCTTCCAGACTCTATCAACGTTCTGTTCTTTCTCTCGGCTACTCTGTTTTGTTGAGGAGTTCATTGAGCTGAGAAGTTGTGACTTATGTCATTGTCTGTGTAGAACTGGTCCATCTCAGAGAAGTCGAATTCCCTGCCATGATCACTCCTTATAGCCTTGATTTTCTCCCCTTTCTTGTTCATCATCAGTCTGAACACTTTGATTAGTTGGGAGCTTGTTTCATCTTTTGAGTTTAGAAAGAACACTCATGTGAATCTGGTGTAGTCATCTACTACGACCAATGAGTATCTCTTCCTTCCAAGGCTTATTGTTGGAATTGGCCCAAATAAATCCATATGAAGCAGCTGCAGAGGCTTGTCAATTGAGTTGACAGTTTCGCTCTTGAATGAGCTTCTAGTCTGATTTCCAGGTTGACAGGCATTGCATGACCTTTCTTTGACGAAGCTGAACTTGGGTAAGCCTGCTACTAGCTCTTTGGAGGCTAGTTTAGACATGCTTTTGAAGTTGAGATGAGACAGTTTTCTATGCCATAACCAACTCATTTCTTTAGATGCTTTAGCCAAAAAGCATATCGTCTCGTCCGAGCTCAGTTGACCAAGATTAATTGTGTAGACATTTCCTTCTCTTATTCCGATCAGCTTTATAGAGGATGTCTTTAGATCTCTGACTTGACATTGATCGTTAAGGAAGGTGACTTGATAACCCTTATCGCAGAGTTGGCTTATGCTTAGAAGATTATGTTGTAATCCTTCAACATAGGCTTACTTTACTGAAAGACACTGCACCATTTCCAGCTGAGTCATAACCTCTTATCTTGCCAGAGTCATTGTCTCCAATGATGACTGAAGGACCCTCCTTCTCTATGAAGTTAGACAGAAGGGCTTTGTTCTCGGTTATGTGCCTTGAGCATCCACTGTACAGATACCAGGTTATGATCTTGGAGCTTTATTCCTGTGGTAAGATTAAACTCTCATTTTGATACCCATACTTGTATGGGTCCTACTTTGTTAGTACCCTTGGGAACCCAAATTTGCTTAATTCTGGGTCTCACATGTATAGGATTATGGTAGCATATTGCAGCCTTATGACCAGTCTTATTATATACAAAGCATCTAATATGATGCATGCTTGTGTGTGTGTGTGTGGATTCTTCCTCCATTTGGACTTATGTGGGTTCTCAACAATCCTTCCTTTATATTGATTCTCCTTTTTTTATGTGTCCTTGTGTTTCATGATTTGTGAGAAGTGAGGCTTAACTCTATTGTTCCTTCCCAGTTGGTTCGTGGAGTTGATTTTACTCGACTCTACGACCCTTCAAGGTTGGAGAGTAATGAATGAGTTACTCTTCTCTTTTCTGAAACCTAGGCCAGCATGAGATCCTTTATTCTTTGGAACATAGATTAGATCTGAAGAGGATGGTTGGACTGGTTCTTCCTTCTATGAGGATTTTACAAATATAATGCTTCTACTAAAACTTGAAACATTACTAGAGATAATTTTCTTTATCTTTTCCACATATAGTTCTGAGGTGGATTCCCCAAAACTTAAACATCTTCTGTCAGATTCACTTCTCTGACTGGAGATCAAGGAGTCCATGGAAGAAGAGGATTTATTCTATGTAGAGATTGTCCATTCTAGTTCCTCAATTTTAGAGGTTAAGATTGACTCTCTTTGTGCATTAAGTTCATTTGTTTGTTTTAAGAGCTTATTCTCAGCTTCAAGTTTGGAGAGAGAGAGAGTTAGTACTTAGAAGAGATGTTTCCAGTTCTTCCTGTACTTTCTATTTCTCTTTTTGAAGAAGAGAATAATCTTTAGATAGAACTCTGAACCATTTCATGTATTATTGCAGATCAGATGTTATGCCATGTAGTGCAGTTCTTAAATCATCAATGTCTACATTAGGAGAGTTAAAGTCAAATACCTCATTTATACTTACTTAATGAATGTCAAAACTCTTCTTATCCTTTGCATGTTTGGCCATCAGACAAAGACTTGCCATTTGAGGTTCTTCATCATCTCCAGATTCGTGAGTTGAGTCATTGTCTAAGTCACTCCACGATCCTCCGGCCACTAGACCTTTGTCTTTCTTCTGAGGCCTTTTGTTTCCTTTGAATTCTTTCTTTGAATTTGATTTCCTCTTCAGTTCTTCTCTAAGAGGTTTGTTGCAGTTTGCAATGAAGGGGTCAGGCTTCTTGCAGTTGTAGCATAAGTCATTTATCTGCTCCTGGCTGTTGTAGTTGTTAACTTTCTTTGGTTTTCTTATTCTGCCTTGACGCATGAACCTTTTGAGTCTTCTTACAAGCATTGCAAAGTCCTCATCATCATCTTCATCATAATCAAAGTCATTTTCAGTGTTGGCTTTGGAGATGTTATATGTGACGCCCCCAAATATGGGTTATCTTTAACTCGAGTTTGGTGCTCACGATACTAATATACCCATTCATACTAAAAGAAAACTGTCTTATATTACATAACTTGAATCTCAGGTTCTATAGACCTTTACATAACTTATGAATCGAATATCATTACACAACATAGTACTAACAGTATTTATTACATTTACTACTTAAATAAGCACATGCGCTTAATAAAAGACTATTCAACAACTTTGCCCTTTCCTTTGTCTTTTCTAGATGGACCAACAACTTCATTCTTAACTGAAAACATTATATTTAATGTAAGGATGAGCAACAAGCTTGCTCAGCAAGGAAATAAGCAGCAAAATATAATGGAACAGAAATACTATAACAATGAAGATTCAATAATAAATACAGAACAAGATAATTCTTTAAAAGTGTTGAGTCTGAAAAATTAGAATTTAGCATGCTGTAAGGTCAAATGACCAGTGAACTCTTTACTAGAATTGACAGTAATAATACTACAATCCATGGGTACATACAGTTTATAAAAACTGTTTTATATCCTAGACTTGTACTTTAGGGGATCGGCCTAAGTACCTATATTATGCCTGCACAACATAATCTAAATAACATTCTTTACATGTCCTTGAATCATATATAAAAGATAATATGCCCCTATTAAAGGGTTGTTCGTTCACGGCATTATATAAGAATCCATACCACAACAAAATGGTTTGGAAAGCATTTAACTAATAATTTCATGAATAATATCAATATATCAACAATTGTCTAACTGAAATAATGGTTTTGACATACACTCAATGTAACTCATTTTAAGAGCAACAGATGATAGAGGAAGAATGCCAACAGATGATAATGTTGTAGATCCACTGACCAAGGCTTTATCGCAGCAGAAGCACGATGGTCACACTAGTTCCATGGGTATTAGATACATGAGTGATTGGCTCTAGTGCAAGTGGGAGACTGTTAGAGTTTATGTCCTAGAGGCCAATTATTTGATATAATTGCTTAACATTTTGATATTATATTTGATTGAATAAATGAATGATTTTATTATGGTTTTATTTACTGCGTTATATAAATATTAACATAATAAAATTCCTTAGAATAGTGATACAAATTATATAGTTTCAAGTATGTGACTTGAACATGAGATTATATAATTTCAATTAATATCATTGTTCTTAAATGTCCCTAGTCGAGTATCATTGTTGATAGGACACCAATGATGCATTGAGGCTAGTATGTGGATTGACTGATGACCAAATCTCATTGGTCATAAATATATGAGATATTAAGTCAATGCATAGGTATGTGTTAGAGAACGATGTACTGGACAGACCCACCATGAGAATTCTATATGGAGCATTATGCGAAGTGTCATTAGCGATTCTCATAGTGACAATGATGTAATGATCCTTTGACCTGAAATCACTATATTACTACACGAGAATTTTTGTACTTTGATATCATCAAATGTCACCTTTAATTGGGTGGACTATAAAGGTGATTATTGGGTACATCATGAATCGTGTGAGGAATATGAGTGATCTAGATAGAATTTAACCCTCCTATATATTAGGGGTGATATCCATAGGCTTCTTGATTGAGTAGGACTATGAAATGCATGGTCATTCTCAAATAATGATTTGTTTCATATAGTCTACTCATTGATCAATGAAAACCTCATATTAAATTATAAAGAGTATGACATATTCCATGACTCGAGTTTAATCTAGGATATCAAGGTTAAAAGGATTAAATTACATTGAAACATTGTCACAAAAAGGTTGCATCGAATCATCGATCTTATTATTACTAGGGTAGCAGTGATGCATTGCTAGATGTCGCTCACTGTTTATAATTTTATAATTTAATTTTAAAATTATTGACAACGTAATAATAACCTATAGGGTCACACATATAGAACATAATTAAAAAAGGGAATTAATTTAAATTATAAAGATTTAAATATGTAAATAGGATTGATAGTATTTAAATTAATAGGATAATTTATATATAGATAAATTAATTAAGACTTAATTAAGATATATATATATAAATAAATTCAGATTTTAAAAAGGTTTTGATTAATCCCTTTTAACCGCTATATATATGATATATAGCAGTCATTTTAGGGTTAATTATTCATTAACTAAAACCCTAGCCGCTCATAGAGAGAGACTAGAGAGAAACAGTTCCGAAAATCCTCATCATTGATGGCTAGTACCACAGTTCCTTTTACTGCAGATCGTCTGACGGTTCGCGGCGGGCGTTCGATGTGATATCTGTAGAGCGCAGATTCGTTTGAATTGCGTTGGAGATTCGACCGCATCGTTTCTAGCTTTCTTAATCGGTATAATTTCTAACCACTAAATTAATTATTTTTCGCATGGATCCTGTTTAGGGCTTCGAAATTGCTTTAAATTATTCTATTTCTGCTGTGCGTTTCTTTGTCGAAACCCTTCAGTGGTATCAAAGCTACTTGCGAAAATGATTAATTCAGATTATGTGTTTTAATTGTATTCGATATATATGATATATAATGATGCATGTTTACCGATCTAAAATTGAATATATGATATTCTGATGTATGCATATTCTGGTATTTTGATTGTATCTGTAATATATATACATGTATATGATAATTCTGTTAATCGTATCTTAGATGGTGGAATAACAATACAACTGTTTTAATCGGATTAGAAGCATGCAGATTCGTTTTAATATGATTAATCGAAACTGCACATATATGATATGTTCTGGGTGTATTATTATTCGTATTAATATGATTAATCGAAATTGGACATATATGATATGTTCTGGGTGCAATGTTATTCATATTAATATGATTAATCGAAATTGGACATATATGATATGTTCTAGGTGTACTGTTATTGTGTGTTATGGAAAATTTGATATGATTCAGGAATTGCCAAGGGGAGACTCCCCTTAGACCCCCAAGTCGTGGCATTTACGATGGTATTAACCCCAATATTTGGTATATAGTTTTCTTTGATTATATATATTTTTTTATATGCTTATTGTGATATGCATGGTGCACAGTTATGGCCTTTTGACCCATAGGTTAGTGGTTTTGGTTTTGAAATACGGCTTGCATGTCGTGTCTTTCTATAAATTCTGATGTAACATTCTCTTCTTATCTAAATCCCCTCGAATGTAACTCGAGGTTTCTTTATGTCATGTAATAATCTGTAATCGATGAAGATGACGAGATGGAGAACACGATGGAAAGATGACGATGGAGAGGAGGCACATGCATGAGGAAGATCCAAGGGAGCTACTTATTTTAAGATCTTTTTCCACCTTAGATTGACCTTCAATCTTTCATTAGCTTGAAAAGATTAACAGTGGATTGGGCCATAACTGTGACACATTTTATTTTGCACTTTATTTATGCTTGTGTATGATATGATAAATAATGTGCATGTTTAATAAGATTAAAATTGGTGAGATCTAAATTAATTTATAAAATCCCTCAATAAATTATTAAGTCTAAATCAGATGTCTTCCAATGAATAACATTCAACAAGACCTTAATCAATGGATGTAGGTTTGCTAAAGCAAAGTACCCTATTTATCTAGGTAAGATGTGATAGGATAATTGTGGTATCCAAACTGTTAAAATCATTGGGCCCGACTTAACTAAGTTATCTCAATAGGATTGTGAACTTAGAGGCATAGAGTTTGGTGGGTACCATTAGATGGACTAGAAACAAATGTTGTTTACCAAACTATCCAAGAGTTATATATGATATAATTGACAAAGGGTTGTCTACCTAAATAATTGTGTTTTAAGAGATTAGCCAAAGCTAACTTAAGGCATAATAAAATATGGATCTTGGCTCACTAGAAAGATTTAATAGAAAATGCTTTCCGAATTAATGGTGAGGGCTATTAATTTAAATAAAATAGTGGGAGGTATATTTTGAATATACTATTATCAATTACATAATATCAACTCTGCAGTTTGACTTATTATTTTTTTGCACTTATAAATTGTAGATATCTGTGAGACCCCAGATTTTATGAATAAAGATTTAATTTTCTCGAAATATTTTTTTTTTAATATTATGGTGTGGATTTGAGATAATGTTATAGTTGTGGGTAGTATTTATAAATTTTGAAAAGTATGCAAGTTGTTGTATAATATTCGATTGGTCGGGGAATATTCTTTTTATCGGGAAATATCCGTACGACGGTACAATCATTGGTGGACCCCGCAACGGAATTATTGTCGGATTGAGAAAACGACAAAAATATTTTTATAAAAATAACGGCGAAAGTGTTACCGTTAAAATTGTTGAACTACTCGGTAGTAAAAAAATGCGATGTCTGGCGTGGTTGCATAGTAGCTACACAGTATTGATTATTGATGCTTACGTGATAAGTCACCGGTTATACTCAATTATTACTATGGTAATTCTTTGCATCATATCTCTCATATTATTGATTCAATTATTGTTACAAAGATCATCTCGCATAATATGATATATTATTAAATCAATAATTGAGACGGCAAAGTTATTCATATTATTATTTGCAATATTGACAATGTCTAAGTTCACAAGAGAGGTTTGGTCACCTAATTGCGCGTCAATAAGGAGAAATCCTTATCGGAAAGCCCCCTCTTTCCTGGGAACGACCTGGTTGTTAAATATTGTGAGTTATAATATTAATGATGAATAAGTTCGTGTTGATTAGAGATGAATTTTATAGTTCCATTGTGTAGGAATTATTAGTGTTAGTGGAAATTGACATTTGTTTCGATAATAATTGATGTCTGGAGGTTATATTGTTCAATCGGGTATTCGGGGCACTTTTCGTGTCAGAGTACAATTCACGAGTTACTATTCACGAGTTACTATTCAGGAGTTACTATTCACGAGTTACTATTCTTGAGTTACTATTCACGGGGTACTATTCACCCGTAAGATATATTTCTTTTCGGTCCAAATCATTTTTGGGTACAATATTATTCCATGAGGAGATGTGCTAATTTTTCAGACTGTTGGTTGAAGATATAATAGTAAATCAATATGGACCGCTGGTGGAAAGTATAATAGTAAATCAATATGGATCGCTGGTTTAAAGTTTTAATAGTAAATCAGTATGGACCATTGCTTTAAGTTTTAATAGTAAACCAATATGGACCGTCTGTTTAAAAGTAAATCAATCTGGACCGTTCATGAATTAGTTATTATTCAGTCCATTCTACTATAAATAGAAGTTCATTCCTTCATTATTTCTTATGAATTCACTGAAACTCTAGAGAGAGAAACTATACAGAGAAAGAAGAAAAGTATTCTGCTACTTCACTACTCCAATATCCAGTTTCTTCTAAGGTAGGGGATATTATTGAAAGTAATATGCACACAAGCCAATCATGTTTGATGATAAAGCATATACTTTGTAACAATCTTATTCATTTATTAATAAAAAGTATTAATTTATTAAAGGCTTTTAATTATCTACATGATGATGTTTTATAATATGTGATAAACCCATAGTTTTAAGCAATGCTTTTAGAATAATGATGATGATCATTCTAATGAGATCTAAATTCTTTGAAAGCTTAAAACTAAAATAGTTCCCAATCGTTGGATTACTAAATTGGGATTAGTGAATCCGGATAGATTGGTACATCGTTGCTTGCTCATTGGATTAGGATGATTGATCTCATGATCATTTGTGTGGAGACACTAAAGCAAGTATGTAGGTGCTTATTAGAGAATAAGTTCATTTGAGCGTGGCTCGCTAAGGAATACCTAATGGAGTTTTATTTGCTGTCAATAGGAATTCTGTAGTGATAGTAATCTGAAGTAATCCTTGGACTTGAGATCATCATAGTATCTTGTGTATGATGAGTTATACTTTGACTTATTCCTTAAGACCCTTAGGGTATATCAAAGGGTATGCTTGGGTATAATAAGTTGTACATGGAGATAATGTATGATCGATAAAGAATCTACCACTACTAATAAAAGAAGAAATGTCCTATGTGATTCGATAAATGACAACCCAGTAGTCCTTGGCGAAATGAATGAAATTAGAAAGGAGTTTCTAATTTGCATTATTTGAGTTGTGCATTTAAGGATCGAAATACATATAATTAAATAAAATAAGACTTGTGATAATTCCATGTCTTATATTTAATTGGAACATTGTATGGTGGAAGGATTGAATTGTGCAGTAACTATTTACTCAAAGGTTCTTTAATGATTAATGTTGAAATCTATATTATCTGGAAAGTCGTTGATCGCTAGGAGGCTTATCCCTATTGTAGAATAAATATTATTTATTTAAATAAATTAATTGTTTAATTTATTTATTTAAATAAGATTAGAATTGTTCTAATTGATTTATTCACAATCGGTTTAATATGGAGAACCTAAAGGGTCACACCATAAAAGGAAGAATAATTATTTAAGAAGTTAATGGCATAATCGTAATAATATATTAAGTATATTTAATTTAATCTATGGTGATAGAATAAATTAAATAGCTTAATATTTATTATTTAATATTTTAGAAATATTAAATATAAATTAATAAGAGGAGTCTTATTAATATTATTACAATTATTATTATTTTAATTTCTAAAAGAGTTTAGGAATTAATTTAATATAAGTACTCTCATTTATTCCTAATTGGATTAGGAAGAAAAATTAGTTAAAGGAGTTTAATTAATTATCCCTAATAAGATTAGGGAGCTTAATTAATTAAAAGAATTTAATTAATTAAAACCCAATTCCTTAATTGTTAAGGTGGGTTGCCCACATCTATAAATAAGAGGAGTCTTATTATGGGTGATGTGGGTGGTTGACTTTACAACTACGTAATAATTCTAATTTGTTGGAGAGTACGCCCTTTTTTATAGAAATAGGAAAAACTAGGGTTTGAGCCAATACCCCTTCTTCTTGAATTCCTATTCTTCCTTGGTGGATCACCTCTAGAGGCCAAACACTTGGGTGGCTGACGTTGATCAAAGGAATGAACCTAACCCGGTGGATTCAAGTTGAACGCGAAAAGGATGGAGGTGAACTTGTACACGAGGAAGCTTCGGATCTTCAAGGTATGATTTTATTCTTTATCCTTTCGTTTAATTAATAATTGTGCATAAAAATTGGTGATCCGGGTTTATGGTTTGTAAATTTTTAAAACTCTGATTTTTACACGTTTCCGCACTTTTATGCAATTTGATTGCGTTCATGAATATTACAAACCTAACAATTATTTGTTGTACTCGTAAGGGATATTATTTGTTGTACTCGTAAGGGGTATTATTTCTTTCTTATTAAATGAAGAGAACTTACATTATTCCATTCTTTATTATTACATTGGAATAACTTTGTATCATGCAGGATACCCTATACTTGGTGAAATTCTTCATTATTCCATTCTTTATTATTATGTTGGAATAACACAATACTCTATGCAATCTTTATACATGGTGAAATTCTTCATTATTCCATTCTTTATCATTATGTTGGAATAACTTTGTTTATGTAATCTGCATATATGGTGAAATTCTTCTATTATTCCATTCTTTATTATTACATTGGAATATCCTATCGGTGCGTATTACGCTTTGACTTCAGTTCCATTATTTATTATTCTATCGAATATATCACATGCATGCGTTTATCTGGGACTGGTTCCATTATTTATTATTACAGCTTAAATATCACATGCATGCGCTTACGTCCGGACTGGTTCCATTATTTATTATTTTGTTGGGAATAACATGTTTGTGCAGTCTATCACACGCATGGTGAATCCTTATGTTATTTCATTCTTTATTATTCTGTTGGAATAACCTGTCTATGTGGATTACCACATGCATGGTGAATGATCATTCGTATTCATTCCTTATCAAATTGTGGAAATGATCTGTCTACGTGGATTACCGCATGGCGAGCGAAAATCCATTTGCAGTTTCATATATTATATTATACTCAGTTGGTTAAAGTTTTAACTTCTATACTCCATGAAATTAGTGGAATATCCTTGATATTTACGCTTCATCCAGTATCTTTTCATGGAAATATTCTTCTGAGCATTCGTGAATTTTACTCCACAAAGAAGTATCATGTTGACAATTTGGACGTTATTGGTTCCTGGATAAATTAATTCTTGAACTTGTTTTATTGAATTCTTATATCATTGTCATCATCCTCATGTTTATATTATGTTGAAAGTCATCTCGTATTCATAGTGTATAAATGGACTTGGTATGATTATGATCGTGGATTATTCGATTGTAATCATGGCCGTAATGTTACAAATGATATGGAAAAAGTCCTCATTAGCCCGCATGACATTGATGGATGATTGTTGGCATGATCATGACCATTGATGAATACACGAATATCCTTGGCCTGTAGTGCATGGATAATTTATGGTCGTGATACTAATGAATATCATTGGCCGTAGTGCAGGGATGATGTGGATTATTTATTAAGCTGAGTCTCTGCGATAAAAAGTAATGAAAACTGTGAGACCCTAGATTTTATAAATAAAGATTTTATTTTCTCGAAATATTTTTTTGAATATTATGGTGTGGATTTGATATAATGTTATAGTTGTGGGTAATATTTATAAATTTTGCAAAGTATGCAAGTTGTCATAAAATATTCGATTAGTCGGGAAATATCCGTACGACGGAACAATCATTGGTGGACCCTGCAAAGGAATTATTGTCGGATTGAGAAAACGACAAAAATACTTTATGAAAATAACGGCGGAAGTTTTACTGAATTAATACTATTGAACTACTCGCTAGTAAAAATACGATGTCTGGCATGGTTGCAAGTAGTAGCACCAGTATTAATTATTGATATTTACGTAATAAGTCACTCGGTTTTGTTGGTATTATTAATGTAATAATATAGAAAATCTTTTTATATAAAATGTAATACTTTTATAAAGTTATTACATAAATAGAATATATTATATTCTATTATGCATAGTGTATGCATAGTATTTTGCATAGTAAAATCTTTTTATATAAAACATAATACTTTTATAAAGTTATCTGTTTTATTAGACAATAATTAGAATATATTATATTTTATTATGTATAGTGTTTTCATAGTGCCTGCATAGTGTTTGCATAGTAAAATCTTTTATAAAGTTATTCGTTTTATTAGATTATAAATAGAATATATTTTATTTTATTTAAAAGATTTTGCGTTAAATATAGACCGTTCATGAGTTAGTTACTATGCAGTCTATTTTTCTATAAATAGAAGCTCATTCCTTCATTATTTTCTTACGAATTCACTGAAACTCTAGAGAGATAAACTATAGAGAGAAAGAAGAAAGTATTCTGCTACTTCACTACTTATATATCCAGTACTCTTCTTCTTTAGGTAGGGAATATTATTTGTTGTACTCGTAAGGGGTGTTATTCTTTTGTATTCATGAAGAGAACTTATGTTATTCCATTCTTTATTATTCTGTTGGAATAACATGTATACGCGGGCTACCCTATACTTGGTGAAATTCTTCTGTTATTCCATTCTTTATTATTATGTTGGAATAACTTTTATCATCTGAAAATCTTTTGCATACATGGTGAAATTCTTCTAATATTCCATTCTTTATTATTCATTTGGAATATCCTCATGCTATGCGTTTTTCTTGTGGGACACAGTTCCGTTATTTATTATTACATTGGAATATCCATGTCTTCGTTGAATTTACTTTAACTTCGTTCCATTATTATTATTCTATTGGAATAACATGTCTATGCTGAGTACCGCATGCATACGTGGTTATTTCTTTTGTTATTCCATTCTTTATTATACTCGGGTTGGTTAAAGTTTTGACTTCTATACTCCATGAAATTAGTGGAATATCCTTGATATTTGCGCTTCATCCAAGATCTTTTCATGGAAATATTCTTCCGAACATTCTTGAATTTTACTCTATAAAGCGATATCATGTTGAAGTTTTGACGCGTTATCGGTTCTAGATAAATTAATTCTTGAACTTGTTTTATTGAATTCTTATATCATTGTCATCATCCTCATGTTTATTTTTTTGAAAGTCATCTGTGGCCTGTAGTGCATAGATGGACTTGGTATGATTATGACCAGAGATTATTCGGTATAATCATAACAGTAATGTTACAAATGATGTGGAAAAAGTCCTCATTGGCCCGTAGTACATTGATGGACAGTTTTTGGTATGATTATGGCTATGAATTCTCTTTGGTAGTAGTCAAAAGATGAATTGTTTTATGGCGTGATCGGGACCGGTGATGAAAACATGATTATCTTTAGTAGTAGTGCATGGATAATTCGTGGTCGTGATACTAAAGAATATCCTTGGCACGTAGTGCGAGGGGATGATTTGATGATGTGGATTATTTATTAAAATTTGAGTTACGTGATAAAAGTGATGAAAACCTTTTAAATCATAGAAGATAGTAGATTTTATTCCCTACTTGACTCTTCTAATGGATTGTTTGTTCTCTTTGCAGCTTAAACTTGATAGTTATTATATTTTATCGGTTTAACACTTGTTGAAGGCTAACGATAAATTATTCTGCATTATCTTAGTCATAATATTTCTTACTGGGCTATTTGAGCTCACCCTTTCTTTCACTGTTCTCTTCAGAAATGTGAATATAGCTTCAACGAGTCGGGGAATGGAGTGATGGTCCTAGATGGTGCATTAATAGTCATCACTATTCTATGAAATAGTGTGATAATAATTGTAATGAGGACTCCTTTTGAGTTTGTATACTCTCTAGTAGACAATATTTGTATTCTAACTCACAGTTTATGTTTTGTCGTATTGTACCTGACGATTTGTATTATTAAGTTGTATTTAAATTCTGTACCATGTATCTGGCGACTCAAGATGGGTGATGTATACCTAATTTTGGGGGCGTCACAGTTGGTATCAAAGCTTAGGGATATGATCCCTGGCTGAGATGTGAGACAAGAACTAGGAGGAGAGAGGCGGGGAATTCTTTCGCTAGTATGACCTACCTAAGTTTATTTGATATTTAATTGGTCGGTCAGAGTATAGAGATAATATGTGATATGTTAATTAACCCTTGTTTTGTGGTAGTATTTGAAAATGGCATCTGAAAATGTTGAGATAAGCAATGGAGCACAGGAGACTGTTGATTCTCCATAGATCAATAATCAGGACAATGTGCAAACATGATGACGATAATCCTCCTGTAAACAACAACACTGATCAATTGACGAACGACGGTATGTTTAGGAGCTTTTTAGAATTCATGCAACATCAGGCGAAGATGGCTCCTTTTCATAATGCAGGAGGAAACAATGGCAACCCACGGTTGGTCATCGCTAAGCAATTCAAGGAGCTGGGACCACCAAAGTTTTTGGGAAAACCAGAACCACTTAAGGCGGAGACGTGGTTAAATTTGATCACCAAGATATTTGATGTCTTGGGATGCTCCGAGGAGAAAAAGGTTCCTTTTGCCACCTTTATGTTGCGTGAAGAGGCGAGATCAACGGGTTAGAATCAAAAACGTACTCCGACTGGCCTTTCAAGATGTCTTGGGAGAAGTTCGAAAGAGCTGCTTCAATGACAAGTACTTTCTCGAAAGCATTCGTCATATGAAGGAGATGGAATTTATCAAGTTGGAGCAAAACAACATGACCGTATCGCAGTACGAAGCCAAGTTTACCGAGTTGTCCCGATTTGCGTCCCACTTGGTTGATAATGAAGAGAGAATGACGCGGATATTTTTAAGAGGTTTGAAGCCGAAGATACGTCAATATCTTATCTCTCATAAACTGTGTTTGTATTCAGATGTTGTTAATAGGGCTCAGTTATTGGAGCGCGATAATGAGTCAACCAAACCAACAGAGAGCAGCAGACAAAATGATAATACCGGTGATAACAGTCATCAAAACGGTGACAGTAAGCATGGATGGAATCAACATGTCAGAAATGGTAACCACTTCGGTGGTAATCTTGGCCAAAACAATAAGAATGGACATTTCAAGAAGAGAAGGTTCAACAATGACGTAAAGACGTCGGCACCAGCACCCGTTTCAAAGGAAGAAGAACCACCACCGGTCATATGTTTCAAATGTGGACAGGAGGGACACATCCGTCCAAACTGTACGCAGCAATCCAAAACATGTTTTAATTACGGAAGAGAAGGTCACCTAGCTCGATTTTGTCATATGGTGAAGTCAATTTCAGCTGGGATAGTGATGCCAAAGGATGTCCCAGACAAGCCAAAGCCGGTAGTTTAAGAGAGAGCGTTTTTTTTTCGTGACGAGGAACCTGAATAAAGTTATTACGGGTAAGTTAATGATAAACTCTTGCGAAGTTTATACCTTATAAAATACCGGTTCTACTTACTCTTTTATTTCACCTAGTTGTGTTCAATGTTTGAAGTTAACTTCCGGAGAAGTTAGACTTTGATATATCTGTTGGGAGAAACCTTCGTTACCTCCACTATTTTTAAATCTTGTTCAAATCAACACTTTCACGTTACGTGTCGATCTTGTCTCTTTGAAAATACTTGCTTTTGATGCGATTTTAGGAATTGATTGGTTAACTACTCATCATGCTTTTCGTAAGGTTGTTAGCGTTCATATTCTTAACCAACCTGTTATGCGAATTCAAGAAACCAAACCACTAAACTCAATCATTGTCATATCAAGCCATAAGTAAAGAGCCCCGATCCTTTCGTTGTTGACTTCCTTGTATGGAATGTATCGAAGCCGAACTTTTCGTAGGGGACGTTGTGAATAACGGTGACAAGTTAATTGGTATCAATGTGACGTATTATCCAAGTCTTGGACGAGAGTCACAGTTTTGAATGATATTTCTGTTGTTAATAAATTTCCTGACGTATTCTTGAAGACTTCTTAGCCTACCCCTAGAGCGTGAAATCGAATTTTGTATTGAACCCAATACAAAACACATTTCTAAAACTGTTAAATATTTCTTCAACTAAAATGAACGTATAACATACGCCAAAGACGTTGGCTCGAGCTGTTGAAGATTACGATCGTACCATTCAATACCATCGTGGGAAAGCGAACGTGGTAGCTGACGCGTTGAGTAGAAGATCGTATGCGTTTACGAGTGCGATGTGAAAGTAATATGCACACAAGCCAATCATGTTTGATGATAAAGCATATACTTGGTAACAATCTTATTCATTTATTAATAAAAAGTATTAATTTATTAAAGGCTTTTAATTATCAACATGATGCTGTTTTATAATATGTGATAAACCCATAGTTTTAAGCAAAGATTTTAGAATAATGATGATGATCATTCTAATGAGATCTAAATTCTTAGAAAGCTTAAAACTAAAATAGTTCCCAATCATTGGATTACTAAATTGGGAATTAGTGAATCCGGATAGATTGGTACATCGTTGCTTGCTCATTGGATGAGGATGATTGATCTCATGATCATTTGTGTGGAGACACTAAAACAAGTATGTAGGTGCTTATTAGAGAATAAGTTCAATTGAGCGTTGGCTCGCTAAGGAATACCTAATGGAGTTTTACTTGCTGTCAATAGGAATTCTGTGTAGTAGTACAAGTGATCCTTGGACTTGAGATCATCATAGTATCTTGTGTATGATGAGTTATACTTTGACTTATTCCTTAAGACCCTTAGGGTATATCAAAGGGTATGCTTGGGTATAATAAGTTGTATATGGAGATAATGTATGATCAATAAAGAATCTACCACTTCTAATAAAAGAAGAAATGTCCTATGTGATTCGATAAATGACAACCCAAAGAGTCCTTGGCCAAAAGCGAATGAAATTAGAAAGGAGTTTCTAATTTGCATTATTTGGAGTTGTGCATTTAAGGATCGAAATACATATAATTAAATAAAATAAGACTTGACAATAATTCCATATCTTATATTTAATTGGGACATTGTATGGTGGAAGGATTGAATTGTCGGTAACTATTTACTCAAAGGTTCTTTTATGATTAATGTTGAAATCTATATTATCCGGAAAGTCGTTGATCGCTAGGAGACTTATCCTATTATCAGAGAATAAATATTATTTATTTAAATAAATTAATTGTTTAATTTATTTATTTAAATAAGATTAGAATTGTTCTAATTGATTTATTCACAACCGGTTTAATATGGAGAACCTAAAGGTCACACCATAAAAGGAAGAATAATTATTTAAGAGTTAATGGCATAATCGTAATAATATGTTAAGTATATTTAATTTAATCTATGGTGATAGAATAAATTAAATAGCTTAATATTTATTATTTAATATTTTAGAAATATTAAATATAAATTAATAAGAGGAGTCTTATTAATATTATTACAATTATTATTATTTTAATTTCTAAAAGAGTTTATGAATTAATTTAATATAAGTACTCTCATTTATTCCTAATAGGATTAGGAGGGAAAAATTAGTTAAAGGAGTTTAATTAATTATCCCTAATAAGATTAGGGAGCTTAATTAATTAAAAGAATTTAATTAATTAAATAAAACCCAATTCCTTAATTGTTAAGGTGGGTTGCCCACATCTATAAATAAGAGGAGTCTTATTATGGGTGATGGTTTTGTTGACTTTTACAACATACGTAATAATTCGATGGTTGGAGAGTACGCTCCTTTTACATAGAGATAGAAAACTAGGGTTTAGCCAACCACCCATCTTCTTGAATCCTTCTTCTTCCTTGGTGGATCACCTCTGAGAGGCCAAACACACTTGGGTGGCTAACGTTGATCGAAGGAAGGAACCACACCCGGTGAATTCAAGTTGAACGAGAAAGGATTTGGAGGTGAACTTGTACCTGAGGAAGCTTGATCTTCAAGGGTATGATTTTATTTTTTATCTTTTCGTTTAATTAATAATTGTGCATAAAGGGTGATCCGGGTATATGGTTTGTAAAAATTTTAAACTCGATTTTTACATCGCTTAGCATTATTTTTGCAATTTGATTAAGTTCTTGAATATTACAAATCTAACAGTGGCATCAGAGCCAAACCTTTATGCGAATTATTAATTGTTTGATTTGATATGTATATTGATATGTGTTTAGAACAATTTAATTGGGTATAATTTTATTGTATAAAATTTATTTATAAAAAAAAAAAATCGCGATTTTTTTTGGAAATTACGTGATTCCGTTGATATTGTTTTCATTGTGCACTTATTAATACGCTTATTCATCCAACGCGAATTGTTTTTTTTTTTTGGCTGCTATGTTGTATCCCTTTTTCCAAGTGAAGTATTGAATCTACCAAGAGCTTATCTTATGAATTAAAAGTTAGTAAAGGATGATACGTACGTTTTTTATTAAACGTAATACTTATATATTATATATATATATATATATATATATATATATATATATATATATATATATATATATTATGTAATATATATATATATATAATAATATATATTTAAATAATTTTATAATTAAAATAAAAGTTTATTTTAATTTTAAAATAAAATGTTTATTTTAATTTTAAAATAAAATGTTTATTTTAATCTTAAAATAAAATGTTTATTTTAATCTTAAAATAAAAGGTTTATTTTAATTTTAAAATTAAATTTCATATTAACTAATTAGAGTTGGAATTGGATTCCATGATAACTAATTGGAGTTGAAATTGGATTATATTTTTCCTTTAAATAAAGGAGTTTATTTAGATATTAAATAAGATTTCATATTATTCAAAATAAAGGAGTTTATTTGTGAATAGGAAAGAGAATCCTAATTTCCTCAAATAAAGGAGTTTATTTAAATATGAAATAAGATTTCATATTATTCAAAATAAAGGAGTTTATTTGTGAATAGGAAAAAGAATTCGTGTTTCCTTTAATAATTTTTTTTTACTTGGAATTGGATTCCATAATTAATTAAAATAAAGGAGTTTATTTTGATTAAAATTTTGATTAAAATAAAATAGTTTATTTTATTCAAAATTGGATAAATTAAAAATAAAATAGTTTTATTTTGATTTAAATTTGGATTAAAATAAAGGAGTTTATTTTGATTCAAAATTAGATTTTATCTTGACTAAATTTGCCCATTAAATGATATCAATATATATATTGAATGTTTATTATTCATGATATGAATGTTATTTATTGATGCATATGGTGATATGTATGATAATAAATGGGATTGATTATGGACTATTGACGATGTGATTGGATTTTATTTTAGTTGGATGCATGAATGTATAGGTTTTATTAAATGGGGTTTGCGTACATCGTCTTATCTAATTTTTCTTAATGTAAATTCTATCTCCTCTATGTACTTCCCCTTGATTTACGATCAAGGTTTCTATTTATTTTAAATAGTTTTGTAATAGGAATAGTTAGAATTAATTTTGAAAATTGGAGATCAAGGAAGCGAGGCGTTTGAAGACCCATTTGTAATGGAGCAGGGTTTAAATGTAATAGTTATATTTAAATATTATTTCTTGCACCCCTGGGGTTTGACCTTTTGGTTCACTTGGTGGATCTAGTGAACCAAACTAGAATAAAAATCCATAATCAATCCGAGTAGAATATAGTATTCTATATGTGCATGCTTATATATATATATTATATATTATGCAAACATGCTTAGCATGTTCATTAATATAATAGCGTATTTTATATATATATATATATATATATATATATATATATATATATATGTGTGTGTGTGTGTGTGTGTGTGTGTGTGTGTGTGTGTGCATGCTAAACAAGATGAGACAAATTAATAACAAACCCCTCAATTTTTTTTATATTAAGTCCTAAGCGTTCAAAGATATTTGGAATATCGAGCGTCGCCTTCTAGCGTGATAAAATTAATAGAGTATTAAATATTTAATATGAGTTTGTTGTGTCACCACAAGGCAAGTATTAAGTATTTAAGATGTTAATTTATCACATTTGATGCTTATAAAGAAAATTGAACAATATTGTTTTGTTGTGTCACCACAGGATGATATTTTTCTTTTTGAATATATGGAGTGCTAGGTCGATTTTAACTTGGATAATTTTGATTCGGATGTACCACCACTGATCAAAATAATCTAAGAGGCAAAAGAAAAGGAGTTGCATAGTTGATGTAATTGACAAAAGTTGTCTACCTATTTATTTATATATAGTTTGTTGTGTCACCACAAGGCTATATACATTTGAAATGGGATCCTTATTCTCACTAGCAAATCTTTAATTAGATTTTGCTTGAACTATATAAGTGAGGTAATATAGTTTGAAGAAAATAGTGGGAGATACCAATTTAAAACAAGACCTAAATTATTTTGGTAATTAATAAAAGAATGTATGTTAAAATGTTGTTAATTACAAATTCATTTACTGAATTTTACAATGTCTAAAATTACTATCAACTGCGAAGCATATTAGATGCTAAATTAACTTGAATCCAATTAAACGAATTGGTTAAGGAATTTGAGAATAGTTCTCATAGTGAAAAAGCTATCTTATGTCCTTATATCGCCTATCCTGCAATGGTTGCGATAATGCCTCGAGGAAGAGATTGCTACTTTTAGAAAGTGGCAAGATGATGCACTGATTAGCTCGATGCATCATGCTCGCATCCATGAGTATGAGCTTGACGTCGATGAAACTATGGATGCTCCTACTATACTCCCGCACATCAAGTAGTTGATGGTGAGGAAAGTAGGGCCGATAGATATCGAGATATCTAAGGAGCTCTTCCGATCTAGAATGGCCAATGGCACTATAAATGCAGAATAAACAGTTCTTAACATAATCAATTTGATTGATCAATTAGAGACAACGAATTTTGTCATGGATGGAGAGTTGAGCCAAGATTTGATCTTGCACTCACTCCGGGACTCCTTTCACAATTGTTGTGAATTTTTCATATGAACAAGCTAGATACCACCTCAACGATTTGCTTATCATGTTGAAAAATGTTGAGAGTCACTTTCCAACCAAGAAAGACCGAGTCTTACTGGTAGGGGCCAAAGGATCTTTTGAAAAGAAGAACAATTCTAAGAAGGTAAATAGAAAAGGCAAAAACAAAGGATAATAAACAACAAAGCGTCTGGGATAGCAAAGGAGTTTGCTTCCACTACAATAAGTCAGGACACTGGAAAAGAAACTGCGAGAAACATCTTGCAGAGGCTAACCAAAGAAGCTTAGTGAAGTTTCGGTTACAATACAGTTTTTGTTCAAGATTTAAAATAAATTTTTCTTTAAGTCAAGATTCTACTTGGATATTGGATATCGACTTTGGTTATCATAAATATAGATTTATGAAGGGACCAAAAAGAAGTAGAAAGCTAAACAAAGATAAATAATCTTATGTGTGGGAAATGAAGCAAAGGTTGCTACATTAGCCATAGAAACTTATAGTTTAGCAATGCCTACGAGCAAGTCTATTAAGTCAATAAGTTGTTATTGTATTCAGGTTCTTGTTAAAAATATTATTTCCATTTTATTGTAAGACAATGAAATCTTTGGTATTATAATTAAGAACAATTGTTGTTCTATTTATAATAATAATGTTTTGTATAGAATCGAATATTATAATAAATTTTATATACTTGACTTACATGAAAATAATTTTGCATATTGAACAAATTAGTATAAGAAAAGGAGATAATCATTCAAAGAGTTGAATGTGTGTATTTGCTAAAATACAAGTGTGAATTATTTGAAAGGTTCAAAGAATTGGAAGTGAAACAAATTAGCAATGTATTAAGATTCTTTGATTAGATCAAGGAATAAATACTTGTGCAATAAGTTTCGGATCATCTCAAATGGTTTTCTCATAATGGACACATCCTAATCTGCATAATTGATTGATGTATCTGAATGAAAAATCATACCTTGTTGAACATGGTACGGTCCAAAATGATTTTACCAACATTCCAAAGATATCCTTCCGTGATAATGTCCTAGAAATGGTCGCATATCTCGAAAATGGTAACCTCAAAATCGGCCCCAAGACTCCATAAAAGTTATGGGCGGGGAGGATTCCTAATCTTAAGTATGTTAAGATAAGGGGTTGTCCAACTTATGTGAAAAGGTTTGAAGGATAAGCTTGGGACAAGATTTGACATGTACTGATTTGTGGGACATCCTAAAGTAAGTTTAGGGTATATGTTCTATAATCACCTTAGCAAAAAGGTGTTTATTATGAAATCGCTACCTACAAGACAAATGTGTTTATCATTGAAGGGGCTAGTGGGAGGATAATAGATCTTGAAGAGTTCAAGAACCACAAAACACTATAAGTCAAATAAGAGGAACTGTAGATAGACTATTGTACCACAATCAGATCGTAAATGGAATAGTACCAAGATACAGGAGGTATGGATTCATCATAGATGATGATGATGATGAGGTGCGCATCATAGAAGATGATGATCCAGAGTTACATACGATGAGGTAAAAGTTCTAGTGTGTACAAAAAGGTTCGATGGGGCGTCGTGAAATTTCTAGTATTATATGTTGATATACTACGGATAAGGAATGACATACCAATGCTACTGATCGATGAAAGATAAAGTTGTCTAAACAATCCTCCATGAATGATTTGGGAAGAGTATCATTATTAGGGATAAAATCTATATAGATGAATACTGAGAGGATGTTAGACTTAACCCAAGGAGCGTATATTCATTTGATGTTAAAGTCGTTTAGCATGGAAAACTCCAAGAGATGTCTCATGTCGATGAGCTATGGAGTGTATCTCTTAATAGTCCCCACGGACTCTTGAAAAGAGAGGTCGCATGAGTGACAATCACGCATGTAATGAAATATACGAGACCGATGTTGATCAAATCGTATTATGGAGAAGTTCACTATGAGTCGGTGAAAACATCTTAAAGTGCTTAACCGACACTAAAGATGTGATCATATTCATGGTGGGTCTTAATTAAAACTAGAGGGCTTAACAGACTCAAGTTTTTCGAGATGAGACCAAGACGACAGAAAAATCCACTTTAAGGTAAAGGGTTACCTTGAGCGATTAGTGCGATGAATTGAAAAGGTTCCAAATAGCAAAGAGTTCTTTGGTTTAGTGATAAAGACAAAGTATATAGCTATAAATGAAGGCTGCAAGTTGATTGTTTGGATTAAAAGTTCATTCTGAACTAGGAATAGTTCCTAAGTCTCATCTTGGATCTAAACATATGTTGTGGCACTTTCATTTGATTATAAGAATCATTGAAAGATGGGAAATCACTATAGAGATGGTGGACTCTCAAGAACAACATTACATATCCATTAACTAAAGCTTATCCAACAAAATAGGATAATCGTCACTTGAGAAGAAGAATATAAGATACAATGGCGATTGGCTTTAGTGCAAGTGGGAGATTGAAAGTAATATGCACACAAAGCCATCATGTTTGATGATAAAGCATATACTTGGTAACAATCTTATTCATTTATTAATAAAAGTATTAATTTATTAAAGGCTTTTAATTATCAACATGATCTTTGTTTTATAATATGTGATAAACCCATAGTTTTAAGCAATGCTTTTAGAATAATGATGATGATCATTCTAATGAGATCTAAATTCTTAGAAAGCTTAAAACTAAAATAGTTCCCAATCATTGGATTACTAAATTGGGGATTAGTGAATCCGGATAGATTGGTACATACGTTGCTTGCTCATTGGATGAGGATGATTGATCTCATGATCATTTGTGTGGAGACACTAAAGCAAGTATGTAGGTGCTTATTAGAGAATAAGTTCAATTGAACGCGGGCTCGATAAGGAATACCTAATGGAGTTTTACTTGCTATCAATAGGAATTCTGTGGTGATAGTAGTACAAGTAATCCTTGGACTTGAGATCATCATAGTGTCTTGTGTATGATGAGTTATACTTTGACTTATTCCTTAAGACCCTTAGGGTATATCAAAAGGGTATGCTTGGGTATAACAAGTTGTACGTGGAGATAATATATGATCAATAAAGAATCTACCACTTCTAATAAAGAAGAAAATAAATGACAACCCAGTAGTCCTTGGCGGCGAATGAAATTAGAAAGGAGTTTCTAATTTGCATTATTTGAGTTATGCATTTAAGGATCGAAATACATATAATTAAATAAAATAAGACTTGGCAAAGAATTCCATGTCTTATATTTAATTGGGACATTGTATAGTGGAAGGATTGAATTATGCGGTAACTATTTACTCAAAGGTTCTTTAATGATTAATGTTGAAATCTATATTATCTGGAAAGTCGTTGATCATTAGGGAGGCTTATCCTTATTGTAGAATAAATATTATTTATTTAAATAAATTAATTGTTTAATTAATTTATTTAAATAAGATTAGAATTGTTCTAATTGATTTATTCACAATAGGTTTAATATGGAGAACCTAAAGGGTCACACCATAAAAGGAAGAATAATTATTTAAGAAGTTAATGGCATAATCGTAATAATATGTTATGTATATTTAATTTAATCTATGGTGATAGAATAAATTAAATAGCTTAATATTATTATTTAATATTTTAGAAATATTAAATATAAATTAATAAGAGGAGTCTTATTAATATTATTACAATTATTATTATTTTAATTTCTAAAAGAGTTTAGGAATTAATTTAATATAAGTACTCTCATTTATTCCTAATTGGATTAGGAAGAAAAATTAGTTAAAGGAGTTTAATTAATTATCCTAATAAGATTAGGGAGCTTAATTAATTAAAAGAATTTAATTAAATAAATAAATCTCAATTCCTTAATTGTTAAGGTGGGTTGCCCACATCATAAATAAGAGGAGTCTTATTATGGGTGAGGGGTTGTTGACTTTTCTGACGTAATAATTCGATTGTTGGAGAGTACGCTCCCTTTACATCTGAGATAGGAAAAACTAGGGTTTGAGCCAATAACCCATCTTCTTGAATCCTTCTTCTTCCTTGGTGGATCACCTCTGAGGCCAAACACATGGGTGGTAGCGTTGATCGAAGGAAGGAACCAAACCGGTGAATTCAAGTTGAGCGAAAAGGATTTGGAGGTGAACTTGTACACGAGGAAGCTCGATCTTCAAGGGTATGATTTTATTCTTTATCTTTTAGTTTAATTAATAATTGTGCATAAAGGGTGATCCGGGTATATGGTTTGTAAAATTTTTTAAACTCTGATTTTCCACGTTTCCGCTTAATTTTTGCAATTTGATTGCATTCTTGAATATTACAAACCCTAACAAAAGGCCCATTTTGTACGACTTACAAATGATGAAGATAGAGTTAAAGACTCTAGGAACCCATGTGAAGATAACGAATATACAATTAAAATAGACTTGAATCAATAAAGTTAAAGCTGCTCAAGCTACATACTCAGAGCTTATGAGTGTGAAGAAGAAGGTTCAAGAGGGTGTTATTCTAGAAGCAAGAATCGATAAAGAGAGGAAATCTCAACCCTCGATTTAATTGGCCCATTTGAAATCCTCGATGAAGTAGGAACTGTGGCCTATAGACTCGTTTTACCGCCAAGTATGTTGCGTGTTCAGAATGTTTTTTTTATGTATCAATATTACGTAAATATGTGGACGACTCGAACCACATTAGTAAATTAGAACTAAATGATATAGCAGAAGATTTAACGTATGAGGAGATACGTGTTAAAATCTTAGATAAGAAGGATCGTATTCAACACTCAAAAGTTATACCTCAAAATTAGAATCAAAATGAAGTCGAGGGATCCTCACCTCTTGACATACTAGAGTGCGTGCTTAAATTTTGAGGGCAAAATTTCATAAGGAGGGAAGATTGTGAGACCCCATTTTATGAATAAAGATTTTATTTTCTCGAAATATTTTTTTGAATATTATGGTGTGCATTTGATATAATGTTATAGTTGTGGGTAATATTTACAAATTTTGCAAAGTATCTGAGTTGTCATAAAATATTCGATTGGTTTGGGAATTTAAAATGCGGCGTACAATAATTAGTGGACCCATAAAATAATTATTGTCGGATTAAGAAAGCGACAAAAATACTTTATGAAAATAACGGCGGAAGTTTTCTGATTATCTTGTTGAACTACTCGGTTAGTAAAGAAATACGATGTCTGGCGTGGTTGCGTAGTAGCACAGTATTAATTATTGATGCTTACGTGATAAGTCACTCGATTTTGTTGGTATTATTAATGTAATAATACATAAAATATTTTATATAAAACAAAATACTTTTATAAAGTTATTCTATAAAAGAATATATTATATTCTTATGCATAGTGTCTGCGTAGTGTTTTGCATAGTAAAATCTTTTTATATAAAATAGAATAATTTTATAAAGTTTTTACATTTTATTAGACAATAATTAGAATATATTATATTTTATTATGCATAATGTTTTGCATAAGTACTGCATAGTGTTTGCATAGTAAAATCTTTTATAAAGTTATTTGTTTTATTAGATTATAAATAGAATATATTATATTTTATTTAAAGATTTTGCTTTTAAATATGGATAGTCGATTAAAGTAAATCAATTTGGACCGTTCATGAGTTAATTACTATGCGATCTATTTTTCTATAAATAGAAGCTCATTCCTTCATTATTTTCTTATGAATTCTTTGAAACTCTAGAGAGATAAACTATAGAGAAAGAAGAAAGTATACGCTACTTCACTTACTTAATATCGATTACTCTTCTTCTTAAGGTAGGTAATATTATTTGTTGTACTAAGTAAGGGGTGTTATTCTTTTGTATTCATGAAGAAAACTTATGTTATTCCATTCTTTATTATTACATTGGAATAACTTTTATGTATCGTGAAGCTACCCTATACTTGGTGAAATTCTTACATTATTCCATTCTTTATTATTATGTTGGAATAACTTTTATCATCATAATCTTTAATCGCATCATGGTGAAATTCTTCTAATATTCCATTCTTTATTATTACATTTGGAATATCACATACTACGTGTGTTTTTTGTAGGACTGGGTTCCGTTATTTATTATTATGTTGGAATATCCTGCATCGGTATGAATTTACTTTGACTGGTTCCATTATTATTATTATTTGGAATAAAATGTCTATCTTGCAATCTGCATGCATGGTTATTTCTTTTGTTATTCCATTCTTTATTATACTCGGGTTGGTTAAAGTTTTGACTTCTATACTCCATGAAATTAGTGGAATATCCTTGATATTTGCGCTTCATCCAATATCTTTTCATGGAAATATTCTTACGAGCATTCTTGAATTTTACTCTCTAAAAGCGGTATCATGTTGACAATTTGGGCGTTATCGGTTCCTAGATAAATTAATTCTTGAACTTGTTTTATTGAATTCTTATATCATTGTCATCATCCTCATATTTTATTTTTTGAAAGTCATCTCAGTGGCACGTAGTGCGTAGATAGACTTTGTATGATTATGACGAGAGATTATTCGGTATAATCATAACTTGATATTACAAATGATGTGGAAAAAGTCCTCGTTGGCCCGTAGTGAATTGATGGACAATTTTTGGTATGATTATGGCTATGGATTCTCTTTGGTAGTAGTCTGAAAGATGAATTATTTTATGGCATGATCAAGGCCAGTTGATGAAAACATGATTATCTTTAGTCGAAGTGCATGGATAATTTGTGGTGGTGATCTTAAAGAATATCCTTGGCACCGTAGTGCGGGGATGATTTGATGATGTGGATTATTTATTAAGTTGAGTCTCGTGATAAAAGTGATGAAAAACCTTTTAAATCATAGAAGATAGTAGATTTTATTCTCTACTTGACTCTTACAATGGATTGTTTGTTCATTGCAGATTAAACTTGATAGTTATTATATTTTATCGGTTTAACACGGTTGAAGAATAACGATAAATTATTACGCATTATCTTAGTCATAATATTTCTTCTTGGGCTAGTTGAGCTCACCCTTTCTTTCAACTTGTTCTCTTGATGAAATGAGAATATAATTTGGAGCGAGTCGGGGAATGGAGTGATGGTCTAGATGGTGCATTAGTAATCCTCATTATTACGTGAAATAGTGTGATAATAATTATAATGAGAACTCCTTTTGAGTTTGTATACTCTCTAGTAGACAATATTTGTATTCAAACTCATGTTTATGTTTTTGTCGTATTGTACACCAGACAGTTGTATTATTAAGTTGTATTTGAATTACATACCATGTATCTGGCGACTCAAGATGGGTGATGTATACCTAATTTTGAGGCGTCACAAAAACCTTTTAAATCATAGAAGATTGTAGATTTTATTCTCTACTTGACTCTTACAATGGATTGCTTGTTTATTGCGGATTAAACTTGATGTTTGTTATATTTTATCGGGTTTAACATTGTTGAAGGCTAATGATAGTTTATTATACGCATTATCTTAGTCATAATATTTCTTCTTTGGGTTAGTTGAGCTCACCCTTTTGCTTTCATTATTCTCTTGAGAAATGAGAGCGTAGTAGGGACTAGTCGAGAGCGGAATGATGGTGCGTAGATGGTGCATTAGTAGTCCTCACTATTAAATGTGAAATAGTGTGATAATAAATGTAATGAGGACTCCCTTTGAGTGTGGATATTGTCTAGATGACAATATTTGTATTAAAACTCATGACCTATGTTTTGTCATATTTTACACATTGTTGTATTGATTTGCCTTGTATCTGGCGACCAAAGATGGGTGATGTATACATTTTTTGGGGCGTCACGGTTGGTATCAAATCTTAGGGATATGATCCCTAGGTGAGATGTGAGACAAGAACTAGGAGGGGAGAGGCAGAAATTCCTTCGCTAGTATGACCTACCTAAGTTTATTTGGTATTTAATTGGTGAATTCGAGAATATAGGAATAATATGTGATATGTTAATTAACCCTTGTTTTGTGGCGGTGTTTGAAAATGGCAAATTTGAAAATGTTCCTGATGGAGTGAATGAGGCCAGTTGAGACACCTTTAGTCACTTAACGAGGTTAATGTGTTGTCTACGAAGAAGAAATTAGAGATATCTACATGGTGAATGAAGAACTAATAGTTGCACCTTAGAGCTAGTTGCGAGAGGTAACAATGAGAGTGAGGAAGAAGAGGAACAAGAGGAGAATTAGTTAGAAGAATTTTATGATCGAAACTTAGAATTACAAAATCGTATTCATGAGTTAGAAAGCGGTTTGAAGAATGGCGGTGATGCGTGGAAGCAAAAGATGTAACAATTCAAATTGTGTTACCACCGATGTGCGGCGCTTGAGAAACACTCTTTAGCGAGTATAAGATATTAGAAATGGAATCTGAGAATGCTATGATCAAAGTTTTGATGAAAGAAGAAACAATGAACAATGGGTAAAAGCCGCATGCGACGTGTAGATATTTTAGAAAAAGACGTCCGATCCAATAAAGCCAAAATAGATGAAATGGATTTTGCTTTTTGGACAACAATTGGGAGAATCCAACATCAAATTCGAAATTATCCTGTGCATAGCGGTCAACCCCAATTCGATATGGATCAGAGAATAATGATTCAAATCATGGATCAGGAATGTGAAGAAGTACTTAAGGGTAGAATGTACCCTATAACAAAGTCAAATCCAATAGTTTAAGTGAGAGCATTTGTCGAGGAACCCGAACAAAGTTATTACGAGTATGTTAGTCTAAACTCTTGCGAAGTCTATATCTTATTAGATACAGGTTCTACGCACTCTTTTATTTCACCTAGTTGTGTTCAATGTTTGAATTTAACTCAGGAGGAAGTTAGATTTTGATTTATCTGTTGAAACTCAGTTGGGAGAAACCTTAAATTTACCTCCACTTATTTATAAATCTTGTTTTAATTCAAATCGACACTTTCACATTACACATTGATCTTATCTCTTTAAAAATACTTGCCTTTGATGTGATTTTAGGAATCGATTGGTTAACTACTCATTATACTTTTCGTAAAGTTGTTAGCTTTCATATTCCTAACCAACTTTGTTATGCAAATCCAAGCAACCAAACCACTAAAAAGTCAATCATTGTCATATCAAGCCATAAGTAAAGAGCCTCGATCCTTTCGTTGTTGACTTCCTTTGTTGTGAAATACCTGTGAAATACAATCGGGACTTTATGTGGCGGCGTCGTGAATGAAGATCAGGAAGTTGATAGGTATCAATGTGACGTACTATCAAGTCTTGGATGAGGTCCACGATTTTGAATGATATTTCTATTGTTAATAAATTTCTGGCGTATTCTTGAAGACTTCTTAGCCTATCCTAGAGAGTGTGAAATCGAATTTTGTATTGATTCGATCTGAAACCTATTTCTTAAACCCTCAAATATTTTCTTCACTCCAGCGAGCGTGTAATGTGACAAAGACGTTGGCTCGAATTTGAAGAAGATTACGATCATATCATTAAATACCATCGTGGAAAAAGCGAATGTGGTAGGCGGCGCATTGAGTAGAAGATCGTGCATTTATAAGTCTGAAATATCACGAACCACATGAAGATAACGAATATCTGAGTAGAATCAACTTTAATCGATAAAGTTAAAAGCCAAGCTCGAAGCTACACGGGGCGATGAATGTGAAGAATTAAGAAGGTTCAAGATGGCATTATTATAGAAGCGAAGAATCCGAGAGAAAATCTCAACCCTCGATTTTATTGGCCCGGAGATTGAAAGTAATATGCACACAAGCTTGAGTTTTATGTGGCCCATTTGATCATGTTTATGATGATTTTACTGCAGTATACGTGTTCATAGCGTTTTTAACGTATCGACGTTACGTAAATATTAATACCCGAACCACATTATTAATTTAGAACCGGACGAGATAGCGGATGATTTAACGTATGAGGATATCGTGTTAAAATCTTGGATAAGAAGGATTATATTTGACACTCGTAGGTTATACCTCAGAGTTAGAATCTTAAATAAAGTCGAGATGATCACCTCTTATCATACAGTTCGTAAATTTCAAGAAATTTCATAAGGGAGATTGTTAGACCCAGATTTAATGAATAAAATTTAATTTTCTCAAAATATTTTTTTTAATATTATGGTGTGGATTTGAGATAATGTTATAGTTATTGGTAGCATTTATTAATTTTGAAAAGTATGAGTTGTTGTATAATATTCGATTGGTGGGGAATATTCTTTTTGTCGGGGAGTATCCGTGCGGCGGTCTACAATCATTAGTGGATAAGTTCAATTATTGTCGGATTGAGAAAATGCGAAAATATTTTATAAAAATAACGAAAGTTTTACTTTAAAATTGTTGAACTACTCGTAGTAAAAATATGTCTGAAGTAATCCTTGGACTTGAGATCATCATATAGTGTCTTGTGTATGATGGTTATACTTTGACTTATTGATGCTTTAAGACCCTTAGGTTATATCAAAGGGTATTGCTATAGTATAACAAGTTGTATCATCTCTATATAATATTGATTCGATTATTGATACAATATATCACAATATCATCCGTGAAGAACCCCAAAATAAATCCATTCCATCCAACCCATTCAAATTACGGAATACATATTCTGAAAGGACAACTTTTTTACAACAATTGTAGATGCGAGTTGTACAATTAAATGTTGTGAGTTTTGATAAAATATATACCAATAAGACTCATGTCCCAACCTTGGATAATTCACATGTGACACCTATATTTAATTGGGACATTGTTTTAGAAATTAGAATCTTTGGAAATGCTTCAGCGAAACCTTATTTACTGGGAGGCCGTGCGTTAATGATTATGATGATATCATATACGGAAAATTATCCTTGTTCGACCCCGATAGACCCCAAAGAAAATGAGAAGATTACTATCATCTTCTTTCCAATGGTGAGTCTTCTCTTGACATATAATTATCTCCACTTTGTCTCTAATTGAGAATTATACTCCGAATAAACACCAAGATTATATAGGTAGTCTTTGGTAGATATACTCATGAGTGGATGTGCACAACCTTGTCTTATGATAACACGAGTTTGTATGTCATTAGACAACTTGTATGATAGTGGCAAAACACCCTTCCAAAAGTTGAGTTCACCTCACCTATTCGGTTCACCAAAATTAAATATCAAATAGCGTATATAATCGACACACTTATCTAAAGTCTCAATAAAATTATGTTCATACTATTTAGGAGAACCTCAACAACTATAGACCACCGCTACATTCCCCTGTTATCCCAGCTCGACCCATTACACTTTTATTACCTGAAAGGAATTGTAAAGCAAAAGGGTGAGCACAACTAGCTCAGTAAAGAATATCATGACTAAAGATAATTAAATTATCAATAGCCTTCATCAGAAATAAATTAGAGATTTAGAACATATGGTAGATGATAAAACTTTTCAACCATAGTTGCAGCGGAACGAGCAATCCATTAGAAGAGTAAAATAGACCATAAAATCTATTATCTTCTCTATGTTAAAAGTCCACCAACAATGTTTTATCCCTATAACATCAATCAATAATTCATGTCCACAATCACATGTATAACTCATAATCGTAATTGTAGTTCTAAATTCCTTTTCTCATCCAGAACAAAGATAATTTTCATCACCTGAAACATCAAAGATCATGGTTATACCAAATCACGATTCATGTTCATAATCATACTAATAAATTTATCTTTTTACACTACGGGCCAAAGATATTCATCAACAAGTCATCTTTGCACTACATGCCAAAGATATTCAACAACAGGTCATCTTTGCATTACGAGCCAAAGATATTCATCAACAAATCATCTTTGCAATACAGGCCAAAGATATTCAACAACAAGTCATCTTTGCATTACGAGCCAAAGATATTCATCAATAATTCATCTTTGTACTACAGGCTAAAGATATTCATTATCATTTCATCTTTTCACTATAGGCAAAAGATATTCAACAACAGGTCATCTTTGCACTACAGGCCAAAGATATTCCTCAATAGTTCATATTTACTCTTTCTGAATGCAAATATATTCACCAACAGATTCATATTTGCACTATTGGCCAAATATATTCATATCTCAAAAAATATATAATCATTTCGAATTTATATAAAAATAATTATAACCATATTAATCAATTCATCTTTACACTTAAGCTAAAGATATTCAATTATAAATTCAATGGTAAGCGATCATACCAATTAACAATTCATCTTTACACTCTTGGCCAAAGAGAACCCGTAGTCACGATCATACCAATAATCTACCCATCTTTACACTCAAGTGAAGAGAAATTCAACATCGAGGTTATAAAATGATATATATGATAATAAAAATAATATGATTAACAATTGCGCATTTATTTTCAAGAAGCAACAATCATAAATCAACGATAATTTGGTCAGAAAAAGAAACCAATTTTTGTCTTGAATAGTACTCGTGAATAGTAACTTGTGAATAGTACTCCGTATTCATACATAGTACCGTATACGTAAATAATGTCATATACATAAATAGTGCCATATACATGAATAGTCTTAGTATCGTGAATAATTATAAATATCGTGAATAGTAACCCCGACTCAAAAAGGTAGAAATTCCACAATAAGATCCATACCAATATGTCAGTACAATGATATTGAAAGAATAACATCATTATGAAGAATATAACATCCCTTAATATCCCTTACTATCCCTTACTATCCCTTATTATCCCTTACTATCTCTTACTATCCCTTACCTCAAAAGAGAAGCACTTCTGACTGGATATCGGATATGACGCTGAAGGAAACTTGTACTGATGAATAGTAACTTGCCAAGTATCTAAATACTCACAAAATACGTTCGATAATATAGAGAGAGAAAGAGAGAAAACTTGTTTCTGGTGTGATTTTCAATTCTAACTTAGCCCTCTATTCATAGGAAAATGTTAGCACGCAAAGCAGACTTGACTTTCTTTACACGATGGCTTTACCTGCTACTATTCCACCCACCAAAAATCAGCCATCTTCCCCAATAACCAAAAGTGGGGCCCACCCATTTCTAGAATTTTCCACCAAAATCATTTATAAACCTAATTTCCGAATCAGTCACCTCTTAAAATTCATAACAAATCATTCGTTCATTTTTAACGGTTCAAAATTTGTGGACATATACTCAACTCATATATGTATAACATATCCAAAAATCACAACGATCCAACGGTCAGATTAAAAATTATAACTCACACAATAAAGCTATAAGAACATTGATTTGATCTTTTAATACCTCCAATCTAACAAATACTGATAAAATACCTCAACATTAACTCTTTCATTTATAACCACATAAATAAATCCATCATTTATATCCACATCAAATAAATATTTCCTTATCATATAAATCAATAATTAATTATTCACAAATAATATTACAGAATCACAATAATGACAACCAGGCAGTTCCCAGGAAAGAGGGGGCTTTCCAATAAGGATTTCTCCTTATTGGCGCGCAATTAGGTGACCAAACCTCTCCATGACAGAACTTTCTAGACATTTCCAATAATGCTATCTCATAATATTATTCAAATAATATGAATTATTGATCGATAATGGAAATCTTTATGCGGTGACAATTATTGAACAACAATAATTTAAAATATTAACGCAAAGAATTATTGAACCAATAAAATAAAATATTGAGCGATAATTACTGTAACAATTATTGAGTAGTGCTTTCTTACGTTAGGATCAATAATTCAACAATCTTTATTCGATCTGGTGTGCTTCTTTATGTGCAACCAGCGTATTCTTTGTATTTTAACCATAAGGGTATTCCAACGATTATAATTGGTAACAAGCATGCCATTATTTATAAAAACTCAAATTTGTCGTTTTCTTCATCCGACAGTTATTCTGTTATGGGGCCCACAAATGGTTACGCCGTCGTACGAATATTCCCCGATAGAAAGAATATTCCACGACCAAAGGAATATTCCTCTACAACAATGAATATTTTATAACCACTTGCGTATTTTGAAAAAAAAATTCATATACCACCCTTAACTTTAAATTTTTATCAATTTAACCATTAACTAAATAGGAAAATTGAATACTTTTATTTCATAAAATTCGGGGTCTTACAATCTGCATAATATGATGTATTATTAAATCAATAATTGAAACGGCAAAGTTATTCATATTATTATTTGCAATATTGACAATGTCTAGAAGTTCTGTTAAGGAGAGGTTTGGTCACCTAATTGTGCGCCAATAAGGAGAAATCCTTATCGGAAAGCCCCCTCTTTCCTGGGAATGACCTGGTTGTTAAATATTGTGAGTTATAATATTAATGATGAATAAGTTCGTGTTGATTAGAGATGAATTTTTTAGTTCTATTGTGTTGGGATTATTAGTGTTGGTGAAAATTGACATTTGTTTCGATAATAATTGATGTCTGGAGGTTATATTGTTCAATCGGGTTATTAGGGCACTTTTAGGTATTCTATTCAATTACTATTCACGAGTTACTATTCATGAGTTACTATTTATGAGTTACTATTTATGAGTTACTATTCACGAGTTACTATTCACGAGTTCCTATTCACGGGGTACTATTCACCCGTAAGATATATTTCTTTTCGGTCCAAATTATTTTTAGGTACAATATTATTCCATGATGAGATGTGCTAATTTTTTCGAATAGTTGGTTGAAGATATAATAGTAAATCAATATGGACCGCTGGTGGAAAGTATAATAGTAAATCAATATGGATCATTTGGTTTAAAGTTTTAATAGTAAATCAATATGGACCATTGCTTTAAGTTTTAATAGTAAACCAATATAGGCCGTCCGCTTAAAAGTAAATCAATCTGACCGTTCATGAATTAGTTACTATTCACCCATTCTCCTATAAATAGAAGTTCATTCCTTCATTATTTCTTACGAATTCATTTGAAACTCTAGAGAGAGAAACTATAGAGAAAGAAGAAAAAAGTATTACGCTACTTCACTACTCCAATATCCGGTTTCTTCTAAGGTAGGGATATTATTTGTTGTACTAAATAAGGGATATTATTTGTTGTACTCGTAAGGGTATTATTTCTTTCTTATTCTGAAGAGAACTTACATTATTCCATTCTTTATTATTACATTGGAATAACTTTTGTATCTGTGCAGGATACCCTATACTTGGTGAAATTCTTACATTATTCCATTCTTTATTATTATGTTGGAATAACTTTTGTCTATGCAAAATCTTTACATACATGGTGAAATTCTTACATTATTCCATTCTTTATCATTATGTTGGAATAACTTTGTTTATCGAAATCTGCATACACGGTGAAATTCTTACATTATTCCATTCTTTATTATTACATTGGAATATCACTGCCGGTGCGATATATCGCTTTGACACAGTTCCATTATTTATTATTCTGTCGGAATATCATGTCTGTGCGTTTATGTCGGACCTGGTTCCATTATTTATTATTCTATCGGAATATCTTGTTTGTGCGTTTACGTCGGACCTGGTTCCATTATTTATTATTCTGTTGGGAATAACCTGTCTGTGTAGTCTATCGCACGCATGGTGAATCCTGATATTATTTCATTCTTTATTATTCTGTTGGAATAACCTGTCTATGTGGATTACCACATGCATAGTGAATGATCATTCGTATTCATTCCTTATTAAATTGTGGAAATGATCTGTCTACGTGGATTACCGTATGGCGGGAGAAAATCCATTTGCAGTTTCATATATTCTATTATACTCAGTTGGTTAAAGTTTTAACTTCTATACTCCATGAAATTAGTGGAATATCCTTGATATTTGCGCTTCATCCAGTATCTTTTCATGGAAATATTCTTCTGAGCATTCTTGAATTTTACTCCACAAAGAAGTATCATGTTGACAATTTGAACGTTATTGGTTCCTGGATAAATTAATTCTTGAACTTGTTTTATTGAATTCTTATATCATTGTCATCATCCTCATGTTTATATTATGTTGAAAGTCATATGTGGCCTGTAGTGCATAGATGGACTTGGTATGATTATGACCAGGGATTATTCGGTGTAATCACGACCGTAATGTTACAAATGATGTGGAAAAAGTCCTTATTGGCCCGTAGTGCATTGATGGACAGTTGTTGGCATGATCATGACCATTGATGAATACACGAATATCCTTGGCCTGTAGTGCATGGATAATTTGTGGTCGTGATACTAATGAATATATTTGGCCGTAGTGCGGGGATGATGTGGATTATTTATTAAGCTGAGTCTCAATGATAAAAAGTAATGAAAAACCTTTTAAATCATAGAAGATAATAGATTTTATTCTCTACTTGACTCTTCTAATGGATTGCTTGTTCCGCTGTAGTTAAACTTGATGTTTGTTATATTTTATCAGTTTAACATTGTTGAAGGCTAATGATAATTTATTCTGCATTAACTTAGTCATAATATTTCTTACTGGGCTAGTTGAGCTCACCCTTTTGCTTTCATTGTTCTCTTGAGAAATGAGAGCGTGGCGAGGGACTAGTCGAGGAGCAGTGATGGTCCTAGATGGTGCATTAGTATTCCTCACTATTCTGTGAAATAGTATGATAATAAATATAATGAGGACTCTATTGAGTGTGGATATTGTCTAGATGATAATATTTGTATTAAAACTCACAGCCTATATTTTGTCGTATTTTACACGACTGTTGTATAATTAAGTTATATTTGTATTCAGTACCTTGTATCTGGCGACTCAAGATGGGTGATGTATACCTGTTTTGGGGGCGTCACAATATCAATGGCAAACAACAACAACACAAGTAGTCTTTCACTACGATCATTCCTTGAGAAGGACAAGCTGAGTGGAATTAATTTCCTTAACTGGCATAGGAACTTGAGGATTGTCCTCAAACAAGAGCGCAAGCTATATGTCCTTGATGGGCCCATTCCTCAAAGACTGGTGTCATCGCACACGCGTCACGAGCATAGTGCTTATAAGAAGCATCAAGATCTCTGGACGTGAGTTGTCTCATGCTAGCAACCATGAACGCTGAGATTCAGAAGCAACATAAGTTGATGGATGCTTATGAGATGATCGAGCATCTCAAGAAATTGCTCGAAAGGCATGCTCGATAGGAGAGGTATGATACAAGCAAGGCGTTGTATCACTGCAAGATGGGTGAACATGATCCAGTTGGTCCATATGTGCTGAAAATGATTGGGTATATTGAGTACCTTGATAGGTTGGGTTTTCTAATCACTCCAGAAGCCCAAACTGATCTTGTTTTGCAATCCTTAAACAGCAACTACTCTCAATTTGTTATGAATTATCTTATGAATGAAATCGAGAAACCCCTTACTAAGTTGTTGAGCATGTTAAGAACTGCCGAAAACAACATGAAATAGGCAGGACCCGCTCTCATAATGATGGTGCAAAAGGGGAATGTTAAGGGAAACTAGAAAGGAAAGAAGAAGATATGATCTAAATCTTTTGCCAAACCCAATTCCAAAACCAAACAAGCTTTAAAACCTAAAGGTGGGGTGGCTAAAGAAGGTGAGTGTCACTTCTGTGGAAAACCTGGACACTGGAAGAGGAACTGTCATGTTTATTTGGAAGATGTGAAGAAAATGAAAGTAAGTGTGACTTCTGATTCAGGTATATATGTTATAGAAGTTAACTTGTCTACTTCTACATCATGGGTATTGGATACCGGATGTGGTTCTCACATTTGTGTTAATGTTCAGGAACTTCGAAGGAGTAGGACTTTGGCAAAGGAGAGGTTGACCTACGAGTTGGGAATGGAACAAAAGTTGTTGCACTAGCCGTAGGAACTTATCATTTATCTTTGCCCTCTGGGCTAGTATTAGAATTAGAGGATTGTTATTATGTGTCTGCTATAAGCAAAAATAATATTTTTGTTTCTTGTTTGAATAAGAAAGGTTTTTTATTTATAATAAAGAACAATCGTTGATTGTTTTACTTAAATGATATTTAATATGGTGTTGCCTGATTGTTTAACGATCTCTATATTCTTGATTTAGAAATGCCTATCTATAACATAAATACAAAAATGATTTAAATCAACTAATTCAATCGACATATCTCATTGATCATCGTTTAGGCCATATAAATGAGAAAGCAGCGTATCAAACTCCATAAAGATGGGTTCTTGGATTCATTTGATTTTGAATCATATGAGAAATCTGAGTCTTGTTTATTAGGCAAGATGACTAAAGACCCTTTCGTTGGACACGATGAATGGGCTAGCGATGTATTGGGACTTATACATAGTGATGTATGTGGGCCCATGAGGATTAGATTAGCAAGAGGTAGGTTTTATTACTTCATCACATTTATTGTGACTTGATAGATATGGATGTGTATCTTCTGAGACCTGAAATTTGAATCCTTTAAAAAGTTCAAGGAATTCAGAATGAAGTTCAAAACCAATTTTGCAAAAGCATAAAAGCACTTTGATCCGTCGAGGAGGTGAATACTTAAGCAGAGACTTTGATGACCTTGAAAGGAGTGTGGTATTATATCACGACTCACTCCACAGAACACCTGATGGAATGGTGTATCTAAGAGGAGGAATCGCACCTTGTTGGATATAGGTGCGATCAATGATGAAGTCATCGGGATCTTCGATAAGCTTTTGGGGTCATGCCCTAGAGGCATTGCATTCACATAGCAGTGTTCCTACAAATCTGATTCGAGAAGACACCATATGAGATGTGGACTTGGAAATGTCCTAGTATGTCGTTCATGAAGATTTGGGGTTGCGAGGCGTTTGTTAAACGTCTGGATTCTGACAAGCTCAGACCCAAATCTGACAAATGTAATTATGTGGGATAACCAAAGGAAACAAAAGGGTATTATTTCTACAAACCTTCTGAGAAAAAAGTGTTTGTTGCTCGAACTGGTATTTTTCTAGAAAGAGAATTAACAAAAGGGTCAAGTCACATCGCCGTTTTGATCTATGAGCATCCGAGAGGTTTGTTTTAATCCATAAATGGATTGTTGCAGTTTACGTACCTTTCCAACATCCTTTGGAGTGACAAAACCCTCAGGTTGTGTCATGTACACATCCTCAAGGAGATTTTTGTTAAGGAAAGCAGTTTTGACATCCATCTACCAGATTTCGTAATCATAAAAAGCTGAAATAGCAAGTAAGATCCTGATGGATTTAACCATTGCCACTGGAGAGAAGGTTTCATCATAGTCAACACCTTGAATTTGTTTGAAACCTTTTCTTTACCAATCGGCCTTTATAGGTTTGTACATTACCATCCATGTCGGTTTTCTTCTTGAAAACCCACTTGCACCCGATTGGTTTTACCCCTTCGGGTGGATCAACCAGAGTCCATACTTGGTTAGTATAAATGGAGTCCATCTCAGATTTCATAGCTTCAAGCTATTTCTTAGAATCTAGTCCATTCATAGCTTCTTGGTAGGAAGCAGGCTCATCTTGATCTATGAGCATCACATCACCATTTTGAGTGACAAGATATCCATAATATCTCTCGGGCTCTTGACGTGTCCTACCAGATCTATGAATGCCTTGTGTAATTTGAGCAGGTTCACTTTCCACAATATCTTGTGGTTCCTGCTCACGTTCCAACTCAGGTTCAATGATATTTTGTGGTTCTCGAATTTCTTCGAGTTCTACTTTCCTCCCACTGTTTCCTTTAGAGACAAATTCTCTTTCTAGAAAAATACCAGTTCGAGCAACAAACACTTTTTTCTCAGAAGTTTTGTAGAAATAATACCTTTTTGTTTTCTTTGGGTATCCCATAAAATTACATTTGTCAGATTTAGGTCCGAGCTTGTCAGAATCCAGACGTTTAACAAATGCCTCGCAACCCCACATCTTCATGAACGACATACTAGGACATTTCCAAGTCCACATCTCATATGGTGTCTTCTGAACCGTCTTTATAGGAACACGGTTAAGTGTGAATGCAGCTGTCTATAAGGCATGACCCCAGAAGCTTATTGGAAGATCTGCATGACTCATCATTGATCGTACCATGTCCAACAAGGTGCGATTCCTCCTCTCAGATACACCATTCCATTGTGGTATTCCAGGTGGAGTGAGTTATGATATAATATCACACTCTTTTAGAAGGTCATCAAAGTCTTGGCTTAAGTATTCACCTCCTCGATCGGATCGAAGGGCTTTTATGCTTTTGCCAAATTGGTTTTGAACTTCATTCTTGAATTCATGGAACTTTTCAAAGGATTCGGATTTGTGTCTCATAAGATACATATCCATATCTCACTTGAAGTCGTCGAGAAATGTAATGAAGTAATAAAACCTACCTCTTGCTAATCGAACTCATGGGTCCACATACATCACTATGTATAAGTCCCAATACATTCTTGGCCCGCTTCAACGTGTCCAGTGAAAGGGGCTTTAGTCATCTTGCCTAATAAACAAGACTCGCATTTCTCATATGATTAAATATCAAATGAATCCAAGAACCCATCTTTATGGAGTTTGGATATGCGTTTCTCATTTATATGGCCTAAATGACAGTGCCAGAGATATGTCGGATTTGAATCATTTGATTTAAATCGTTTTGTATTTATGTTATAGATAGGCATTTCTAAATCAAGAATATAGAGACCGTTAAATAATTGTGCAACACCATAGCAAATATCATTTAAGTAAAACAAACAACAATTGTTCTTTATTATAAATGAAAAACCTTTCTTGTACAAACAAGAAACAAAAATAATGTTTTCTTCACATCATACCTCTCCTGTCGAGCATGCCCTTCAAACAATTTCTTGAGATGCACGATCATCTCATAAGCATCCATCAACTTATGTTGCTTCTGAAGCTCAGCGTTCATGGTTGCTAGCATGAGATAACTCACGTCGAGAGCATCATCTTAATGCTTCTTGTAAGCATTATGCTCACTACGTGCAGTGCGATGACAAATAGTCTTTGCGAGAAAGGGCCCATCAAGGACATATAGCTTGCGCTCTTGTTTGAGGACAATCCTCAAGTTCCTATGCCAGTCAAGGAAATTAATTCCACTCATCTTGTTCTTCTCAAGGACTGATCGTAATGAAAGACTACTTGTGTTGTTGTTGTTTGCCATTGATATCTACAATTTATAAGTGGAAAAATAATAAGTCAAATTGCAGAGTTGATATTATGTAATTGATAATAGTACATTCAAAATATACCTTCCACTATTTTAATCAAATTAATAGCCCTCACCATTAATTCGAAAAGTATTTTCTATTAAATCTTTCTAGTGAGCCAAGATCCATATTTCATTGTGCCTTAAGTTTGCTTTGGCTAATCTCTTAAAACATAATTATTTAGGTAGACAACCATTTGTCAATTATATCATATATAACTCCTAGATAGTTTGGTAAACAACATTTTTTCTAATCCATCTAATGGTACCTACCAAACTCTATGCCTCTAAGTCCACAATCCTATTGAGATAACTTAGTTAAGTCAGGCCCAATGATTTTAACAGTTTGGATATCACAACTATCCTATTGCATCTTACCAAGATAAATAGGGTACTTCACTTTGGCAAACCTACATCCATTGATCAAGGTCTTGTTGAGTGTTATTCATTGGAAGGCATCTAATTTAGACTTAATAATTTATTGAGGGATTTTATAAATTAATTTAGATCTCACTAATTTTAATCTTATTAAGCATGCACATTATTTATCATATCGCATACAAGCATAAATAAAGTGCAAAATTAAATGTGTCACAGTTATGGCCCAATCCACTGTCAATCTTTTCAAGCTAATGAAAGATTGAAGGTCAATCTAAGGTGGTAAAAGATCTCAAAATAGTAGCTTCCTTGGATCTTCCTCATGTAAGTGCCTCCTCTCCATCATTATCTTTACATCGTGTTCTCCATCTTTTCATCTTCATCGATTATTCTTTATTACATGACATAAAGAAACCTCGAGTTACATTCGAGGGGATATAGATGAGAAGAGAATATTACATTAGAATTTATAGAAAGGCACGACATGCAAGCCGTATTTCAAAACCAAAAACCACTAACCTATAGGTCAAAAGGCCATAACTGTGCACCATGCATATCACAATAAGCACATAACAGTTGTATATTGTTATTACGCCATTTAAGATACAATTAACAGAACATAATATACATGTATATCTATTACTGATATTCATAATACCAGAATGTGCCTACATATAGAATATCATATACTCAATTTTAGATCGATAAAATTGTATCATCATATATCATATATATCGAAAACACTATAATCAATTTCAGATCGGTAAAATTGTATCATCACATATCATATATATCGAAAATAATAAAACACATAATCTAAATTAATCGTTTCGCAAGTAGCTCTGATACCACTGTAGGGTTTCGGCACAAAAACGCAGCGGAATTATAAAATAATCAAAGCAATTTCCGAAACCCAAAACAGGATCCATGTGAAACAAAAATTAATTCAGTGGTTTAGATATTATACTGATTATGAAAGAGTTTTGAAATGGCTTCGAATCCTTTCACCTTGATCTAACAATCTGCGTCTCTACTATCCACAACGAGAACGCTCATGAATCGTCGTCCTACGATCTGCAGAAGAAGGAACCACGGTACTAGCCACCAAGGATGAGGATTTTCGAAACTGTTTTCTCTAGTCTCTCTCTAAGAGCGGCTAGGATTTTATATTTTGACGTAACATCTTAAATGACTGATATATATCATATATATAGCAGTTAGGAGGAATTAATCAAAATCTAATATTATTAAAATTCAAATTTATATATATATATATATATATATATATATATATATATATATTAATTTAGTCTTACTTAATTAATATACCTATATATAAAAATTATCCTATTAATTTAAATATTATCAATCATATTGACATATTTAAATCTTTACAATTTAAATTAATTCACTTTTAATTACGTTTACATGTGTGTGACCACATAGGTTATTATTATGTTGGCAATAATTTTAAAATCATATTATAAAATTATAAGCGATGAAATGACATCTAGTAATGCATCACTTTGCTACCCAAGTAATAATAAGATCGATGATTCTAAATTGACCTTTTACGTGACCAATGTTTCAATGTAATTTAATCCTTTTAACCTTAATATCCTAGATTAAACTCGAGTCATGGAATGTGTCATACTCTTCATAATTTAATTTGAGTTTTTCTTGATCAATGAGTAGATTATATGAAACAAATCACTATTTGAGCATCAAATCATGCATTTCATAGTCCTACTCAATCAAGAGGCCTATAGATATCACCCCTAATATATAGGATGGTTAAATTCCATCTAGATCACTCATATTCCTCACATGATTCATGATGTACCCATTAATCACCTTTATAGTCCACCCTATTAAAGGTGACATTTGATGATATCAAAGTACATAAATTCCGTGTAGAAATATAGTGATTTCGGTCGGAGGACCATTACATCATTGTCATGGCCATGAGAATTGCTAATGACACTTCGCATAATGCTCACATAGAATTCTCATGGTGGAGTCATCCGATTACATCGTTCTCTAACATGTACCTATGCATTGACTTAATATCTCACATATTTATGACCAATGAGATTTTGTCATCGGTCAATCCACATACTAGTCTTAATGCATCATTGTTGTCCCATCAACAATGATACTCGACTAGGGACATTTAAGAACAATGATATTAATTGTAATTATATAATCTCATGTTCAAGTCACATACTTGAAACTATATAATTTGTATCATTATTCTAAGGATTTTTATTATGTTAACATTTATATAACGCAGTAAATAAAACCATAATAAAATCATTCATTTATTCAATCAAATATAATATCAAAATGTTAAGCAATTATACCAAATAATTGGCCTCTAGGGCATAAACTCTAACAGCTGTTAGCTGTAAGAGTTCGAATCAAGAGACAGTAGTCGATTCTACAACAGAGGCTGAGTATATTTGTGAGATCCCGAATTTTATGAAATAAAAATATTCAATTTTCTTCTAATTATTCTATTTAGTAAATGGTTAAATTGATAAAAGGTTAAAGTTAAGAGTGATATTTGAAAAAAATTCAAAGTAAGCAAGTTATCATAAAATAATCGGTGATAAAGGTACAGTAATACGTGTGGTCGCATAGTAGCACATGATATTGATTATTGATGCTTACGTAAGAAGTCACTCAGTTATACTCAATTATTGCTACAGTAATTACTGCATCATATCTCTCATATTATTGATTCAATTATTGTCAATGTATCATCTGTATAATATGTTATATTATTAAATCAATAATTGAGACGACAAAGTTAATCATATTATTATTTGCAATATTGAAAATGTCTAGAAGTTCTGTCAAGGAGAGGTTAGATAATCTAAATTGCGCGCCAATAGGGAGAAATCCTTATCAGAAATCCCCATCTTTCCTGGGAACGACTTGGTTGTTAAATATTGTGAGTTATAATATTAATGATGAATAAGTTCGTGTTGATTAAAGATGAAATTGATAGTTCCATTGTGTGGAAATTATTAGTGTTAGTGGAAATCGATATTTATTTCGATAATAATTAATGTCTGGAGGTTATATTGACCAATCGGGTAATTCACCGGATAAATGAGAAATTAATTACAATTAATTCACATGCTTATAACTATGTGTTCACATGTGTGTACTATTGATTCACATGATTTACTATTAGGGGAGTTGGTGCAAGATTGATAATACTTGCATGACTAAATTAAAAATGGAGGTATAGATGAAGGTACTATACTGTAATTAGTTTTTTCACATGATTATACTATTAAGTCACATGAATGAACTATTAATTCACATTATTTACTATCAGAGGAGGTGGTGCAAGTTTGATAATACTTCTAGGACTAAATTAAAAATGATAAAAAAGAGGAAGGTATTATACTGTAATATTTTGAGCCCCAAAATGTGCAATTATTGAAACTATATTTTTCTATAAATAAGCTCTCATTCTTCCTTCATTTCTCACCAATTCACTAAAGCTATAGAGCAATTATTATAGAGAGAAATTATAGAGAGAAAGAAGAAGAGAAGTCTGCTACCTCACTATTCCAGTATTCAGTCTTCTTCTAAGGTAAGGGGTATTATTCTTTCGTATTCATGAAGAGAGTTATTTTCTTTCAATACATGTAATTGTTGTTATTTCATTCTTTATTATTATGTTGGAATAACCTGTCTATGCAAAGTACCGCATACATGGTGAAATTCTTCTGTTATTCCATTTTTTATTATTACTTTGGAATAACTTTTATGCGTGAGGTCTATCGCATGGTAGTGAATTACATTGTTATTCCATTCTTTATTATTTTGTTGGAATATCCTGTCTGTGCGGATTATGCATGACCTGGTTCCATTCTTTATTATTCTGTTGGAATAACCTGTCTATACGATCTATCGCATGCATGGTGAATTCTTCTATTATTCCATTCTTTATTATTTTGTTGGAATAACCTGTCTACGCGGACTACCGCATGCATGGTGAATGACCTTTCGTATTCATTCTTTATTAAATTGTGGAAATGATCTGTCTACGTGGATTAGCGCATGGCGGATGAAAATCCATTTGCAGTTTTGTATATTCTATTATACTCGTATGAGATATCATTTCTTCTGTAATCGTCATGAAATATCATTTTATATGGTATTTTATTTACGAGTTACTATTCACGGGTTACTATTCACCTTAGTATTATTCACTCGGGTATTTGGGGTACTTTTCATATCGGGGTACTATTCACGAGGTACTATTCTCAAAGTACTATTCACGGGGTACTATTTTTCCGAAAAATTTATTCTTTTATGTCCAAATTATTTTTGGAACATGAATATTATTCTTGAATTTTACTCTACAAAGCAGTATCATGTTGATAATTTGGACGTTATTGATTTCTGGATAAATTAAATTATAAATCTTTAAAATTTATCCTTGAACTTGTTTTATTGAATTATTATGTCATTGTCATCATCCTCATGCTTATATTGTGATGAAAGTCATCTTTGGCTTACGTCTGCAAATATGGATTTATTGATTATTGGTTTTTGATTTGTATATCTTTGGATTACGTGCAAAGATGGATTTGTTGATTATTAGTTTCTGATTGTATATCTTTGGCTTACGTGCAAAGATGGACTGTTGATTATTAGTTTTACGATTTGTATATCTTTGGCTTACGTGCAAAGATGAACTATTGATTGATGAGTATCTTTGGCTTATGTGCATAGATGAACCTGCTTATTGGTATGAATATGACCAGGGGATCATTCGGTATAATCATGACCCGTAATGTTATAGATGATGTGGTAAAGTCCTCATTGGCCCGTAGTGCATTGATGGGCGATTATTGGTATGATTATAACCGAGGATTATTCGGTATAATCATAACCATTGATAATTACATGAATATCCTTGGTAAATAGTGCGAGGATGATTCGATGATGTGGATTATTTATTAAAATTTGAGTCTCGGCGATAAAATATTGATTATACACTTTTAATTCATAGAAGATAGTAGATATCATGCTCTACTTGGACTCTTCTAAAATACGATTGTATATCTTTGGTAGTAGTGCAAAGATGAATTTATTAAATATGATTATGAGCAAGAATTGTGATTTGGTATAACCATGATTTTTGATGTTTCGGTGAAGACGGTGATGAAAATTATCTTAGCTTAAAGAGTGCGAAGAGAATTTAGAATCACAATTATGATTCTGAGTTATTCATATGATTGTGGGCGAGAATTGTTGATTGATGTTACGAGGATAAAACATTATTGGTGGACTTTTAACATTGAGAAGATAATAGACACGATGGTCTATTTGACTCTTCTAATGGATTGCTTCGTTCCACTCGCAACTATGGTTGAAAAGTTTTATCATCTACCCATATGTTCTAAATCTACGATTTATTACTTGATGAAGGCTATTGATGATGTAAATTATCTTTAGTCATGATATTCTTTATTAGGCTAGTTGTGCTCACCCTTTTTGCTTCACAATTCCTTTCGGTAATAAGAGTTATTCTTACCGGTCGAGACGGGGATATAACGGGAATAGAAACGATGGTATATATCTTGAGAGTTCTCCTAAATAGTGTGAAAATAATTTTGTTGAGAACTTTAGATAAGTGTGTCGTATTGTATACATCATTTGATATTTAATTTTGGTGAACCGAATAGGGTGAGGTGAAACTAACTTTGGAAGGGTGTTTTGTCACTCTCATACAAGATGTCTAATGACATACAACCTCGTGTTATCATAAGACAGGGTTGTGCACATCCACTTACTGAGTATATCTACGAGCACTACCTATATGATCTTGGAGTTTATATGAAATATAATTTTCACTTGGAGACAACGAAGATAATTATATGTCAAGAGAAGACTCACCATTGGAAAGAAGATGATAGTGATCTTCTTATTTTTCTTTGGGGACTTTTAGGTCAACCAAGGATAATTCTGTGGACATATGATATCTATCATAACCTAGACGCATGGCCTCCCATGTACGAAGGTTTCCTTGAGTATTTTCCAAAAATTTTAATTTCTAAAACAATTATTGATTGTACCTTTATGTAAGGTACCATTATAAGGTCTTGTGGTTAAGGCACCACGAGAGTTATATATATTTGTATTAAAACTCACAGCTTATCTGTTGTCGTACTCTGCATGACAGTTCAATAGTTGTATAAATGAAGTTTATATTTGATTTTTATAGTGCGATATCTGGAGACTCAGAATGGGTCGTGTGGACCTATTTTGGGGGCGTCACAGTATTGCTACTTCTAGTGCGGCCAAGGAGGCCGTATGGATTAAAAAGTTCGTCACTCAACTTGGTGTTGTTCCAACCATGATCAGGTTAAGCTTTACTGTGATAATAATGGAGCCATTGCACAGGCTAAGGAACCCAGATCTCACCAACGATCCAAGCATATACTTAGGCGGTACCATCTCATCCGTGAAATCATTGATAGAGGAGATGTACATATAGGAAGAGTGCCAACAGATGATAATAATGCAGATCCACTAACCAAGGATTTGTCGCAGCAGAAGCACGACGGTTACACTAGTTCCATTGGTATTAGATACATGAGTGATTGGCTCTAGTGTAAGTGGGAGACTGTTAGAGTTTATGTCCTAGAGGCCAATTATTTGATATAATTGCTTAACATTTTGATATTATATTTGATTGAATAAATGAATAATTTTATTATGGTTTTATTTACTACGTTATATAAATGTTAACATAATAAAATTCCTTAGAATAGTGATACAAATTATATAGTTTCAAGTATGTGACTTGAACATGAGATTATATATTTACAATTAGTATTATTGCTCTTAAATGTCCCTAGTCGAGTATGATTGTTGATAGGACACCAATGATGCATTGAGGCTAGTATTTGGATTGACTGATGACCAAATCTCATTGGTCATAAATATATGAGATATTAAGTCAATGCATAGGTATGTGTTAGAGAATGATGTACTGGACAAACTCACCATGAGAATTCTATATGGAGCATTATGCGAAGTGTCATTAGCGATTCTCATAGTGACAATGATGTAATGATCCTCTGACCTGAAATCACTATATTACTACACGGGAATTTATGTACTTTGATATCATCAAATGTCACCTTTAACTCACAGTTGTAGCTCTTATTATCAACTGCTGCTAAAAATGGGCAGTACCCTGTCCCCTTTTCTTCTTTCCTATTCTATGTTTGAAGCTCACTACATGTTTACTTAGGATTTGTGCATGATAGGTAAGCTTTTCAATCACACCATAAAGCCAAAAAGTGGCTTTTTAAAACTGCCATAACAGTTGCCTGCTGTGGCCTGCTGCTGCCTATAGGCAGTGGTTCCTCTCCCTTTACCAACTTACTTTTACATTACCAAGAACCTATAATAATTCATGAAACTAACAGTTTTTAAGTTTTCAATAAGGGACTTTATGTAACTTAATTGGGTTCATTTCCAACTGAGTTTGGCAAGCTCGACACTGCCTTATCAGTTAGTTAGGGCCTCCTATTCTTGTTGACTGCTAGCAGTCCCATGATTCCATTTTTATCACCTTTTCACTTTCAAGTTAGCTATCAGTTGACATAATGTATATCAGTCATATAACTTCACCCTATTGGATAATTTAAGACCATCTATAGGAGGTGGTTAACTGCTTGCTGGTATGGGTAACAGTTGGTGTCCTTGGACAGCAACCTAATCCCTTAATCTTCAAACTGTGTTACTTCTTAGTTTATTAATAGCCTAACCGAAATGAAAGTCAGGGAGGTCACACAGTTGTCAAAAGGGTACTGCAGTTACTTGCTTAAGGTTGGTACTAACTGGTATAGCTGCTACTCATTGTTGTCTTTGCAGCAGTTCATGATCCTATTTGAGCACCTTAGGATCTATAAAAAAATTTGATATACTAAAATGATGCAACCAACTGATTTGATCAAGTCTGCAATAGCAGTTACTTAAAGCTATCGATTCTTCATTATCGCTATCCCCCTGCTCTTTGACCCATTCCTATCATCCCTTAGCCTCGGTTTTTGCTAAATTTTTCATTTGTGTTGTGGCAACCACTTCTTTGTGTAGGCAATGATCCTTACACCTCAACCCAACCCTCAATTTGTTATAATTTACAAGCTTTGTAACAAAAGTAAATCTTTAGCCCATCAGTAGTATAATCTAAGCATAACCTCAACTACTAATAATCATTCCAAGCTCCTGCCATGAACCTTCACAGCTGCCAAAAAAAGTGTGCCCAAGGACTTGGCATGATAACTATTTAACATTAGTTTTAGTTAAGATTTGTTTCTCACTTCCAGAGTGTGCTTATACCTTTCAATTTTTTTAAGGCAATCCACTTGGGACTTTTGTCGAACACATGGTGTGCATAGTTCAAAACTACTCGTGTCATAGCTATTTGTTTGCTCTATAACTCCATTAAGTCCTTATAACACCACAACCAACCTATCTCCTTGTGCCTAAGCCAAGCAATAATAGTAACTACTTAACAACAGTTGGGCATGACAGTCATTATAGCAATAACCATAGCATAAAAGTCATTTGAGTTCATAGCAGTAACATAGCACAAAATTGAAAACAGTCCTTCAAACTCTTAATACAAGTGTTACAACATAATGTACTTGCTATGTTCATGATTTAAAGACCTAAATACAAGGTATAACTATTTAGGGATAGGTTTCCAAAACAGTTAACAAAGAGTTCTCCCTTTCAGTTCTTGTTATTTTGTTTTGCTTAATTGATACATCAATACATGTCATGCATAGTCATAGAGTGTACTTGAAGCATAGCTACATTTTATGTTAGAATTTACCCACCATTTTGGACTCCCTTCCCAGCCATACTATTTTTTGCCATTATAACCATTTTAGTTTAGTTTATAATTCTTATTCAAAGAGCACATTTATCACTTTAACATATATAACCATAAAGCTTTAATTTCAAGGAATCTTATTTATTGGTTGCACCATTTTTCAGTTAGTACTATACTAACAGTTTGAAACCAATAGTCCAATAGACAATAACTTAATCCAGGACCTTCTTATAAGAACATCCCCTTCCTTGATGAAATTCTAATTTATGTCAAGTAGTTTAATAGCTCAACCTAAATTAATGTATAAGGCTTGTTGGGTTCAAATTGCTCAATCAAGAATCATATAATTCTATACTTGCACAGCCATGTTAAGCATTAATAATTTAATATTTAGAACATTAACACAAAATATTCTCACTTAGACTTTCTAAGCATGGCATTCGAATAACAAGTTATAATCATCTCATACTAAGGCAAAAACTGACCTTGAAGCACATGGGTATCTTTAAAATTTTAATATAGATTATTAGCATAGGTTTAAACTTGATTGTACTCCTATTCGGCACAGTTGACACTAACAGTCCTCTCATAAGCATTTTATCAAGCAGTTGGGGTGCAGTCTTTACTTTACTATGTTGACCAAGATTTTAGGCATGCCTGCTACTCTTATTGGCACCACATACTATAGTTGACATTTATATGCAGTCATAACAAAACAACAACAACAAAAACATGATAGCTAATTTAATCCTAAACAGTCAACCTAGCAATCCAAAAATAATAGGACCACTGCCCCTTATTGTGAGACCCCGAATTTTATGAAATAAAAGTATTCAAAAAAAAATTTCTATTTTGGTAAATAGCATGGTATTGATTATTGATGCTTATGTGATAAGTCACTCAATTTTGTTTTATTGGTATTATTAATGTAATAAAATGAAAAGCTTTTATATAAAATGCAGAATACTTTTATAAAATTATTCTATAAATAGAATATATTATATTACATCTATTGTGCATTGTGTTTTGCATAGTAAAATCTTTTTATATAAAACAGAATACTTTTATAAAGTTTTTCTATAATTAGAATATATTATATTTTATTATGCATAGTGTTTGCTTAGTGCCTGCATAGTATTTGCATAGTAAAATCTTTTATAAAGTTATTCGTTTTATTAGATTATAAATAGAATATATTTTATTTTATTTATAAGATTTTGCTTTAAATATGGACCGTCAGATTAAAGTAAATCAATCTGGACCGTTCATGAGTTAGTTACTATGTAGTCCATTTTTCTATAAATAGAAGCTCATTCCTTCATTATTTCTTACGAATTCACTGAAACTCTAGAGAGAAAAACTATAGAGAGAGTTCTTCTTCTATAATCTTGAGCGTATTTCTTTAGAGTTTAAGAAAGCTTTGAGCGTAGTACAAGTTTCTCCGAGTATATCCTCGCCCTACCAGTCGGAATACTCTTCTTTCAAAGGTAGGGAATATTAATTGTTGTACTCGTAAGGGGTATTATTTATTTTGTATTCATGAAGAGAACTTCTCATATTCTATTTTTATTATTACATTGGAATAACTTTTGTATCATGAAAGCTACCCTATACTTGGTGAAATTCTTACATTATTCTATTCTTTATTATTACATTGGAATATCACATGCATGCCTTTTTCTTGGGACTGGTTCCGTCTTTACCATTCTCTTTGAAATATCACATGCATGCGTTTTTACTGTGGGACTTGGTTCCGCTTTTTACTATTCTGCTGGAATATATCACATGCATGCGCTTTTACACCTTTTACACGGTTCCGTATTTATTATTCTGCTGAATAATAACTTTGTATGTGCGGTCTCTATCGCATGCATGGTGAATCATTTTGTTATTCCATTCTTTATTATTACATTTGAATAACACATACTATGGGATTACCACATGCGTGGTGAGCGATCCTTTGTATTTCATTCCTTATTAAATTGTGGAAATGATCTGTTTACGTGGATTATGATGAAAGTTATAATAAAAGCATTGGACTAATGAAAATCATGGGTATATGTGGTATTAGTAAGTGTTATGATGAGTTATGTTGGTTATTATGTGAAAACATGAAAGTTTCTTAGAAATCACAAAGGGTTGAAAAAAATCAAATTTTGGTGAAAATGGAACATGAAATTCAATTGACCATATCTCCTATTATATTTCGAATTTTTGAGTGTGGTCAAGTTCTAGAGTTAGGTCTATGAGTTTTGTAACTTATCCAAGTGGAATCACTGGAAAAGGTGTTGTAGATTTTAGTGTGGATGATTTTAGCAAAGTACGAAAAACTGCAAAATATGAAAAAGGTTACTTCCACGATTTTAAAAGGGCTGTTTTGGCCACTTAATTTGTGAAAATAATTCTGGCCTTTTTGGACATGAAAGTATATGATATAAAGTACCTCTTGTCCAAAAATGATCTCATTCCGATTTTAAAATTAAGCAAGTTATGATCATTTCAATATTTAGGTTTTTTCGACGAAAAATGCTATATAGCCGGAGTTCTATAACTCAGGATGACCATGAAATTTAAATTGGAAGCTCACGTTAACATGTATAAGATCCTACCAAGATTTGGGAATTTCTGGAGTTAACCATGAGGTAGCTAATTTCTTAAGGAATTAATTAGAAATTGATTTTTGAAAAATAGTAAATGAATTTTAAAAATGTCGAAAAATTATATTTTCAATACGGGACTATATTATGTTAAATCCCATAAAAAGAATAATTTTTGGGACTGATTTGGTATTTTTCATGAAAATAGATAGCTACGAACATATGAATTAAATATGTTATATGGAGTTGAAGAATTGGTAAATAGGATTTTATGGCTTGGAAATCCTATATAAGGTATATGGAGATTTTGATGAGTAATTTGATTATTGGTGATGAAATCTTATGAGTATGACATTTTTGAATGATTAAATGCATTATTTGGAAAAGTGTAAACAATTAAATGTAATTGTTTATAAGTTTAAGAAGTGATTAAAATATTGTTATAGTATTAATGATATTAGATTATGATTTTATTAAGTAATTGATAATGTCGGATAAATTTAAAGTCTTTAATATTTATCCTTGATTTAGTTTGATTAATGCTTATAATATTGTCATTATCCTCATATTTATATTATGTTAAAAGTCATATGTGGCTTTGTATTGCATAGATGGACTTGGTATGATTATGACCAAGGATTATTCAGTATAATCATGACCGTAATGTTGCAAATGATGTGGAAAAAGTCCTCATTGGCCCGTAGTGCATTGATGAACAATTTTTGGTATGATTATGGCTATTAATTCTTTTGACCAAGGGTGCAAAGATGAATTGTTTTATAGCATGATCGGGGACCATTGATAAAAACACGATTATCTTTGGCCCGTAGTGCATGGATAATTTGTGGTGGTGATCTTAATGAAAAAGTCTTCATTGGCCCGTAGTAGTGCATTGATGGGCGCTTTTTAGTATGATTATGGCTATGGATTCTCTTGACCAAGGGTGCAAAGATGAATTGTTTTATAGCATGATCAGGACCGTTGATAAAAACACGATTATCTTTGGCCCGTAGTGCATGGATAATTTGTTGTGGTGATACTAATGAAAAAGTCCTCATTGGCCCGTAGTGCATTGATTGACGGTTTTTGGTATGATTATGGCTATGGATTCTCTTCGGCCAAGGGTGCAAAGATGAATTATTTTATGGCATGATCAGGAGCGATTATGAAAACACGATTATCTTTGGCACGTAGTGCATGGATAATTCGTGGTCGTGATACTAAAGAATATCATTGGCCTGTAGTGCAGGGATGATTTGATGATGTGGATTATTTATTGAGCTGAGTCTCAGCAATGAAATATTAATTCATGGATGTGATAATAATGAATATCTTTGGCCGTAGTGCAAAGATGAGTTAATGATTACGAGCAGGAATTGTGATTTGGTATAACCATGATTTTTGATGTTTCAGTTGAAGACAGGTGACGAAAATTATCTTCGTCCTGGGTAAGAAGAGGAATTTAGAATCACAATTGGGATTATGAGTTATTCACATGATCATAGATGGGAATTATTGATTGATGTTACAGGGATAAAACATTATTAGTGGACTTTTAACATAGAGAAGATAATAGACCTTAAGGTCTATTTGACTCTTCTAATGGATTGCTTTCGTTCAAATACTATGGTTGAAAAATTTTATCATCTACCATATGTTCTAAATCTACGATTTATTATTGATGAAAGCTATTGATAATTTAATTATCTTTAGTCATGATATTCTTTCTTTGGGCTAGTTGTTCTCACCCTTCTACGCTTCACAATTCCTTTTAGGTAATAAGAGTGTTCTTAGTAAGAGTGTTGTCGAATTAGAGTGGGGATAACGAGCAATAGAAACGATGGTCTCTAGTGTGAAGGTTCTCCTAAACAAGATAGAAAAGTGTGTTGTATTCTATACAACATTTAGTAGTTATATTTGGTGAATCAAATAGGGTGAGGTGAACCCAACTTTGGAAGGGTGTTTTCCCACTATCATACAAGATGTCTAATGACATACAACCTCGTGTTATCATAAGATAGGGTTGTGCGCATCCACTTGCTGAGTATATCTACGGGCACTACCTATATGATCTTGGAGTTGATTTAAAATATAATATTCACTTGGAAACAATGGAGATAGTTATATGTCAAGAGAAGACTCACCATTGGAAAGAAGATGATAGTAATCTTCTCGTTTTTCTTTGGGGTCTATTGGGTCAACCAAGGATAATTATGTGGCCATATGATATCTATTATAACCTAGACGCATGGCCTCCCATATACGAAGGTTTCCTTGAGCATTTCCCAAAGATTTTAATTTCTAAAATAGTTTTTGACTATACTTTTATGTAAAGTACCATTGTAAGGTTGTGGTCGAGGCACCATGAGAGTTATATACATTTGTATTAAAACTCACAGGTTACTGTGGTCGTATTCTATACGACAGTTCAACAATTGTATAAATGAAGTTGTATTTAAATTTTGTACCATGTATCTGGCAACTCAGAATGGGTGATGTATACCTAATTTTGGGGGCGTCACATTTGGTATCAGAGCTTAGGGATATGGTCGCTAGCGAAGATAAGAGTCTAGAACTAGGAGGGGAGACACGAGTTATATACTTCGCTAGTGTGTGACTTACCTAAGTGAAAAATTGTTTACATGATAAGTTGACAAATTGTGATATGTCAATTAACCTTTGTTTTAAAGATATATTCTAGAATGATATCTGAAATACGGAGATCTTGATGAAAAAATCATGATCTGAGAGGATATAGCAGGGAAGGTACAATCCAAAAAAAGCAAGGTATTCCCATCTCTTGAATATCTCAGTATCGTCGTAAATTTCGAGGAAATTTCATAAGGAGGGTGATTGTGAGACCCCGAATTTTATGAAGTAAAAGTATTCAAATTTTTTTTTTTATTTTGGTAAATAGCACGATATTGATTATTAATGCTTATGTGATAAGTAACTTCGGTTTTGTTTTATTGGTATTATTAATGTAATAAAAGCAGAAAAACTTTTATATAAAACAAAATACTTTTATAAAGTTATTACTATAAATTGAATATATTATATTACATTGTGCATAGTGTTTTTGCATAGTAAATTCTTTTTTTATATAAAAGCAGAATACTTTTATAAAATTATTCTATAAATAGAATATATTATATTCTATTGTGCATTGTGTTTTGCATAGTAAAATCTTTTTATATAAAATGAATACTTTTATAAAGTTTTTCTATAATTAGAATATATTATATTTTATTATGCATAGTGTTTGCATAGTGCCTGCATAGTGTTAGCATAGTAAAATCTTTTATAAAGTTATTCGTTTTATTAGATTATAAATAGAATATATTTTATTTTATTTATAAGATTTTGCTTTAAATATGGACCGTCAGATTAAAGTAAATCAATCTGGACCGTTCATGAGTTAGTTACTATGCAGTCCATTTTTCTATAAATAGAAGCTCATTCCTTCATTATTTCTTACGAATTCACTGAAACTCTAGAGAGAAAAACTATAGAGAGTTCTTCTTCTATAATCTTGGCGTATTTCTTTAGAGTTTAAGAAAGCTTTGAAGCGTAGTACAAGTTTCTTGAGTATATCCTCGCCTACCGATTGAATACTCTTCTTTCAAAGGTAGGGAATATTAATTGTTGTACTCGTAAGGGGTATTATTTATTTTGTATTCATGAAGAGAACTTCTCATATTCCATTTTATTATTACATTGGAATAACTTTTGTATCTGTGACTACCCTATACTTGGTGAAATTCTTACATTATTCTATTCTTTATTATTACATTGGAATATCACATCATGCCTTTTTTTGCGGACTGGTTCCGTCTTTACCATTCTATTGGAATATCACATCGGTATGCGTTTCTGTGGGGACTTGGTTAAAATCTTTACTATTCTCTTTGGAATATCACATGCATGTGTTTTACAGGACTGGTTCCGTATTTATTATTACATTGGAATAACTTTGTATGTGCGGTCTCTATCGCATGCATGGTGAATCCTTTTGTTATTCCATTCTTTATTATTCTGTTGGAATAACCTGTCTATGCGGATTACCACATGCATGGTGAACGATCCTTTGTATTTCATTCCTTATTAAATTGTGGAAATGATCTGTTTACGTGGATTATGATGAAAGTTATAATAAAAGCATTGGACTAATGAAAATCATGGGTATATGTGGTATTAGTAAGTGTTATGATGAGTTATGTTGGTTATTATGTGAAAACATGAAAGTTTCTTAGAAATCACAAAGGGTTGAAAAAAATCAAATTTTGGTGAAAATGGAACATGAAATTCAATTGACCATATCTCCTATTATATTTCGAATTTTTGAGTGTGGTCAAGTTCTAGAGTTAGGTCTATGAGTTTTGTAACTTATCCAAGTGGAATCACTGGAAAAGGTGTTGTAGATTTTAGTGTGGACTGATTTTAGCAAAGTACGAAAAACTGCAAAATATGAGAAAGGTTACTTCCACGATTTTAAAAGGGCTGTTTCGGCCACTTAATTTGTGAAAATAATTCTGGCCTTTTTGGACATGAAAGTATATGATATAAAGTACCTCTTGTCCAAAAATGATCTCATTCCGATTTAAAATTAGCAAGTTATGATCAGTTCAATATTTAGGTTTTTTCGACGAAAAACGCTATAACCGGAGTTCTATAACTCCAATGACCAAGAAATTTAAACTGGAAGCTCACGTTAACATGTGTAAGATCCTGCCAAGATTTGGGAATTTCTGGAGTTAACCATGAGGTAGCTAATTTTCTTAAGGAATTAATTAGAAATTGATTTTTGAAAAATAGTAAATGAATTTTAAAAATGTCAAGAAAATTAAATTTTCAATACGGGACTATATTATGCTAAATCCCATAAAAGAATAATTTTTGGGACTGATTTGGTATTTTTCATGAAAATAGATAGCTACGAACATATGAATTAAATATGTTATGTGGAGTTGAAGAATTGGTAAATAGGATTTTATGGCTTGGAAATCCTATATAAGGTATATGCAGATTTTTGATGAGTAATTTGATTATTGGTGATGAAATCTTATGAGTATGATATTTTTGAATGATTAAATGCATTATTTGGAAAAGTGTAAACAATTAAATGTAATTGTTTATAAGTTTAAGAAGTGATTAAAATATTGTTATAGTATTATGCGATATTAGATTATGATTTTATTAAGTAATTGATAATGTCTGGATAAATTTAAAGTCTTTAATATTTATCCTTGATTTAGTTTGATTAATGCTTATAATATTGTCATTATCCTCATATTTATATTATGTTAAAAGTCATCTATGGCCTGTATTGCATAGATGGACCTGGTATGATTATGACCAAGGATTATTCAGTATAATCATGACCGTAATGTTGCAAATGATGTGGAAAAAGTCCTCATTGGCCCGTAGTGCATTGATGAACAATTTTTGGTATGATTATGGCTATTAATTCTCTTCGGCCAAGGGTGCAAAGATGAATTGTTTTATAGCATGATCAGGACCATTGATAAAAACACGATTATCTTTGGCCCGTAGTGCATGGATAATTTGTGGTGGTGATACTAATGAAAAAGTCTTCATTGGCCCGTAGTGCATTGATGGACAGTTTTTAGTATGATTATGGCTATGGATTCTCTTTGGCCAAGGGTGCAAAGATGAATTGTTTTATAGTATGATCAGGACCGTTGATAAAAACACGATTATCTTTGGCCCGTAGTGCATGGATAATTTGTGGTGGTGATACTAATGAAAAAGTCCTCATTGGCCCGTAGTGCATTAATGGGCGAGTTTTGGTATGATTATGGCTATGGATTCTCTTGGCCAAGGGTGCAAAGATGAATTGTTTTATAGCATGATCAGGACCGTTGATAAAAACACGATTATCTTTGGCCCATAGTGCATGGATAATTTGTGGTGGTGATACTAATGAAAAAGTCCTCATTGTCTCGTAGTGCATTGATTGAAAGTTTTTGGTATGATTATGGCTATGGATTCTCTTCGGCCAAGGGTGCAAAGATGAATTGTTTTATGACATGATCAGGACCGTTGATGAAAACACGATTATTTTTGGCCCGTAGAGCATGGATAATTCGTGGTTGTGATACTAAAGAATATCCTTGGCCTGTAGTGCAGGGATGATTCGATGATGTGGATTATTTATTGAGCTGAGTCTTAGCAATGAAATATTAATTCATGGATTTGATAATAATGAATATCTTTGGCCGTAGTGCGAAGCTGAGTTAATGATTACAAGCAGGAATTGTGATTTGGTATAACCATGATTTTTGATGTTTCAGGTGAAGACAGGTGATGAAAATTATCGTCATCCTGGGTACGAAGAGGAATTTAGAATAACAATTGTGATTATGAGTTATTCACATGATCGTGGACGAGAATTGTTGATTGATGTTACAGGGATAAAACATTATTGGTGGACTTTTAACATAGAGAAGATAATAGACCTTATTTTCTATTTGACTCTTCTAATGGATTGCTCGTTCCGCTGCAACTATGGTTGAAAAGTTTTATCATCAACCATACGTTCTAAATATCTGATTTATTATTGATGAAAGCTATTGATAATTTAATTATCTTTAGTCATGATATTCTTTACTGGGCTAGTTGTGCTCACCCTTTCTGTTTCACAATTCCTTTCAGGTAATAAGAGTGTTGCTTAGTAAGAGTGTTCTTTGGGTCGAAAGGGATAATAAGGGGAATAGAAACGGTGTCTCTAGTGCTGTGAAGGTTCTCCTAAGCAGTATAGAAAAAGTGTTTGTATTCTATATAACATTTAGTAGTTATATTTGGTTAATCAAATAGGGTGAGGTGAACCCAACTTTGGAAGGGTGTTTTGCCACTATCATACAAGATGTCTAATGACATACAACCTCGTGTTATCATAAGATGCGGTTTGTGCGTATCCACTTCTTGAGTATATCTACTAGCACTACCTATATGATCTTGGAGTTGATTTAAAATATAATATTCACTTGGAAACAATGAAGATAGTTATATGTCAAGAGAAGACTCACCATTGGAAAGAAGATGATAGTAATCTTCTCATTTTTCTTTGGGGTCTATTAGATTGACCAAGGATAATTACGTGGCCATATGATATCTATTATAACCTGTGACGCATGGCCTCCCATATACGAAGGTTTCCTTGAGCATTTCCCAAAGATTTTAATTTCTAAAAGCAGCTTTTTGACTATACTTTTATGTAAAGTACCATTGTAAGGTTGTGGTCGAGGCACCATGAGAGTTACATACATTTTTATTAAATCTCGCAGTTAACTGTGGTCGTATTCTATACGACAGTTCAACAATTGTATAAATGAAGTTGTATTTGAATTTTGTACCATGTATCTTGCGACTCAGAATGGGTTATGTATACCTAATTTTGGGGGCGTCACACTTATGTCTAACCCATGCCATTCGGCCATGATAGAGTACTAGTGGCACGAAAATGGAATGGAAAGAGGATTGAAAAGATTACCTTAGTAGCTTAGAGGTTGCACTTGATTGTTGTTCAATTTCTTTTTCCTTCTCTAGCCGAACACTTCTTATCTCACTATCAGTCAGCTTTTTCTTGTTCTTTCTTACTATGATAGAGATTTGGGAAGTCAGTTAAGGGGTGAGACATGGAGTTATATAGCTAAACTTAGCTTCTTTTATTGTTAACCACATCACCTCTAGTTGGCCCCTAACATACACTCCAGTACCTCTAGCAGTTAAACTACTCTGCAGTGGCTCCTATACTGCCACCCTAGCAGCCCATAACACCTACTACCTTATCCTTTGCAATTTTGTCTTACCTGCTGGTTGTCTGCTAGGTGAACTAATGTAACTGGTACAACTAACTACCTTCCTGTTCATTTCATTTGGGCTTAACAGCCCCTCTAGTTTAAACTTCAGATGGGCTATGACATAAGGCAAGGATTAGATTTAACTTGGGCTTACAACATGTAAATAGGCAATAGACACAAAAATGACTTGCAAGCCTACATAGCTAAATTTATTAAGGCCTAATGTGGACACTTGAAAATTTTAACACACATTAAACTTTTATCTAACATGTTAGTTCCCGGAGGCACAATAGTTATCTAGAAGGGGGGGGGTTGAATAGATATTTAAAAATCTTTTCATTTTAAATTGTTAGTAGATAATGATTAAAACTTTAGCGAAATTAATATTAGTTTTAATCTCCCTTAAGATAGTGAGTTTATGAGAGTGAGGCAGATATAGCAGTTATAGCAGATATAGCAGTTGTAGCAAGAATGTAAGAGACACAGTCATTTTAAGTGGTTCAGAGCACTTAAAGCTCCTAGTCCACTCTTCTACTCCTCGAGTAGGAAATCCACTAAGGATGTCTTTTACACTTTCTGAATCACTTAGATTCTTTCTAGACCAGTGGTCTAAGAACTTCTTAGTTTACTCTTGAACTCTTCAAGTCCAGCAGACTTGGCTCTTTTACAGTTCACTTGGAACTCTTCAAGTCCTTCTGACTTGGAACTTTTTCTTCAGTTGATTGGTAGATGTTGAGTTCTTGATGGTTGCTACTTAGTTGTTGTTTAAGCACTTGTTCGAAAGAACTGAGTATCTGAACAAGCTTTTCTTTTTCTCAGATCGTAGAGTTGAGCTTTGAGAGTTCTTGTATGTTTTTGTTCAATGCTTGATTGCTTCTCTCATCTGCTTGATTTGCATATATGTGATCATGAAAACTATCCGTTGGATCCATCCATTGAAGCATTAAATGTGTTTGACATTTTTGTTCTTTAATGGAGACTTTTCTGCACATCTTCTGAATTACATTCTGGCCCACTGACACAGCAGACTGCTTTCTCACCTAACACCTGAAAATGTGTTTTTCCCCTTACCAATGGTATTTTCCTTAGCTTCTTCAATACGTTTCTTTGTTGCATACTAAGGATGTAAGATCCCAACTTTTTAATGAATAAAATCGAATTTCTTCTATTTATTATTGTGAATAATATGGTATTAATTTGATATAATACTTTGGTTATGGGTGAAATGTGAAAATTTTGCAAAATAAGCAAGTGGTTATAAAATATTTAATTGTCGGGGAATATTCGTTTGGTCGTGGAATATTCTTTCTGTCGAGGAATATTAAATGCATTGACCCAGTAGCGACCATTTATGGGCCCCATAACGGATAACGATCGGATGAAGAAAATGACAAAATTGAATAACGGCGTAGTTATTCTGAATTAAGACCGTTGGAATACCCAATGGTTAAAATACGATGTCTGGCGTGGTTGCACGAAGATCACTGCGGTATTACAAGATTTGTTGAATTATTGATCCTTACGTGAAAGGCACTACTCAATAATTGTCATAGTAGTTCTTTGCTCAATATTTTATTTTATTGATTCAATAATTCTTTGCGTTGATATTTTATATTATTGTTGTTCAATAATTGTCACTACACAATATCTCCATTATCGGATCAATAATTCATATTATTTGAATAATATTTGTAAAACCCCAACTTTTTGAATAAAGATGAATTTTCTATAAATATTATTTTTGAATATTATGGAGTGAAATTGATATAATGTTATAGTTGTGGGTAATATTTATAAATTTTACAAAAGAACACAGGGTTGTTATATATAATATTCGATTGGTGGGGAATATTCGTTTTAACGAAAATATTAAATGTACAACGTCACAATCATTGGTGGACCCCTAGCGGAATTATTGTCGGATTGAAAAACGACAAAAATACTTTATGAAAATAACGGCGGAAATTTTACCGTTAACTGTTGAAACACCCTAGTGTTAAAAATGCGATGTCTGGCGTGGTTGCATAGTAGTACACGGTATTAATTATTGATGCTTACTTGATAAGTCACTCAGTTTTGTTGGTATTATTAATGTAATAATACAGAAAATCTTTTTATATAAAACAGAATACTTTTATAAAGTTATTCTATAAATAGAATATATTATATTTAATTATGCATAGTGTTGCTTGAGTATGCATAGTGTTTTGCATAGTAAAATCTTTTTATATAAAATGAATACTTTTATAAAGTTATCTGTTTTATTAGATAATAATTAGAATATATTATATTTTATTATGCATAGTGATTGCATAGTGCCTGCATAGTGTTTGTATAGTAAAATCTTTTATAAAGTTATTAGTTTTATTAGATTATAAATAGAATATATTATATTTTATTTAAAATATTTTGCTTTAAATATGGATGAAATCAGATTAAAGTAAATCAATCTCAGACCGTTCACGAGTTAGTTACTATGCGGTCCATTTTTCAATAAATAGAAGCTCATTCCTTCATTATTTTTTACTTAATTCACTAAAACTCTGAGCGGATAAACTATAGAGAGAAAGAATAAAGTATTCGCTACTTCACTACTTATATATCCATGACTCTTCTTCTTAAGGTAGGGAATATTATTTGTTGTACTTTCGTAAGGGGTGTTATTCTTTTGTATTCATGAAGAGAACTTATGTTATTCCATTCTTTATTATTACATTAGTATAACTTTTGTATCACGCGGGCTACCCTATACTTGGTGACATTCTTCTAGTATTTAAATCTTTACTATATTCTATTGAATATCACATGCATGCGTTTCTGGGGGACTGATTAAAATCTTTATTATTACATTTGGAATATCCATGCATCGCTGCGTTTTACAACTTTATTGATTCCGTCTTTATTATTACATTGGAATATCACATCATGCATTTCATGGGACCTAGTTCCATCTTTATTATTATTACATTAGAATATCTTGTTTGTGCGTTTCTGTTGGGACTGATTCCGCCCTTATTAGTATTACATTGGAATAACTTTTGTCTGTCACAGTACCGCATGCATGGTGATTTCTGTTGTTGTTTCATTCTATATTATTCTGTTGGAACATCCTGTTGGTGCGAATTTTGCCTGACCTGGTTCCGTTATTTAGTATTCTGTTGGAATAACCTGTCTATGCGAAGTACAACATGCATGGTGATTTCTTTTGTTATTCCATTATTTATTATACTCAGTTGGTTAAAGTTTTGACTTCTATACTCCATGAAATTAGTGGAATATCCTTGATAATTGTGCTTCATCCAGTATCTTTTCATGGAAATATTCTTCTGAGCATTCTTGACTTTTACTCTACAAAGCAGTATCATGTTGACAATTTGGACGTTATTGGTTCTTGGACAAATTAATTCTTGAACTTGTTTTATTGAATTCTTATATCATTGTCATCATCCTCATATTTATATTTTTTGAAAGTCATATGTGGCATGTAGTGCATAGATGGACTTGGTATGATTATGACCACGGATTATTCGGTGTAATCATGACCGTAATGTTACAAATGATGTGGTAAAAGTCCTCGTTGGCCGTGGTGCATTGATGGACAATTGTTGGCATGATCTTGACCATTAATGAATACACAAATATTCTTGGCCGTGGTGCATGGATAATTGTGGTCGTGATACTAAAGAATATTCTTAAGCCGTGAGTCGCGGGGTGATTCGATGATGTGGATTATTTATTAAAATGAGTCCCAAATGATAAAAGTGATGAAAAACCTTTTAAATCATAAAAGATAGTAGATTTTATTCTCTACTTGACTCTTTTAATGGATTGCTTGTTCATTGCTTAAACTTGATGTTTATTATATTGTATCAGTTTAACACTGTTTAAGGCTAATGATAATTTATTCTGCATTATCTTAGTCATAATATTTCTTACTAGGCTAGTTGAGCTCACCCTTTCTTTCACTGTTCTCTTCAGGAAATGAGAATATAGCTTGAACGAGTCGGGGAATGGAGTGATGGTCCTAGATGGTGCATTAGTAGTCCTCACTATTCTGTGAAATAGTGTGATAATAATTATAATGAGGACTCCTTTTGAGTTTGTATACTCTCTAGTAGACAATATTTGAAATAGTGTCGTATTGTTCCAAGAGCTATTCAACGACAAGTACTTTCCCGGTTTGCATCCCATTTGGTCGATAATGAGGAGCGAATGACGCGAATGTTTTTAAGAGGTTTGAAACCGGAGATACGTCAATATCTTATTTCTCATAAGCTGTGTTTGTACTCGGATGTTGTAAATAGGGCTCGGATATTAGAGCGCGATGTAGAGTCAACACAACCAAGAGAAAGCGGTAACAACATGAAAATACCGGTGGTATCGATCGTGAAGCGGTGACAACAAACGTGGAGGAATCAACATGCGAAAATGGTAACCACTTTGGTGGTAATTATGGCCAACACGGTAAAATGCACATTTCAATAAAAGAGATTCAACAATGATGAAAAGGCGTCAAGACCAAAGAACCGTGGTTAAGGAAGGAGAACGACCACCTATCATATGCTTCAAATGCGGAGGGAGGGACATATCATTCCAAACCTGCGCGATGTCATCCAAAGCGTGTTATAATTATGGAAGAGAAGGTCACCTAGCCCGATTTTATCCTTCACCGAAGACAAGTTCAGCTAGGTTGGAGGCACTAAAAGTCAGTCCCCGAGAAAAGTCAAAGCCGTTAGTGCAAGGAGAGCATTTGTCGTGACCTCCTCCCGAAAGCGAGGAACCCGAACGAGGTCATCACGGGTAAGCTTATCATAAACTCTAGCAAAGTTTATACCTTATTTGATACCGGTTCTACCCATTCTTTTATTTCTCCTACTTGCGCTCAACGATTAAATTTGACTCCGAAGAAATTAGATTTTGACTTATCTGTTGAAACTTTGTTGGGAGAAACCATCATTACATCCACTGTTTATAAGTCTCTTTTAGTTCAAATCGGCTTTTTGCACGTTACCTGTCGATCTTATTTCTTTGAAAATACTTGCATTCTATGTGATTCTAGGGATTGATTGGTTAATTACACATCATGCAAAAATTGATTATTTTTATAAGGTTGTTAGCTTTTATATTCCTAACCAACCTATTATGTAAATACAAGCAACCAAACCATTAAAATCAATCATTGTCATCTCAAGCCATAAAGCTATTCGTTTATTGAAAAACAGATGTCAAGCTTTCTTAGCTCATGTCACGGATCTAAACAAAAATACGTCAGTTTTAAATGATATTTCTATTGTTAATGAATTTCCTGACGTATTCCCTGAAGAACTTCCTGGCCTACCCCCAAAGCGTGAAATTGAATTTTGTATCGACCTTGAACCTGGTACAAAACCTATTTCCAAAGCCCCATATCGAATAGGCTCTATTGAACTTCGAGAATTAAAGACCCAATGCGAGGAATTGTTAGACATTAGGTTTATTAAATCCTAGTACTTCTCCTTGGGATGCTCCTGTTACTATTCGTGAAAAAGAAAGATGGGGAGTATGCGACTTTGTATTGATTATCGGGAGTTGAATCATGTCACCATCAAAAATAGGTACCCATTGCCACGTATTGATGACTGTTTGACCCGGTTTCAAGGAGCCAAATTCTTTTCAAAGATTGATCTTAGCTTAGGATATCACCAATTGAAGATTAGAACCGATGACATTCCAAAGACGGCTTTGGAACTTCGATAGACGGGCATTATGAATTCCTAGTCATGTCCTTTGGATTGACTAATGCTCTTGCTGCCTTCATGGATATGATGAACCGAGTATTCAAGGAATATTTGGATAACTTTGTGATCGTCTTTATTGATGACATCCTCATATATTCCAAAACCCATGAAGATCATGAGCAACACTTGAGGCTGATACTCCAAAAGCTTCGTGAATATAAGCTTTATGCCAACTTAAAGAAATGTGAGTTCTGGCTTGAGGAAGTAGCATTCCTTGGGCACGTGGTATCAAGTCATGGAATATCTATTGACCCAGCAAAGATTGAAGCTATTCAAAGCTGGGAGAAACCTAAATCAGTGACCGAAGTACGTAGCTTTCTCGGCTTAGCTGGTTATTATCGAAGATTCGTAGAAGGGTTTTCTCGAATCGCTACTCCACTAACTCAGCTGACTTGGAAAGATACAAAGTTCGGTTGGAGCGAGGAATGTGAGAAGAGTTTTCAAGAACTCAAGAGGAGACTCATTTTAGCACCTGTTCTGACAATACCATCTGGTTCGAAGGGATTTGTCATCTACGGTGATGCTTCGGGCAAAGGGTTAGGATGTGTTCTCATGCAACATGGGAAAGTCATAGCCTATGCCTCACGACAACTCAAAGAATATGTGAGGAATTATCCTACTCAAGATCTAGAGTTAAAAGCAGTCGTTTTTGCACTAAAGATTTGGAGGTATTACTTGTATGGGGAGAAAGTGGAGATCTTTACGGATCATAAAAGCCTCAAATATTTCTTCACTCAAAAGGAACTAAACATGCGACAACGACGTTGGCTTGAACTGTTGAAAGATTATGATCATACCATCCAATACCATCCTGGAAAAGCGAACGTGGTAGCTGACGCATTTAGTAGAAGATCATATGCAAGTGCGAATGCGATATTGTCAACGCAAAGGTCCATTTTGTGTGACTTGCAAAGGATGGAGATAGAGTTAAAGACTCCAAGGACCCATGTGATGATGGCGAATATACGAGTAGAACTAACTTTAATTGAGAAAGTTAAAGTTGCTCAAGCTACAGACCTGGAGCTGATGCGTATGAGGAAGAAAGTGCAAGAAGGTGCAAAGCCGGAAGCAAGAATCGATGATGAAGGAATACTTCGAGTCAATTCCAGACTTTGTGTTCCTAACGATCCTGAGTTAAAGTATAAAATCATGATGGAGGCGCACAACACACCATTTGAAATCCATCCCCTAGGAGTACCAAAATGTATCGTGATCTTCGTCATACATTTTGGTGGAGCAATATGAAGAGAGAGATAGCTCTGTTTATCTCAAGGTGTCTAACTTGTCAACGAGTCAAGGCGAAGCATCAAGTACCAAAAGGTCCATTACAACCACTTGAAATTCAAGAATGGAAGTGGGAGCACATTACCATGGATTTTGTTACTGGTCTTCCCAAGGTTTCTCAAGGCATTGATGCAATTTAGGTCATTGTTGATAGATTGACCAAATCTGCTCATTTTTTAACAATACGAAAAACTTATACACTTGAACTTCTTGCTCGTATGTACATAAACGAGATTGTAAGACTGCATGGTATGCCAGTATCCATAGTTTCTGATCGAGACCCAAGATTCACTTCACAATTTTGGGTTAGTTTACAAAAAGCTATGGGCACGAATTTACGATTTAGTTCGGCATATCATCCTCAGACGGACGGGAAGTCAGAGAGGACGATTCAAACTCTTGAAGATCTATTAAGACTCTGTGTCCTTGACTTCAAGGGAAGTTGGGACAAGTTCTTACCATTGGTGGAGTTTTTCTACAACAACAGTTATCAAGCAAGTATTGGCATGGCTCCATTCGAGGCGTTGTATGGAAGAAAGTGTCGCTCTCCAGTATGTTGGGATGAGGTGGGTGAAGCGACGTTGTTGGGACCGGAGTTGGTACGTATGACTACGGAAAAGATTCAAATGATCCGGTAACGTATAAAAACCTCACAAGATCAACAAAAGAGTTATACTGATCTTCATCGAAAGGACGTGGAATTCGATATAGGAGATCATGTGTTGTTACGTGTTGCTCCATGGAAAGGAGTTACGAGATTTGGAAAGAGAGGAAAGCTCAATCCTCAATTCATTGGCCCATTTTTAATCCTCGATCGAGTAGGAACTGTGGCCTATAGACTCGCTTTTGTGAAATATGTCTCGTGTTCATAAAGTTTTTCACATATCCATGTTACGTAAATATGTGGAAGACCCGAACCACATTATTGAGTTAGAACCAAATGAAATAACAGAAGGAACATATTCTACGCTCCAAGGTTATACCTCAAGTCAAAGTTTTGTGGAGAAACCACGATGTTGAGGAAATGACTTGGGAGTTAGAATCTGAAATGAAATCAAGGTATCCTTACCTATTCAATATACCAGGTACGTACCTTAATTTCGAGGGCAAAATTTCATAAGAAGGGGAGATTGTAAAACTCCAACTTTTTGAATAAAGATGAATTTTCTATAAATATTATTTTTGAATATTATGGAGTGAAATTGATATAATGTTATAGTTATGGGTAATATTTATAAATTTTGCAAAGTACGCAGGTTGTTATATAATATTCGATTGGTGGGAATATTAGTTTTAACAGGAATATTAAATGCAACAACACAATCATTGGTGGACCCCACAACGAAATTATTATCGGATTGAGAAAAATGACAAAAATACTTTATGAAAATAACGGCGAAAGTTTTACTGATTAATCGTTGAAACACCAGGTGTTAAAAAATACGATGTCTGGCGTGGTTGCATAGTAGCACACTTATTAATTATTGATGCTTACATGATAAGTCACTTCGGTTTTGTTGGTATTATTAATGTAATAATACGAAAATCTTTTATATAAAACAAAATACTTTTATAAAGTTTTCTATAAATAGAATATATTATATTCTATTATGCATAGTGTTGCATAAAGTATACTGCGTAGTGTTTTGCATAGTAAAATCTTTTTATATAAAATAAAATACTTTTATAAAGTTATCTGTTTTATTAGACAATAATTAGAATATATTATATTTTATTATGCATAGTGTTTTGCATAATTATGCATAGTGTTTGCATAGTAAAATCTTTTATAAAGTTATTCGTTTTATTAGATTATAAATAGAATATATTATATTTTATTTAAAAGATTTTGCTTTAAATATGGATCGTCAGATTAAAGTAAATCAATCTGGACCATTCATGAGTTAGTTACTATCCAGTCCATTTTTCTACAAATAGAAGCTCATTCCTTCATTATTTTTTTACGAATTCATTAAAACTCTAGAGAGATAAACTATAGAGAGAAAGAATAAAGTATTCTGCTATTTCACTACTTATATATCCAGTACTCTTCTTCTTAACGTAGGGAATATTATTTGTTGTACTCGTAAGGGGTGTTATTCTTTTGTATTCATGAAGAGAACTTATGTTATTCCATTCTTTATTATTCTGTTAGAATAACCTATATACGCGGGCTACCCTATACTTGGTGACATTCTTCTAGTATTTCGTCTTTACTATTCGGTTGGAATATCATATACATGCGTTTCTTGGACTGATTCCGTCTTTATTATTACTGTTGGAATATCCATCATGTACATGCGTTTTTACGTTTGGACTATCAGTTGCGTTCGTCTTTATTATATTATTATTACATTGGAATATCTTATCTGTGCGTTTTTCTGTGGGACTGATTTTGTCCTTATTAGTATTACATTGGAATAACTTTTATCTGTGCGAAACGCATGCATGGTGATTTCATTGTTGTTCCATTCTATATTATTACATTTGGAACATCACATACGGCAGTGAATTTACTTTAACTTTGGTTCCGTTATTTAGTATTACATTGGAATAACACATACATCTGAAATCTGCATGCATGGTGATTTCTTTTGTTATTCCATTATTTATTATACTCGGTTGGTTAAAGTTTTGACTTCTATACTCCATGAAATTAGTGGAATATCCTTGATAATTACGCTTCATCCAAAGATATCTTTTCATGGAAATATTCTTACGAGCATTCTTGAATTTTACTCTACAAAGCGATGTCATGTTGACAATTTGGGCGTTATTGGTTCTTGGATAAATTAATTCTTGAACTTGTTTTATTGAATTCTTATATCATTGTCATCATCCTCATATTTATATTTTTGAAAGTCATATGTGGCTTTGGTGCATAGATGGACTTGGTATGATTATGACCACGGATTATTCGGTGTAATCATGACCGTAATGTTACAAATGATGTGGTAAAAGTCCTCTTGGCCCGTAGTGCATTGATGGACTGTTGTTGGCATGATCATGACCATTAATGAATACACAAATATTCTTGGCCCGTAGTGCATGGATAATTGTGGTCGTGATAATAAAGAATATTCTTGGCCGTAGTGCAGGGGTGATTCGATGATGTGGATTATTTATTAAGCTGAGTCCCAGCGATAAAAGTGATGAAAAACCTTTTAAATCATAAAAGATAGTAGATTTTATTCTCTACTTGATTCTTTTAATGGATTGCTCATTCCGCTGCAGTTAAACTTAATGTTTGTTATATTGTATCAGTTTATCACTGTTTAAGGCTAATGATAATTTATTCTACATTATCTTAGTCATAATATTTCTTACTAGGCTAGTTGAGCTCACCCTTTCTTTCACTGTTCTCTTCAGGAAATGAGAATATAGCTGGAACGAGTCGGGGAATGGAGTGATGGTCCTAGATGGTGCATTAGTAGTCCTCACTATTCTGTGAAATAGTGTGATAATAATTATAATGAGGACTCCTTTTGAGTTTGTATACTCTCTAGTAGACAATATTTGTATTCAAACTCACAGTTTATGTTTTGTCGTATTATACAGACGCTGAGAGTTGTATTATTAAGTTGTATTTGAATTACATACCGTGTATCTGGCGACTCAAGATGGGTGATGTATACCTAATTTTGGGGCGTCACGGTTGGTATTAAAGCTTAGGATATGATCCACAGCTAAGATGTGAGACTAGAACTAGGAGGGAGAGAGGCGGAATTCCTTCGCTAGTATGACCTACTTAAATTTATTTTGTATTTAATTGGTTGGTCGAAGTTTAGAGATAATATGTTATATGTTAATTAACCTTTGTTTTGTGGCGATGTCTGAAAATGACATCCGAGAATGTTGAGAATAGCAATGGAACAAAAGAGAGGCGCGAGTCTCCACATATCAATAATCGGGATAATGTGCATCGAGGAAGGCGACAATCCTCATGCAAACAACAACACTTGACCAAATGATGAATGATGGATTGTTCAGAGGCTTTATGCAATTCATACAACATCAGGCGAGAGCGGCTCCTGTCCAAAATGTAGGTGGAAACACTTTGAAACTCTCGACGGTCATCACCGCTAAATGCAGTTCAAGGAGCTGGGACCACCGAGTTTATTGGAGAGCCAAAACCACTTAAGGCGGAAGCATGGATAAAGCAGATCACCAAGATATTTGATGTCTTGGGATGCTCAGAGAGCAAAAGGTTCCCCGCCACCTTCATGTTTTGCGTGAAGAGGCGATTCTTGGTGAAAATCAGTAAAAGCGTACCCGACTGAAGCACTTTTCAGAGATGTCTTGGGAAAAGTTCCAAGAGCTATTCAACGATAAGTACTTTCCCGAGAGTATTCGTCACATGAAAGAAGTGGAGTTTATCAAATTGGAACAAAACAATATGACCGTGTCGCAATACGAGGATGAATTTGCGGAGTTATCCCGGTTTGCATCCCATTTGGTCGATAATGAGGAGCGAATGACGCGAATGTTTTTAAGAGGTTTGAAACCGGAGATACGTCAATATCTTATTTCTCATAAACTGTGTTTGTACTCAGATGTTATAAATAGGGCTCAGATATTAGAGCGCGGTAACGAGTCAACGCAATCAAAAAAAGCGGTAAAACGACAAGATGAAAATACGGTGGTATCGCTCGATCATCAAACGGTGACAACAAACGTGGAGGAATCAAATGCGAAATGGTAACCACTTCGGTGGTAATCATGGCCAAGACAATAAAAATGCACATTTCAATAAAAAGAGATTCAACAATGATGAAAAGACGTCAGCACCAGCAACCGTGGTTAAGGATGGAGAACGACCACCTATCATATGCTTCAAATGCGGAGGGGAGGGATATATCAGTCCAAACTACGTGATGCCATCCAAAGCGTGTTATAATTATGAAAGAAAAGAACACCTAGCCCGATTTTGTCGTTCACCGAAGACAAGTTCAACTAGGATGGAGGCACCAAAGGACGTCCCAGAAAAGTCAAAGCCGGTGGTGCAAGGGAGAGCATTTATCGTGACCTCCCAGAAAGCATGGAACCCGAACGAGGTTATCACGGGTAAGCTTATCATAAACTCTAGCGAAGTTTATACCTTATTTGATACCGGTTCTACCCATTCTTTTATTTCTCCTACTTGCGCTCAACGATTAAATTTGACTCCGGAGAAATTAGATTTTGACTTATCTGTTGAAACTTTGTTGGGAGAAACCATCATTACATCCACTGTTTATAAGTCTTTTTTAGTTCAAATCGGCACCTGCACGTTACCTGTCGATCTTATTTCTTTGAAAATACTTGCATTCTATGTGATTCTAGGGATTGATTGGTTAATTACACATCATGCAAAAATTGATTATTTTTGTAAGGTTGTTAGCTTTTATATTCCTAACCAACCTATTATGTAAATACAAGCAACCAAACCATTAAAATCAATCATTGTCATCTCAAGCCATAAAGCTATTCGTTTATTGAAAAACAGATGTCAAGCTTTCTTAGCTCATGTCACGGATCTAAACAAAAATACGCCGGTTTTTAAATGATATTTCTATTGTTAATGAATTTCTGACGTATTCCACTGAAGAACTTCGGCCTACCCCGAGGCGTGAAATTGAATTTTATATCGACCTTGAACTGGTACAAAACCTATTTCCAAAGCCCCATATCGAATGGCTCTATTGAACTTCGAGAATTAAAGACCCAACTGCGAGGAATTGTTAGACATTAGCTTTATTAGTCCTAGTACTTCTCCTTGGGATGCTCTGTTTTCTATTCGTGAAAAAGAAAGATGGGAGTATGCGACTTTGTATTGATTATCGGGAGTTGAATCATGTCACCATCAAAAATAGGTACCCATTGCCACGTATTGATGACTGTTTGACCCGGTTTCAAGGAGCCAAATTCTTTTCAAAGATTGATCTTCGTTCCGGATATCACCAATTGAAGATTAGAGCAGATGACATTCCAAACACTTTCTTTTCGGAACTCCGATGCGGGCATTATGAATTCCTAGTCATGTCCTTTGGATTGACTAATGCTCCTGCTGCCTTCATTGATATGATGAACCGAGTATTCAAGGAATATTTGGATCACTTTGTGGTCGTCTTTATTGATGACATCCTCATATATTCCAAAACCCGTAAAGATCATGAGCAACACTTGAGGCTGATACTCCAAAAGCTTCGTGAATATAAGCTTTATGCCAAGTTGAAGAAATGTGAGTTCTGGCTTGAGGAAGTATCATTCCTTGGGCACGTGGTATCAAGTCATGGAATATCTGTTGACCCAGCAAAGATTGAAGCTATTCAAAGCTGGGAGCAACCTAAATCAGTGACCGAAGTACGTAGCTTTCTTGGCTTAGCTGGTTATTATCGGAGATTCGTAGAAGGGTTTTCTTAAATCGCTACTCCACTAACTCAACTAACTTGGAAAGATACAAAGTTCGGTTGGAGCGAGGAATGTGAGAAGAGTTTTCAAGAACTCAAGAGGAGACTCATTTCAGCACCTGTTCTGACAATACCATCTGGTTCGAAGGGATTTGTCATCTACGGTGATGCTTTGGGCAAAGGGTTAGGATGTGTTCTCATGCAACATGGGAAAGTCATAGCCTATGCCTCACGACAACTCAAAGAATATGAGAGGAATTATCCTACTCATGATCTAGAGTTGGCAGTAGTCGTTTTTGCACTAATGATTTGGAGGCATTACTTGTATGGGGAGAAAGTGGAGATCTTTACGGATCATAAAAGCGTCAAATATTTCTTCACTCAAAAGGAACTAAACATGCGACAACGACGTTGGCTTGAACTGTTGAAAGATTATGATCATACCATCCAATACCATCCTGGAAAAGCGAACGTGGTAGCTGACGCATTTAGTAGAAGATCATATGCAAGTACGAATGCGATATTGTCAACGCAAAGGTCCATTTTGTGTGACTTGCAAAGGATGGAGATAGAGTTAAAGACTCCAGGACCCATGTGATGATGGCAAATATACAAGTAGAACTAACTTTAATTGAGAAAGTTAAAGTTGCTCAAGCTACAGACCTGGAGCTGATGCGTATGAGGAAGAAAGTGCAAGAAGGTGCGATGCCAGAAGCAAGAATCGATGATGAAGGAATACTTCGAGTCAACTCCAGACTTTGTGTTCCTAACGATCCTAAGTTAAAGTATAAAATCATGATGGAGCGCATAACACACATTTTTGCATCCATCTCGGGAGTACCAAAATGTATCGTGATCTTTGTCATACATTTTGGTGGAGCAATATGAAGAGAGAGATAGCTCTGTTTATCTCAAGGTGTCTAACTTGTCAACGAGTCAAGGTGGAGCATCAAGTACCAAAAGGTCCATTGCAACCACTTGAAATTCCTGAATGGAAGTGGGAGCACATTACCATGGATTTCGTTACTGGTCTTCCCAAGGTTTCTCAAGGAATTGATGCAATTTAGGTCATTGTTGATAGATTGACCAAATCTGCTCATTTTTTAGCAATACGAGAAACTTATACACTTGAACGTCTTGCTCGTATGTACATAAACGAGATTGTAAGACTGCATGGTATGCCAGTATCCATAGTTTCTGATCGAGATCCAAGATTCACTTCACGATTTTGGGTTAGTTTACAAAAAGCTATGGGCACGGATTTACGATTAATTTTGGCATATCATCCTCAGACGGACGGGCAGTCAGAGAGGACGATTCAAACTCTTGAAGATCTATTAAGACTCTGTGTCCTTGACTTCAAGGGAAGTTGGGACAATTTCTTACCATTGGTGGATTTTTTCTGCAACAACAGTTATCAAGCAAGTATTGGCATGGCTCCATTCGAGGTGTTGTATGGAAGAAAGTGTCGCTCTCCAGTATGTTGGGATGAGGTGGGTGAAGCAACGTTGTTGGGACCGGAGTTGGTACGTATGACTACGGAAAATATTCAAACGATCCGGTAACGTATAAAAACCTCACAAGATCAACAAAAGAGTTATACTGATCTTCATCGAAAGAACGTGGAATTCGATATAGGAGATCATGTGTTGTTACGTGTTGCTCCATGGAAAGGAGTTACGAGATTTGGAAAGAGAGGAAAGCTCAATCCTCAATTCATTGGCCCATTTTTAATCCTCGATCGAGTAGGAACTGTGGCCTATAGACTCGTTTTACCGCCAAATATGTCTCGTGTTCATAAAGTTTTTCACATATCCATGTTATGTAAATATGTGGAAGACCCGAACCACATTATTGAGTTAGAACCAAATGAAATAACAGAAGATTTGACGTATAAAGAGATTCCTGTTCAAATCTTGGATAAGAAGGAACATATTCTACGCTCAAGGTTATACCTCAAGTTAAAGTTTTGGAGAAACCCACGATGTTGAGGAAATGACTTGGGAGTTAGAATCAAATGAAATCAAGGTATCATTACCTATTCAATATACCGTATCGTACTTAATTTCGAGGCAAAATTTCATAAGAAGGGAGATTGTAAAACTCCAACTTTTTGAATAAAGATGAATTTTCTATAAATATTATTTTTGAATATTATGGAGTGAAATTGATATAATGTTATAGTTATGGGTAATATTTATAAATTTTGCAAAATCGCAGTTTGTTATATAATATTCGATTGGTCTGGGAATATTCGTTTTAACGAGGAATATTAAATGCAACCAAGACAATCATTGGTGGACCCTGGCAAACGAAATTATTGTCGGATTGAGAAAATGACAAAAATACTTTATGAAAATAACGTGGAAGTTTTACTGTTAACTGTTGAAACACGGTGTTAAAAATACGATGTCTGCGTGGTTGCATAGTAGCACACTGGTATTAATTATTGATGCTTACGTGATAAGTCACTCGGTTTTCTTGGTATTATTAATGTAATAATACGAAAAAATCTTTTATATAAAAAAATGAATACTTTTATAAAGTTATTCTATAAATAGAATATATTATATTCTATCATACATAGTGTTGCATAATTATGCATAGTGTTTTGTATAGTAAAATCTTTTTATATAAAGCAGAATACTTTTATAAAGTTATACATTTTATTAGACAATAATTAGAATATATTATATTTTATTATGCATAGTGTTTTGCATAGTGCCTGCATAGTATTTTTATAGTAAAATCTTTTATAAAGTTATTCGTTTTATTAGATTATAAACAGAATATATTATATTTTATTTATAAGATTTTGCTTTAAATATGGACCGTCAGATTAAAATAAATCAATTTGGACCGTTCATGAGTTAGTTACTATGCAGTCCATTTATCTATAAATAGAAGCTCATTCCTTCATTATTTTTTTACGAATTCACTAAAACTCTAGAGAGATAAACAATAGAGAGAAAGAAGAAAGTATTCTGCTACTTCACTACTTATATATCCAGTACTCTTCTTCTTAAGGCATGGAATATTATTTGTTGTACTCGTAAGGGGTGTTATTCTTTTGTATTCATAAAGAGAACTTATGTTATTCCATTCTTTATTATTCATTGGAATAACTTTTGTATCACGCTGCTACCCTATACTTTGTGACATTCTTCTATTATTCCGTCTTTTACTATTACATTTGGAATATCACATGCATGCGTTTTCTGTGGACTGATTCCATCTTTATTATTTTGTTTAAATATCCTCATTTTTGCGTTTTTTCATGGGACTGATTCCGCCTTTTTATTATTACATTTGGAATATCATGTATACATGCGTTTTCTGTTAACTTTTATTCCGCCTTTATTATTATTACATTGGAATATCACATGCATGCGTTTCTGTGGGACTGATTCCGCCCTTATTAGTATTATGTTGGAATAACTTTTGTCTATCTGAGTACCGCATGCATGGTGATTTCATTGTTATTCCATTCTATATTATTCATTTGGAACATCCTGCTTGGTGCGTATTTACTTTGACACAGTTCTCGTTATTTAGTATTCTCATTGGAATAATGCATACATGCTGAAATCTGCATGCATGGTGATTTCTTTTGTTATTCCATTCTTAATTATACTCAGTTGGTTAAAGTTTTGACTTCTATACTCCATGAAATTCGTGGAATATCTTTGATAATTGCGCTTCATCCAGTATCTTTTCATGGAAATATTCTTCTGAGTATTCTTGAATTTTACTCTACAAAGCAGTATCATGTTGAGAATTTGGACGTTATTGGTTATTGGACAAATTAATTCTTGAACTTGTTTTATTGAATTCTTATATCATTGTCATCATCCTCATATTTATATTTTTTGAAAGTCATATGTATTTTGTAGTGCATAGATGGACTTGGTATGATTATGACCGAGGATTATTATTCTTGTAATCATGACCGTAATGTTACAAATGACGTGGTAAAAGTCCTCATTGGCCCGTAGTGCATTGATGGACGATTGTTGGCATGATCATGACCATTAATGAATACACAAATATTCTTGGCCCGTAGTGCATGGATAATTGTGGTCGTGATACTAAAGAATATCCTTGGTAGTAGTGCGGGGGGTGATTCGATGATGTGGATTATTTATTAAGTTGAGTCCCAAATGATAAAAGTGATGAAAAAACATTTTAAATCATAAAAGATAGTAGATTTTATTCTCTACTTGACTCTTTTAATGGATTGCTTGTTCAATGCAGCTTAAACTTGATGTTTGTTATATTGTATCGGTTTAACTATGTTTAAGGCTAATGATAATTTATTACGCATTATCTTAGTCATAATATTTCTTCTTCGGCTAGTTGAGCTCACCCTTTCTTTCACCGTTCTCTTGAAATGAGAATATAAATTTGGAGCAAGTCGGGTAACGGAGTGATGGTCCTAGATGGTGCATTAGTAGTCCTCACTATTCTGTGAAATATTGTGATAATAATTGTAATAAGGACTCTTTTTGAGTTTGTAAACTCTCTAATAGATAATATTTGTATCCAAACTCACAGTTTATGTTTTGTCGTATTGTACACGATAGTTGTATTATTAAGTTGTATTTGAATTCTGTACCATGTATCTGGCGACTCAAGATGGGTGATGTATACCTAATTTTTGGGATGTCACAATATTATTAGATAGCATTATTGGCAATGTCTAGAAAGTTCTGTCAAGGAGAGGTTTGGTCACCTAATTGCATGCCGCCAAGAGAGAAATCCTTATCTGAAAGCTCCTCTTTCCTAGAACATCCCGTTATTATAAATGTGATTACATAATATTATTTGTGAATAATTAATTATTGATTCATATGATAAGAAAATATTTATTTTATGTGGATATAAATGATGGATTTATTTATGTGGTTATTAATGAAGGAATTAATGCTTTGAGATGTTTTATCAATATTTTCTTCTGATTGAAGTATTTAAAAATCATTCGTTTGTGGATTTGGTATTTTTCTATTTGGAATTTAGAAAACTCAAAGCTACAAAGTTATAGAGAATTCGATTTAAGTGGAATGGATATAAAATTAAGTATTTTTTACGATAAAAGGGCTATTTTCTATGAATTATTAAAGTTTACGATTATTGTTTAAATGATAAAACATTTTGGAAAATTCTAGAATTGGTTGGTGAGAAATGTGCTCAATTGAATTTCAAATGTGGTGGGTGGCAATAGTAATGGTAAAAGCCATCGGTAAAGGTGTTAGTCTTCTATATGCGTTCTAAGCATTTTCCTATAAATAGGGTGCTTAGTTATAATTGAAAATCACACCGAAATTCATAAGTTTTCTCTTTTTCTCTTATATTATCGGCGTATTCTTGTGAGTATTTTGATACTTTGAGTGTTGCTATACGGTGCAAGTTCCTTCAGCACTATATCCAGTATTTCAGTCAGAAGTATTATCTTTTTGAGGTAAGGGATGTTATTTTCTTCGTAAGTGATATTATTTCTTCAATATCATTATGCCAAAATATTGGTTGGAACTTTTTATCAAATTTAGAACTTTTCATGTCGGGGTTACTATTCATGAGTTACTATCCATGAGTTACTATTCACGAGTTACTATTCATGAGTTACTATTTACGAGTACTATTCACGAAGCATGATGATTTTTCTTGTGGAATTTCTATCTTTTGGTGTCGGAGTTACTATTCACGTATACGGCACTATTCACGATATCTGACTATTCACAAATACTTAAGACTATTCACCAAAAATGAATTTTTCTTCTTTTGTCCAAGTTGTCTATTATGATTACTATCTTTGATTGTATCCATGTTTTGATCTTTATTTTGAATTCTATTTCACAATTGGTTATTATGAAGTATTTTGAACTTGGATAAACCGTAATATAAATCCATAATATTTGATCTTTTATCTCACTAGATTCGTTTTCTTTAAGATATTTTTCATCATCCTCGATCCTAAATGATGATATTCTCGAATATCTTTGGCTTCAGTAGTGCAAAGATGAATGATTAATCGATGAATATCTTTGGCCCAGAGTTTAAAGATGAATGATTAATCGATGAATATCTTTGGCACGTGAGTGCAAAGATGAATGATTACTAATGAATATCTTTGGCCCCGTAGTGCAAAGATGAATAGGTGTTGAGATGAACATGACCAACTGGTGATACAAATGAATATCTTTGGCATGTAGTGCAAATATGAATATTTGATTCAAGATGTATATTGATTGATGTTACAGGGATAAAATATTGATGATGAACTTTTAAATCTTAGAAGATAGTAGAATTCTTTCTCTACTTGACTCTTCTAATGGATTGCTTATTCATTCTTGATTGTTGATCTAAAACTTGTTGTCTCTTATATTTTATCGATTTTCCCTGTTGAAGACTAATGATAATTTGTTGTATATTATCTTAGTCATAATATTTTCTTCTTGGGCTAGTTGAGCTCACCCTTTCTTTCACTTTCATTTCTCTTCAGAAATGAGAATATAGTTGGGACTAGTGGGGAATGGATTAATGGTCCGGATGGTTGCATTAGTAGTCCTCACTATTCGTGAAATAAGCGTATCAATAATTGTAATGAGGACCCTTTTGAGTTTTTATCTTTGCCTATTAGACAATAGTTGTATTTAAACTCACAATATATGTGTTATCGTATTTTGCACGATAATTATATTACTGAAGTTGTATTTGTTTTTGTACCATGTATTTGGCGACTCATAATGGGTTAGATGGAATGGACCTATTTTGGGGTCGCCACAGCTTAATATCAAAGCTTAAGGATATGATCCTCAGCTAAGATGTGAGACTAGAAACTAGGAGGGAGAGATGGGAAATTCCTTCGCTAGTATGACCAACCTAAGTTTGTTTGGTATTTATTTGGTTGGTCGGAGTATAGGGATAATATGTGACATGTCAATTAACCCTTGTTTTGTTCTTTGTGTTTGAAAATGGCATCTAAAATGTTGTGATAAGCAATGAAGCATATGAGACCGTTGAGTCACTAACGATCAATACCTGAGATAATGTGCATCGGGATGGCAATAATCCTCGGTGAACAACGACACCGATCAAATGACGAACGACTTGCGTTTAGGAGCTTTTAGAATTCATGTAACACCAAACGAGAGAGAGACACACTGCTCATAATGTAGGTGGAAACAATGGCAACCCACAGGTTGGTCAACACTAAGCGATTCAAGGAGCGGGGACCACCGGAGTTTTGGGAAGAGCGAACCACTTACTAGCAGACGTGGATAAAGCGAGATCACCAAGATATTTGATGTCTTGGGATGTTTCGAGGAGCAAAAGGTTCCCTTTGCCACCTTTATGTTGTGAGGAGGGGCTGATTACTAGTGGGAATCGTTAAAGCGTACTCAACCTGCCGCACTGAAGATGTCTTGGGAGAAGTTCCAAGAATTGTTCAATGAAAAGTACTTTCCCGAAAGTATTCGTCACATGAAGGAGGTTGAGTTCATCAAGCTGGAGCAAAACAATATGAACGTGTCGCAGTACGAAGCTAAGTTTGTGGAGTTATCCCAATTTGCATCCCATTTGGTTGATAATGAGGAACGAATGACACGAATGTTTCTGCGAGGTTTGAAACCCAAAATACGTCAATACCTCATTTCTCACAAACTTTGTTTATATTCGGATGTTGTGAATAGGGCTCGCTTAGTGGAGCGCGATAATGAGTCACCCAACCAAAGGATAACGAGTAACAACACGATAATAATCGTCTTAGGTGACAACGGTCGTCCAACAATGATAACCATCGTGGAAGAAATTATCATGCCGAAAAATGGTAACCACTTCCGGTGGTAATCATGGCCAAGATAATAGAAGAAATGATTCAAGTGGAAATTTCAAGAAGAGAAGATTTAACGATGATGGAAGACGTCGAATAATGAAAGACCAAAGACCAAAGAACAAATTCTAGGGGAGGAGAACGAATCGTCGGTTAGATCTACTGACATGCGGTGAGGAGGGACATATAAGTCCAAACTGTTCACAGATTTCCAAGATATGTTTTAGTTGTGGAAAAAGATTTTACACATAGCTCGATTTTGTCACAGAATAAATCAAGTCCGGTTGGGGCGGTGGCACCAAAGGTGGATACTGAGACAAAACAAAGTCGGTGGTTTCAGGAAGAGCGTTTTTCGTGACTTCTCAAAGAGCCGATTAACTTAAACAAAGTTAGCACGGGTTAGTTAATTATAAATTCTTGTGAAGTCTATACCTTATTAGATACTAGGTTTACCCATTATTTTATCTCTCTTGCTTGCGCTCAATGTTTAAATTTAACTTTAGTGAAGTTAGACTTTGACTTATCGATTGAAACTTCGTTAGTAGAAACCTTCATTTCATGTGCTATCCAAGTCTTGGATGAGAGTCACAGTTTTTAAATGATATTTCTATTGTTAATAAATCTCCTGACGTATTCTCGAAGGATTTCTTAGCCTACCCCTAGAGCGTGAAATCTAATTTTGTATTGACCCCAGTACAAAACCCATTTCTAAAACCCTTAAATATTTCTTCAACCAAAACGAACGTATAATGCGCCAAAGACGTTGGCTCAAGCTATTGAAGATTACGATCATACCATTCAATACCATCATGGGAAAACGAAAGTGGTAGCTGACGCGTTGAGTAGAAGATCGTATGCGTTTACGAGTGCGATGTTGTTAACACACAAAAAAAATCCATTCTATATGACTTACAAATTATAAAGATAGAGTTAAAGACTCTAGGGACCCACGTGAAGAAAATGAATATACGAGTAGAATCGACTTTAATCAATAAAGTTAAAATCGCTCAAGCAACACTGGAGCTGATGAATATAAAGAAGAAGGTGCAAGAATGCGTTATTCTAGAAGTAAGAGTCGATAAAGAGAAGAAAGCTCAAGCCTTCGATTTATTTGAAATCCTTGATCAAGTAGGAACTGTGGCCTATAGACTCGCCTTAACGCTAAGTATGTTGCGTGTTCATAACGTTTTTCACGTATCGATGTTATGTAAATATGTGGACGACCCAAACCACATTATTGTGTTAGAACCAAACGAGATAGTCGAAGATTTAACGTACAAGGAGGTACCTGTCAAGATCTTGGATAGGAAAGAGCATGTCCTACGCACGAAGGTTATACCACAAGTTAAGGTTTTGTGGAGAAACCATGCTATTGAAGAAATGACATGGGAGTTGGAATCAAAAATGAAAGCGAGGTATCCTCACCTTTTCGAAACACCAGGTACGTACGTCAATTTCGAGGACGAAATTTCATAAGGAGGGGAGGTTGTAAGACCCCAACTTTTTAATAAATAAAATTGAATTTCCTCTATTTATTATTATGAATAATAAGGTATTAATTTGATATAATACTTTGGTTATGGGTGAAATGTGAAAATTTTGCAAAATAAGCAAGTGGTTATAAAATATTCAATTGTTTGAAATATTCATTTGGTCGTGGAATATTCTTTACGTGAGGATATATTAAATGCGGCAGCATGACCATTTATTAGGCCCCATAACGGATAACAATCGGATGAAGAAAATGACAAAATTGAATAACGGTATAGTTAAGTTATTAATTAAGATCTGCTTGAATGGAATACCCGGTGGTTAAAATACGATGTCTGGCGTGGTTGCAAAGAGAGCACACGGTATTGCATAGTATTGTTGAATTATTGATCCTTACGTAAGAAGGCACTACTCGATAATTGTCACAAGATGAATTCTTATTCAATATTTTATTTTATTGATTCAATAATTGTTTGCGTAATATTTTATATTATTGTTGTTCAATAATTATCAACGCACGGATATCTCCATTATCGGATCAATAATTCATATTATTTGAATAATATTATTAGATAGCATTATTGGCAATGTCTAGAAAGTTCTACATCAAGGAGAGGTTTGGTCACCTAATTGCGCGCCAAGATGAGAGAAATCCTTATCGGAAAGCCCCCTCTTTCCTGGGAATAGCCTGGTTGTCATAAATGTGATTCTGTAATATTATTTGTGAATAATTAATTATTGATTCATATGATAAGGAAATATTTATATTATGTGGATATAAATGATGGATTTATTTATGTGGTTATTAATGAAGGAATTAATGCCGAGATGTTTTATCAAGATTTTCTGGATTGAAGTATTTAAAATCATCCATTTGTGGATTTGAATATTTTTCTGCTTAGAATTTGGAAAACTCAAAGCTACAAAGTTGTAGAGAATTCGATTTAAGTGTGGAATGGACATAAAATTCATATTTTTACGATAAATGGGCTTTTCTATGAATTATTAAAGTTTACGATTATTGTTTAAATGATAAAACATTTTGGAAATTTCTAGAATTGGTTGGTGAGAAATGTGCTCAATTGAATTTCAAATGTGGTGGGTGGCAATAATAATGAGTAAAGCCATCGTAGTAGCAAAGTTAGTCTTCTATGGCGTTTCTAAGCATTTTCCTATAAATAGGTGCTTAGTTAGAATTAAAATCACACCGTAATTCATAAGTTTTCTCTTTTCTCTCCTTATATTATCGAAATTTATTCTTGTGAGTATGTTGATACTTTGAGTGTTGCTATATCTGATGCAAGTTCCTTCAAAGACTATATCCAAAGATTCCAAATGAAGTATTATCTTTTTGAGGTAAGGGATGTTATTTTCTTAAGTAAGTGATATTATTTCTTCAATATCATTATCTTAGAAATAATGGTTGAACTTTTATCAAATTTGGAACTTTTCATGTCGGGGTTACTATTCATGAGTTATTATTCATGAGTTACTATTCATGAGTTACTATTCATGGGTTACTATTCACGAGTACTATTCACGAAGTATGATAATTTTTCTTGTGGAATTTCTATCTTTTGGTGTCAGAGTTACTATTCACGTGTACTAGACTATTCATTCATCTGCACTTATTCACAAATACGGCACAATTCACCAAAAAATGAATTTTTCTTCTTTTTGTCCAAGTTGTCTATTATGATTACTATCTTTGATTGTATCCATGTTTTGATCTTTATTTTGAATTCTATTTCACAATTGGTTATTATGAAGTATTTTTGAACTTGGAAAAACTGTAATACGAATCCATAATATTTGATCTTTTATCTCATTGGATTCATTTTCTTTAAGATATTTTTCATCATCCTCAGTCCTAAATGATGATATTATTCAATATCTTTGGCCCAGAAAGGTAAAAAATGAATGATTAATCGATGAATATCTTTGGCCTGTAGTGAAAAGATGAATGATTAACAGATGAATATCTTTGGCCTGTAGTGCAAAGATAATGATTACCTAATGAATATCTTTGGCTCGTAGTGCAAAGATGAACAGGTGTTGAGATGAACATGACCAACTGGTGATACAAATGAATATCTTTGGCCTGTAGTGCAAATATGAATATTTGATTCAAGATGTATATTTATTGATGTTACAGGGATAAAATATTGATGGTGAACTTTTAAATCGTAGAAGATAGTAGAATTCTTTCTCTACTTGACTCTTCTAATGGATTGTTTATTCCACTGCAGTTGTTGATCTAAAACTTGTTGTCCATTATATTTTATCAGATTTTTCCCTGTTGAAGACTAATGATAATTTATTGTATATTATCTTAGTCATAATATTTTCTTACTGGGCTAGTTAAGCTCACCCTTTCTTTCAATGTTCTCTTCAGGAAATGAGAATATAGCTGGGACTAGTCGGGGAATGGATTGACGGTTCAGATGGTTGCATTAGTAGTCCTCACTATTCTGTGAAATAGCGTATCAATAATTTTAATGAAGACCCCTTTTGAGTTTTTATACTGTTTATTAGACAATAGTTGTATTTAAACTCACAGTATATGTGTTGTCGTATTTTTTACGACAATTATATTACTGAAGTTGTATTTGTTTTTGTACCATGTATTTGGCGACTCAGAATGGGTTGGATGGAATGGACCTATTTTGGGGTCGTCACAAAAGATATCTTTTATGCCTTTCGGACTGGTGAGTACTACAACATTTAGAACCCATTCCACATTTATTGGAGTTTGTCTCCACACAAATCGTGAGGCTTGATGCTTCTGACATAAGGCAGATGATACTCTGCGATTCAGATCGTGGTGACTTGTCACCTTGGTGCTTGGTCTGATGCTATCAGCAGAGAGCACTACAATTTCTCTTAAATACTTGCACACTACGATCTTTATTTGCTTGAGTTATAAACTCTACGTTTTCAAGAGCACACTACTTATCTCTCTACGGTTATAAACTCTATGATTTTTGAAGAGGCCATTCAAGGCAGGCACACTACGATCCTCGAAGCTCTACGCTTTTTGCCTTGACTTCTGTGATCTTGATCAGATTGATACACTATGAATACTTCGAAGTCTATCTGTTACATCTCAAGATCAACCTAATAATTTTTATCTCTCTATCTATACATTCATTTACAGAATGATACACATTAAGAGCTTAGATCAACCTAACAAATTTGATCTATCACTAAGTCCTTGTACATATATTCCTTGAAGGACTTTACAAATAATCATGAGCATTTATATTTAAACATCAAATCAACATATGCACTCTCCCAACAATTTCCCCCTATTTGATGTTGACATAACCAAGGAGATTTGTTGTCATGATTATTAGTATCTAGATGCATTTGTAGGAAAGTAAACATGACTTAGTATTTCAGTGAGCAACTAAAATTTCTAGAGAATAAGCATGAATTTATTGATGGTTGAAGAGTATTACAATTTAGCTTTACATCAATAAGAATTTAAACTTTCACTTATCTCTATTTCTTTGGTCTTTTATATGGAGGATTGGCATACTCTTCAGTCCTTCTTTTCCTGCTTGCTTCATCCCTTCTGGCTATCTCTTCCAGCTCACTTGGGCTTATCCTTAGGTTGTGATCATGCCTATTCTTGAATGCAGGATCTCTGATTGGCATTCTTAAGCCTGTAGTGGTCACATTTTGTGAGCTGGTAGCTGGCCCTTGACTCCTTATTGGCTGAGCCATTAAGACTTCATGCTGATCAGATCGTTGAGTCTGATCTTGATCGTGGAGTCTGTTGGTAGAATTTTCTTGCAGGAGGACTCCTTCCTCTGCCTCTGCCCTGGCCTCTGTGAACTCCTATGCCTCTGCCCTGGCCTCCTTCTCCTTTCCCTTTATTCTCCCCCTTTATGTCAGCATTAAGGGTTCGAATGTTTTTAGATAGTCGAGTCACTCCTTGGACAAGCTCGTTGAGTTGGCTTTGAGTTTGAGCAATGTCCTCTCGACTTTCCTTGATCAGAGCTTCAGATCGAGCTTCTTTGTTTCGGAGGACGTCTAGAACAGAGTCAGTTTGCTGTTCTTGGTTTACGTAGGCTTTTTGAAATTCTTTGACTGCAGTTTTCAAGCTGATGATGTTCTCCATCATAAGGTTATTCTGGGCTTCTTGAGATTTCTGTAATTCAAAAACGGCCTCTCTTTGTTTATTGGCTATCCGGAAATGAATATCATCTCTGTCCTTTATGCTTTTAATCATTTCCTTGATGATCTCCCTCAGCTTCTTTGTAAGCTCAGCATTTAGAGTGCCTGGGAGATTGTTTGCAGCAGTGATCATTTGTGTCAGCCTGAGATGAATGTGTTATGAGTGAGTTTCAAGGCTTTCATCGATATCCTTGATAATGTTCTTGGACACTTCATTTAACTCAACTTTCGTGGGCAGATCTGAGAGTAGATCACTGAGTTGAGGATTGGTAAAAGGAGGGGATGCCTTCTTGAATTGATCTTGCAATGAGTAGAGGGCAAGATCAAGGTTGACGTATTCATTTGTGGATGAAGAGGGAATATCTGATGGAGGGGCTTATGTTTGGGTGTCTGGAGAGGGTAGCTCTACGATTTGAGCTTCGGACTCTTCGATAGGGGTAGAGTCAATAATCGTAGAGATGGTGGGAGATGGGATTAGTATGAAGTTTGGAATATCTGGTTAATCAATTACAAAATTTTAGGATTCTGTAACTGGGAGTTGACTTGGTGGATTTAGAACCACTTCCAACCAGCTTGGAAATTCATAAAGTTGGTTGGAAAAAGACAATGGATAATGGTTTACTCTGAAAAGGATTGGAATAGTTAATACCTCATGCACCACTCTTGAGGAGGGTTCATTTGTGATGAGCTTCTTGGCAAATTTGAAGGTGCTTGGAAATCCATGAACTAGCACAGTGATGGCTGGATATTCTTTGAAGCTCCAAAACATGTGGTTCCATGAGTTTAGGATTTGGGCTTGATGATATGGCATCATGGGTAGGTAAGAGAACATCTGATTGTAGAGTTAACTCCTATACCCATAATTTCCCACACCTGTGATCTCAAGGTCATCATCATCTTCTTCCTTTTCTTTACTATCTTCTTTTGGGGATTCCAATATCTCAATGACTTCATTTTGTTCTTGCTGTAGTTCTCTCTCATTTTTTGTAGGAGCAGCTTCTTCTGTCAAGGGGATATCATGAGGCTCCCCCTCAACATGATCATCCATCTTCACGACTAATGGCTCCCTCTCAGCTGGAGCATTTTCTTGAATGAGAGCTTCAGGCATATCCCCCCCAGCTGGTGTATTCTCTAACATAAGAACTTCAAATCTCTCCCCCTCAGCTTGAGCTTTGTCGCTTTGGCTTTATTTGGCTGGTTCCTCTGCTGCAGCCAAATCTTTGTCTTCCCTTTTTAGTACTTCTTCATTGACAAGAATATATTTCTTGGCCAGTTTTCTTCTTGGTTTTCTAGGCTGAGCCATAGCCTCAGGACTTTCTTCAGCTCTATCCTGTTGATCAGCCAGACCATCTAGTGTAGCAGCTTCCTTCCTCGATGTGTTTGGCCTTGTCTCTACGATTAGTAGAGACTCTACGATTGAAGAGATGGATGGCCTTTTGGATTTGTGGTGACGCCCCCAAAATTAGGTATACATCACCCATCTTGGGTAGTCAGATACATAGTACAGAATTTAAATACAACTTACTAATATAACTGTCGTGTACAATACAACATAACTGTGAGTTTGAATACAAATATTGTCTACTAGATATTATACAAACTCAAAAGGAGTCCTCATTACAATTATTATCACACTATTTCACGTAATAGTGAGGACTACTAATGCTATCCTCTGGACCATTACTCCGCTTCCCGGCTCGTCCAGGCTATGTTCTCATTTCACAAGAGAATGAAGTGAAAGAAAGGGTGAGCTCAACTAGCCCAAGAAGAAATATTATGACTAAGATAATGCGAATAAATTATCAATAGCCTTGAACATTGTTAAACCGATAAAATATAATAAACATCAAGTTTAATCTGCGATTGGAACAAGCAATTCCATTAAAAGAGTCAAGTAGAAAATAAAATCTACTATCTTTTATGATTTAAAAGGTTTTTCATCATTTGTTATAAATGAGACTCGACTTTAATAAATAATCCACATCCTTGAATCACCCCTGCACTACGGCCAAGGATATTCTTTAGTATCACGACCACAATTATTCCCGCACTACGGGCCAAGAATAATTGTGTATTCATTAATGGTCATGATCATGCCAACAACTCGTCCATCAATGCACTACTACCAATCGAGGACTTTTACCACATCATTTGTAACATTACGGTCATGATTACAATCAATAATCCTCGGTCATAATCATACCAAGTCCATCCATGCTCTCTACAGCCACGAATGACTTTTAAAAAAATATAAACATGAGGATGATGACAATGATATAAGAATTCAATAAAACAAGTTCAAGAATTAAGTTATTCAGAACTAATAACATCCAAACTGTCAACATGATCTTCGCTTTGTAGAGTAAAATTCAAGAATGATCGAAGAATATTTCTATGAAAGATCTTTGGATGAAACGCAAATATCAAGGATATTCTACTAATTTCATGGAGTATAGAAATCAAAGTTTTAACCAACCGGGTATAATAAAGAATGGAATAACAAAAGAAATCACCATGCATGCGATAGATCGCTTACAGTGAGTTATTCCAATAGAATAATAAATAACGGAACCAGTCGGTGAAATTCACAATCGACGGATGTTCCAACGAATAATAAAGATGGAACCGGATCCGGTGTAAAACACACAGATAGGATATTCCACGAGAATGATAAAAAGCGGAACCAGTCCTCCTGTAAAACACACGACGTGGATGTTCCAAATGAATAATAGAAGAATGGAATAAAGAAGAAGATCACCAAGTATAGGGGATTCCACGTACATAGGTTATTCCAATGAGATAAATAAGAATGGAATAACAAAAGAATTTCTCTTCATGAATACAAAAGAATAACACCCACTTACGGCACAACAAATAATATTCCCTACCTTAGAAGAACCTGAATATTGGCAAAGTGAAGTAGCAGAATACTTTTCTTCTTTCTCTCTATAGTTTCTCTCTCTAGAGTTTCAGTGAATTCGTAAGAAAATAATGAAGGAATGAGCTTCTATTTATAGGAAAATAGAATGCATAGTAATTAATCCATGAACAGTCCAGATTGATTTACTTTAATCTGACGGTCCATATTTAAAGCAAAATCTTTTAAATAAAATATAATATATTCTATTTATATAAAAACATTTTACTATGCAAACACTATGCAACACTATGCAAAACACTATGCAAAACACTATGCATAATAAAATATAATATATTTTATTTATAGAATAACTTTAATAAAGTATTCTGTTTTATATAAAAAGATGTTTCCGTTTTATTACGTTAATAATACGAATAAAACAAAACGTCATTATCGCTATAATAATTCATATTATTAATCGATAATAATGGAATCAAACCGAGTGACTTCTCATATAAGCATCGATAATCAATACCGTGTCTTCTACTATGCAACCACACGTATTCTTCATTCTTTTACTACCGAGTAGTTCAACAAAGATCAACCAGTAAAACTTCCGCCGTTATTTCAATAAAATATTTTTGTCGTTTTCAATAATTACATTGTGGGGTCCACCAATGATTGAGTAGTTATGCGAATATTCCCCGCTAAACCTGAATATTCCCCACCAATCGAATATAATATAACCACTTGCATACTTTTGCAAAATTTATAAATATTACCCACAACTATAACATTATATCAAATTATTCCATAATATTCAAAAATAATATTTATAGAAAATTCATCTTTATTTATAAAAGCTGGGGTCTTACATTTGTGGCTGATCTTATTCTTCTTCAGCAGCTGAGATATGGTGGCTCTATCTTCTTCTTCCTCAACCTGATGTTGCTTCTTTCTCAGGATCCTTAGAATCTCAATGTCAAAGGACTCTATAACTTTATCAGTTGTGGATCCCTGGGGTTCTTCTGCTATTTTTGGCCTTTAACTTTCTCTTGCCCTTGCTTTTTCTGATCAGGGCAGTGGGTTCTTCTTTATTTGTTTCTTCTTCTTCTTCAGTTTCCTTGACAACAGACATATTTCCTGGAATCCCTGACTCCTCCGCATCAACAGTTCTACCACTGGATTTAGACATCATACGCACATTTTTTGCTGGATTTCTTTTCCAGTTCACGAATAGTTGTTGGGTCATTCGTCTGTTTGGATTGATAGCTTCTCCTTCTTCGTCCCCAATTTTGTCACCCAAAGCAGACTGTAGAACGATACTTATAAATCGCCCATAGAGCATCTTTTGAGAACTCTTTGACTTCCTTGAGTTGGTGATCCACTTTCCAATCCATTCAAGTGTAGAGCTTCATAGTTAAGTTCTATTCCATAACATATGGCAGTCATGAGTTTGAGTTATACTTTATTCACAAAATCATGACCAGAGCTCTTGCAACATATACATTTTCCAACAATATCAGCTAAAAATTCATTCCTCTGAGGAAAGTCCTTCTTCTTGTATCCTTTTACAGAGGGGGATTTCTTGTGATGCATTCTTTTAAGTCCCTCGTGGAAGTCTATGCCATCTATGAATGAATACCCTTCAGATTTGAGACCTAGGGCTAGGTTAATGTCTTCAGGCTTCAGTCTGATTTCCACTTCCCTTACTTTCGTAGTGATGGCGTCATTCTCGAACACACCATTCCTGTAGAATTCTTTCACTAGCTTGGGGTAGATCAATTTGTCTGTACGCAGAGCTTCTTCGAGACCCGCTTTCTTCAATAATGGCAGTGTCTTGTGAAATTTGGGTTCAACGGTTTTGAACTCATCGAAGCATAGTCTGTAGCCGAAGACGACGTTGGAGGCTACCATTTCTATCGTTGAAGGGAGTATGGTTGCTTGAGCTTCCTTTGGGATTAGGGTTTCTACTTGTAGAGAGATAGGCCTTTTGAACTTTTGATTTCAAAAAAGACATTTTTGAACTGTACTTGTAGTTTCCCTCTCTCCATTTTTGTTTAGTGGGGCAGGTGTCAACTTCTGCTTGGCTCTACGAATTTGATTGAGGAGGATTGTACTAATTTTCCCTTAGCTCCTTCAGAGCTAATGTGTCCTTAAGGAGGACTACGATCGTTGAGGTAGCTTTTCTGATCGTTGAGTCTGCTTTGCATTCGTCGAGTCTGAACTATGATCGTTGAGTCTTTCTAGCAATCATCGTGTCTGAGCTACGATCGTTGAGTCTATCCAGCATTCGTCGAGTCTATTCCAGCAATTGTCGTGTCTACGATCCTCGAGTCTGACCGGATCCTTGTGATGAGTTTTTGACTTAGCATTCTTTTAAGGTAGCTCAAGAAAGGCCAACCTCTTAGAGTGAGTCAAGGGTTAGGTTTGTTCCTGAGGCGCTTATTAGAGAGATTGCTTTGTTTTGAAACTTATCATCACAGGATGCTCCTCTTGATGATGGGATTCTGCTATCGTTGAGTCAGCACTACGATTGTTGAGTTTATGCTACGATCGTTTTCTTTCATGTCACTTCAGCTCTACGATCGTGGACTTCCCTTGATCATGTCTATGATTTCAACCATAGCCTTTGTATCTGTATAGTTAGCACATACTAGAGCATATATTTCATGGTTGTAAATTAAGCATTCGTAGCTCACTTATTAACTTGTTAAACCTAGATTCATCTAGAGGTTTTTTAAAGACATCAACAAGTTGATTTTCAGTAGGGAAATATTATAAAGATATAGTTCTATTTTGCACATGATCCCTAATGAAGTGATACCTTATTTCTATATGCTTAGTCCTAGAATGCATAACAGGATTATGAGTTATTGTTATGGCACTTGTGTTATCATAGTGAATGTTTATGGATTTGAAATCAAACCCATAAACAGCTAGCTAATTTTTCATCCATAGGATCTGAGCACAGCAGATGTCTGCAGCAATGTATTCAGCTTCTGCAGTTGAAGTAGATACTGAGTTTTGCTTCTTGCTAAACAAGGACACAAGTCTGTTTCCAAGCAATTGATAGGTGCCACTGGTACTCTTTCTATCTATTTTGCAGCCTGCAAAATCAGCATCTGTGTATCCTGTTAGTTCAAATGAGGACTCCTTGGGATACCAAAGCCCCAAGTGAGGTGTACCATTGAGATACCTGAAAATCCTCTTTACAGCAGTTAAATGTGATTCTTTAGGTTAGCACTTTGAAATCTAAAGACATATGCATGTTGCAAACATGATGTCCGGTCTCATCGCGCTTAGATATAAAAGAGAGGCTATCATACCTCTGTATTGAGTTATATCAATACTTTTACCTTTTTCATCTTTGTCAAGCTTGGTTGCAAGAGCAATTGGGGTTTTCATAGGAGAGGCTGATACCATGTCATACTTCTTAAGTAAATCTTTGATGTACTTGGCTTGGTTTATGAATATTCCTTCATCAGTCTGCTTCACTTGCAGTCCAAGGAAGAAGTTCAGCTCACACATCATGCTCATTTCAAACTTACTCTACATAAGCTTGGAGAATCTCTTACATAGCTTTTCATCAGTAGAACAAAAAATAATATCATCAACATATATTTGAACCAATAAGACTTTGTCTTTATACTTTCTAAGGAATAATGTGGTATCTACTCTACCTCTAGTGACCCCATTTTCAATCAGGAAGTTAGTTAGTGTTTCATACTATGCTCTAGGTGCTTGTTTATGACCATATAAGGCTTTGTCTAATCTATAAACATAATTAGAGAGAGATGGATTGATGAAACCTGGAGGTTGCTCTACATAGACTTCTTCTTGAAGTTCTCCATTCAGGAATGCACTTTTGACATCCATCTGGAAGACCTTGAACTTCATGTGAGCAGCAAAGGCAAGAAAGATTTTGATGGCTTCTAGTCTGGTAACAGGTGCAAATGTCTCATCGTAGTCAATGCCTTTTTCCTGAGAGTAGCCCTTGGCCACTAATCTTGCCTTATTCCTGGTTATTACTCCATCTTCATCCATCTTGTTTCTGAAGACCCATTTGGTTCCAATGACATGATGAATCTTTGGTCTTGGTACCAATCTCCATACTTTGCTTCTTTCAAATTGGTTGAGTTATTCCTGCATGGCTTCTACCTAGCTGGAGTCTTCCATAGCATCCTCTATCTTCTTTGGTTCCATTTGTGACAGGAAGCTTAGGGAAAAGCATTCATTCTGGGTGGCAGCTCTTGTTTTGACTCTTGCACTCGAATCTCCAATGATTAGATCTTGAGTGTGATCTCTTGCCCATCTGTTTCCGGTTGGGACATCTGTCCTGATACCTTTTTGTCTTAAATCTTCAAGATCTATTTCTTCATCTCGGTGTGGAGGTTCGTTGTCTTCCATAGGCCTCTCTACGATCTCATTTTCTTGCTCAACGATTTCATTGTCTAGCACTACGATCGTAGTGTTAAGCTCGACGACTTCATTTATAGTGTCTGCACTGTCAGTCGTTGTGTCTTGAAGCACTGTTTTGTTTAAGTTTGTTCATCAAAGATGATGTGAATCGAGACTTCAACATTCAGCGTCTTCTTGTTGAACACTCTTTAGGCCTTACTGTCTGTGGCATATCCTTGAAAGATTCCTTCGTCTGACTTGGGTTGAAAGTTTGTCAAGTACTGCTTTCCATTGTTGAGAATGTAACATGCACAGCCGAATACATGAAAGTAGCTTACACTTGGTTTTCTTTCTTTCCACAGTTCGTAGGGTGTCTTCTTGATCGTAGAGTGTATCAATGATCTGTTCTGCGTGTAGCATGCGGTGTTGACAGCTTTTGCTCAGAAGTATTCAGGCAGATGGGCTATTGCTAGTAGAGTTCTTCCAGCCTCTATCAAAGTTCTGTTCTTTCTTTTAGCTACTCCATTTTGTTGAGGAATTCGTGGAGCTGAGAAGTTATGACTGATGCCATTGTCTGTGTAGAATTGGTCCATTTCTGAGAAGTTGAATTCTCTTCAGTGATCACTCCTTATGGCCTTGATTTTCTCTCCTTTCTCATTCATTACCAGCCTGAATATCTTGATCAGTTGGGAGCTTGTTTTGTCCTTTGAGGTTAAAAAGAATACCAATGTGAATATGGTGTAATCGTCGACTATAACTAGTGAGTACATTTTCCCTCCAAGACTTGTTGTTAGAATTGGCCCAAATAGATCCATGTGAAGCAACTGCAAGGGCTTGTCGATTGAGTTGGCAGTTTTGCTCTTGAAAGAGCTTCTGGTTTACTTTCCAAGCTGACAGACATTGCATGGCCTTTCTTTGACGAAGTTGAACTTGGGTAGGCCTGCAACGAGATCTTTTTATGCCAGTTTGGAAATACTTTTGAAGTTTAAGTGGGACAACCGTCTATGCCATAGCCAGCTCATTTCTTCAGATGTTTTTGCCAGAAAGCATATTGTCTCGTCTGAGCTTAGTTGTCTAAGATTCACTGTGTAGACATTTCCTTCCGGTTAGCTTTATAGTAGATGTCTTCAAATCTCTGACTTGACATTGGTTGTTGAGGAATGTTACTTGATAACCCTTGTCACAGAGTTGGCTGATGCTTAGAAGGTTGTGTTGGAGACCTTCCACATATGCCACTTTGCTGAAAGATACTGCACCATTACTAGCTTAGCCATATCCTCTTGTCTTGCCCGAGCCTTTGTCTCCAAAGATGACTGAGGGACCCTCCTTCTCTATGTAGTTAGACAGAAGGGCTTTGTTCCCAGTCATGTGTCTTGAGCATCCACTGTCCAGATACCAGGTTGTGATCGTGGAACTCTTTTCCTGTCATAACATTGAACCTTCATTTTGGTACCCATATTTGCATGGGTCCTATTTTGTTAGTACCTTTGGGGACCCAAATCTGTTTGATCTTGGGTCTCACATGCATGGAATTATAATAGCATCTTGTAGCCTTGTGACCTACTCTATTGCACACAAAACACTTAGTATGATGCATGCATGTGTGTGTGAGAGAGTTCATTCTCCATTTGTACTTTTGTGGTTCTTTAGTCATTCTTCTGTTAAACTGATTTTCCTTCTTCCATATGTCCTTTGGTCTCATGAAATGTGAGGAGTGCATCTTACCTCTATTGTACCTTCCCAGTTGGTTCGTAGAGTTGGTTTTATTTGACTCTACGATCCTTAGAGGTTGGTGAGTAGAGGATGGGTTACTCTTCTCTTTTCTGAAGCCCAGACCAGCATGAGATCCTTTACTCCTTGGAGTATGGATGGAAACAGTATAACAAGATTGGACTAGTTCTTTCTTCTGTGAGGATTTCACAAAGGTAATGCTTCTACTAAAACTTGAGGCATTACTAGTGCTAGTTTCCTTTGTCTTTTCCACACATGGCTCTAAGGTGGATTCCCCAAAGCCTAAGCCTGTTCTGTCAAATGCACTTCTCTGACTAGAGAGCAGGGAGTCTATGGATGATGAGGATTTATTCCATGTAGAGATAGTCTTTTCTAGTTCCTCAATTTTAGAGGTTAGATTGGACTCTCTTTGTGCATTGAGCTCATTAGTCTGTTTTAAGATCTCATTCTCAGCCTCAAGCTTGGAGAGAAAGTTAGTACTTAGAAGAGCTGTTTCTAGCTCTTCTTGAACTTTCTTTTTCTCCTCTTGAAGAAGTGAATGATCCTTAGACAGAACTCTGAACCACTTCATGTATTAATGTAGATCAGTTGTTATGCCATGAAATGCAGTTCTCAAATCATTAATGTCTACATCAAGGGAGTTGAAGTCAAATACCTCATCAAGACTTACTTCATATATATTAGGAGTTTAGTATGTCCTTTGCATGTTTGGCCATTAGGCACAGATTAGCCATTTGTGGTTTTTCATCATCTCCAGATTCTGGGTTGGAGTCATTGTCTAAATCACTCCACGATCCTCCAGCTACCAGGCCTTTGTCTCTCTTCTGAGGCCTTTTGTTACCTTTGTATTCCTTCTTTGCATGTATTTTCTTCTTTAGTTCTTCTTTGAGAGGTTTGTTGCAGTTGGCAATGAAGTGGCCAGTCTTCTTGCAGTTGTAGCATAGATCATTCATTTGTTCCTAGCTGTTGTAGTTGCTGACCTTCTTTGGCTTGCTGGTTTTGCCTTGACGCATGAACCTTCTTAGTCTTTTTACCAGCATAGCAAAGTCTTCATCATCGTCTTCGTCATAGTCAGAGTCAATCTTAGTGTTGACCTTGAATGCACTTTCAGTTGCTTTGAGAGCAACACCCTTATCCTTCTTTCTTCCTTCTGATAGGGTTTCAGCTCGTTGAGTCAGCTCCAGTTCGTATGTCAGAAGATTGCCATATAGCTGTTGAATTGTCATCTCATGAAGATTCTTTGACTCTCTAATAGCGGTGGTTTTGGCATCCCATCTTCTTGGTAGGGCTCTCATGAACTTTATGATTAGATCTTTGTTTGGATAGATCTTCCCATAGGCTCGTAGAAAGTTGAGCAGAACGTTAAATCTCTCGTAGGTGGTAGTTACGTTTTCTCTTTGAACATGATCAAACATTTAATACTGCTGTACAAGGAGTGATTGTTTGTTTTCTCTTACTTCTTCCGTTCCTTCGTGCATGATGATTAGTGCTTCCCAAACCTCCTTCGCTGTTTTGATGTTGACAACGTTTTCGAACAGATCGTCTTCTAAGGATTGAAACAAAATGTTTTTGGCCTTCTTGTCAAGTTGGACAGCTCTCTTCTCTTTGTCAGTCCACTCCTCTTTGACTTTGATTTGTATTCTGTTTGGATCGTATGTGGTTGGTGCAAGCTTTGTTGGAACATAGGGCCCATTCTGAACAGTCTCAAATAGATCTTCATCTATTGAGTCCATGTATGCTTGCATCCTAACTTTCCAGTTTGCAAATTTATCTTTGTTGCACATTGGTGGCTTACTGCATCCTCTAGTTCTTGATTCATTTGGTAAGTGGGCCATTGGATCTACTAAAGCTTTGTAGGCTGTGTAATAGAACATGCTCTGATACCAATTGTTAGTTCCCGGAGGCACAATAGTTATCTAGAAGGGGGGTTGAATAGATATTTAAAAATCTTTTCGTTTTAAATTGTTAGTAGATAATGATTAAAACTTTAGCGAAATTAATATTAGTTTTAATCTCCCTTAAGATAGTGAGTTTATGAGAGTGAGGCAGATATAGCAGTTATAGCAGATATAGCAGTTATAGAAGATATAACAGTTGTAGCAAGAATGTAAGAGACACAGTCGTTTTAAGTGGTTCAGAGCACTTAAAGCTCATAGTCCACTCTTCTACTCCTCGAGTAGGAAATCCACTAAGGATATCTTTTACACTTTCTGAATCACTTAGATTCCTTCTAGACAAGCAGTCTAGGAACTTCTTAGTTCACTCTTGAACTCTTCAAGTCCAGCAGACTTGGCTCTTTTACATTTCACTTAGAACTCTTCAAGTCCTTCTGACTAGGAACTTTTTCTTCAGTTGATTGGTAGATGTTGAGTTCTTGATGGTTGCTACTCAGTTGCTGTTTAAGAGCTTGATTGAAAGAACTGAGTAGCTGAGCAAGCTTTTCTTTTTCTCAGATCGTAGAGTTGAGCTTTGAGAGTTCTTGTACATTTTTATTCAATGCTTGTTTGCTTCTCTCATCTGCTTGATTTGCATATATGTGATCTTGAAAACTATCCGTTAGATCCATCCGTTGAAGCATTAAATGCGTTTGACATTTCTGTTCTTTGATGGAGACTTTTCTGCACATCTTCTGAATTGCATTACGCCCCACCGACACACAGTGTGATCGCTTTCTCACCTAACACCGAAAAGGTGTTTTCCCTTACCAATGGTACTTTCCTTAGCTTCTTCAATACGCTTCTTTGCTGCATACTAAGGATATCTTTTATGCCTTTGGGACTGGTGAGTACTACAACTTTTAATACCCATTCCACATTTGTTGGAGTTTGTCTCCACACAAATCGTGAGGCTTGATGCTTCTGACACAAGGCAGATGATACTCTACGATTTAGATCATGGTGACTTATCGCCTTGGTGCTTGGTCTGATGCTATCAGCAGAGAGCACTACAATTTCTCTGAAATAGTTGCACATTACGATCTTTGCTTGCTTGAGTTGTAAACTCTACATTTCTGAGAGCACACTACGATCTCTGAGTTGGCTCGGCAAACGTTGGGACCACTCTACGATTTTCGAAGAAGCCCTTCAAGGCAGGCACACTACGATCCTCGAAGCTGTACGTTTTTTGCCTTGACTTCTGTAATCTTGATCAGATTGATACACTACGAATACTTCGAAGCCTATCTATTACATCTCAAGATCAACCTAACAGTCTTGATCTCTCTATCTATACATTCATTTACAGAATGATACACATTAAGAGCTTAGATCAACCTAACAAATTTGATCTATCACTAAGACCTTGTACATATATTCCTTGAAGGACTTTACAAATAATCATGAGCATTTATATTTAAACATCAAATCAACATATGCACTCTCCCAACATAACATTTTTCCTTATTTACCATTAAATAATGCTTTTGAATTATATTAATCACGTAAGAAATTTCAAGACAAGAATATTTCATAACTTAAGACATGTTGGCTTTCCTTTCCATTCTTGATGTTTATATAACATTATATTTAATGTATATATCAACATCACTCTATTTACCATTCATAATCTAGGATACTTACTAATCTAATAAATAAATAAAAATCACAATAAGAAGTAACGAAACAAAGAAAAAAAATTCATATGCAAAATTTGACATTATAATAATTGAATATTACATATGATTTTCTAAGTCATTACATTTTCCCCTCCTTATAAGGATTCCGTCCTCGGAATCACAAGTACAAGGTTACTTAAAAAGTGGGGATAACTTTTCTTCATCTTTTCTTCGAGTTCCCACGTAGTTTCTTCAGCATTGTGGTTCCTCCATATCACCTTCACAGAAGGTATTATTTTGTTTCTTAAAACTTGTTCTTTCCTATCAATTATTTGAATATGAACTTCTTCATAGGTTAGATCTTTTTCAACCTGAATAGGTTCATATTGAATTACATGCTTGTGATCTGGTTTATAAGGCCGTAGAACCGATACATTAAATACATTATGAATGTGTCCTAATTTCAGAGGTAACGCCACTTCATAAGTCACCTCACCAATTTGCTTCAGTACTTCGAAAGGCCCTATAAATCTTGGACTTAGTTTTCCCTTTTTTCCAAATCTAATTTTTCCCTTCCAGGGAGACACTTTTAAAAATACAAAAGACCCTATTTCAAAATCTCTCTTTTGGCGGTGCAGATCCGCATACTTCTTTTGCCTGTCTTGAGCTGCTACCAATCTTGCTCGTATTACTCGGATAATTTTCGCAGTTTGTTGAACCATTTTTGGTCCCAACAATTTACGTTCTCCTACCTCGTCCCAATAGAGTGGGGTTCTACATTTTCTTTCATACAATGCCTCGTAAGGCGTCATCCCTATACTGGCGTGATAACTATTATTATACGCAAACTCGACCAATGGTAGGTGATCATCCCAATTGCCCTTGAAATCCATGATGCATGCTCTCAGCATATCTTTCAGTGTCTGAATTGTTCTTTCGCTTTGGCCGTCAGTTTGAGGGTGATATGTCGTACTTAATTTTAATTGTGTCCCCATACGTTCTTGCAGACTTCGCTAGAAATTGGATGTGAATCGCGGATCTCGATCGGATACGATTGATAATGGAACGCCATGTCTTGATACAATGTCTTTAACGTACAGCTTAGTCAATTGATCTAGATTAAATATGATCTTAATTGGTAAGAAATGCGCTAACTTTGTCAACCGATCCACGATGACCCATATAGCGTCGAAGCCTTTCTGTGTAGTTGGAAGTCCCACAACGAAATCCATAGTTATGTGCTCCCATTTCCATTCCGAATTTCTAACGGTTGTAGAAATCTGTTTGGTCTCTAATGCTCAGCTTTCACTCTTTGACAGGTTAGGCACCTACTGACGTATTCTGTCCACCTCTCTTTTCAAATTGGGCCACCAAAAGTGTTGTCGAAGGTCTTGATATATCTTTGTGTTTCTGGATGAATTGAGAAATTTGAACTGTGTGCTTCTTGCAAGATTTCTTCTTTTAGGTCTGGCACTGCTGGTACCCACACTCTTCCCTCAAATCATAATAATCCTTCTCTATCTATTTTGAACTTGGTGGTCTCTCCTTCCTCTATCTGTTTCTTCACTTTTTCGCATCCCTCATTTTGATCATGGGCTTCTTTTACTCTGTCCAACAAAACTGGACGAGTCTCCACATTGTACAATTTCTCTTCCGGCTCTCTTGGATATTTCACTTCAATCTTCATTTTCTTCATTTCTTTGATGAAATCCTCTTGATTTGTTAGTGTCTCTAATTTTTTTCTTCCTTTCCGGCTGAGAGTGTCGGCGACTACGTTGGCTTTTCTGGGATGATACAAGATTTCGCAATCGTAGTCCTTGATCAGTTCTAACTGTAAAACTCCAACTTTTTGAATAAAGATGAATTTTCTATAAATATTATTTTTGAATATTATGGAGTGAAATTGATATAATGTTATAATTGTGGGTAATATTTATAAATTTTGAAAAGTCATGAAGTTGTTATATAATATTCGATTGGTCGAGGAATATCTGTTTTAACGGGAATATTCGTACAATGACACAATCATTAGTGGACCCCAACGGAATTATTGTCGGATTGAGAAAACGACAAAAAAATACTTTATGAAAATAACGGCGGAAGTTTTATGATTAAGCTGTTTTAACACCGTGTTAAAAAATACGATGTCTGGCGTGGTTGCATAGTAGCACACGATATTAATTATTGATGTTTCACGTGATAAGTCACTCAGTTTTGTTGGTATTATTAATGTAATAATACGAAAATTTTTTATATAAAATGTAATACTTTTATAAAGTTATTCTATAAATAGAATATATTATATTCTATTATGCATAGTGTTGCATAATGTGCGTATAGTGTTTTGCATAGTAAAATCTTTTTATATAAAACAAAATACTTTTATAAAGTTATCTGTTTTATTAGACAATAATTAGAATATATTATATTTTATTATGCATAGTGTTTTGCATAATGTCTGCATAAGTTTTGCATAGTAAAATCTTTTATAAATTTATTCATTTTAATAGATTATAAATAGAATATATTATATTTTATTTAAAAGATTTTTGCTTTAAATATGGACCGTTAGATTAAAGTAAATCAATCTGGACCGTTCATGAGTTAGTTCTTATATGATCCATTTTTCTATAAATAGAAGCTTATTCCTTCATTATTTTTTTTACTGAATTCAATTTGAAACTCTGAGAGATAAACTATAGAGAGAAAGAATAAAGTATACGCTACTTCACTACTTATATATTAAGTACTCTTCTTCTTAAGGTAGGGAATATTATTTGTTGTACTAAATAAGGGGTGTTATTCTTTTGTATTCATGAAGAGAACTTATGTTATTCCATTCTTTATTATTTTGTTGGAATAACTTTTGTATCTGTGAGCTACCCTATACTTGGTGACATTCTTATATTATTAAAAGTCTTTACTATTACATTGGAATATCTTGTCCATGCGTTTTATTTTGGACTGATTCCGTCTTTATTATTACATTGGAATATCACATGCATGCGTTTCTGGGGACTGGTTCCGTCTTTATTATTATTACATTTGGAATATCACATGCATGCATGTGTTTTCTGTGAACTTTGATTCCGCCTTATTAGTATTACATTGGAATAACTTTGTACATCTAATACCGCATGCATGGTGATTTCTATTGTTATTCCATTCTTTATTATTCTGTTGGAACATCCTGTCGGTGCGAATTTCGCCTGACCTGGTTCCGTTATTTATTATTCTATTGGAATAACCTGTCTATGTGAAGTACCGCATGCATGGTGATTTCTTTTGTTATTCCATTCTTTATTATACTCAGTTGGTTAAAGTTTTGACTTCTATACTCCATGAAATTAGTGGAATATCCTTGATATTTGCGCTTCATCCAGTATCTTTTTATGGAAATATTCTTCTGAGCATTCTTGAATTTTACTCTATAAAGCATAATCATGTTGACAATTTGGACATTATTAGTTCCTGGATAAATTAATTATTGAACTTGTTTTATTGAATTTTTATATTATTGTCATCATCCTCATGTTTATATTTTTTTTGAAGTCATCTACATGGCTGTAGTGCATAGATGGACTTGGTATGATTATGACCGAGGGATTATTCATGTAATCATGGTAGTAATGTTACAAATGATGTGGTAAAAGTTCTCATTGGCGTAGTGCATTGATGGGCCGAGTTGTTGGCATGATCATGACCATTAATGAATACACAAATATTCTTGGCCCAGTAGTGCATGGATAATTGTGGTCGTGATACTAAAGAATATTCTTGGCCGTAGTAGTGCGGGGTGATTCGATGATGTGGATTATTTATTAAAGTCCCCAATGATAAAAGTGATGAAAAACCTTTTAAATCATAAAAGATAGTAGATTTTATTCTCTACTTGACTCTTTTAATGGATTGCTTCGTTCATTCGCATTGTTAAACTTGATGTTTGTTATATTGTATCGGTTTAACACTATTTAAGGCTAATGATAATTTATTACGCATTATCTTAGTCATAATATTTCTTCTTGGGCTAGTTGAGCTCACCCTTTCTTTCATTGTTCTCTTGAGAAAATGAGAAACGTGGTTGGACTTAGTCGGGAGCGGAGTGATGGTCGGGATGATAGTATTAGCTAGTAGTCCTCACTATTACGTTAAATAATGTGACAATAAATGTAATGAGGACTTATTACGAGAGTGGATATTATCTAGAAAGGCGATATTTGTATTAAAACTCACACTCTCTTGTTGTATATTAAAGATTGTATTTGTATTTTGTACCTTGTATTTGGCGACTCGAGAATAGGTGATGTATACCTATTTTGGGGGCGTCATGATTAATATCAAAGCTTAGGGATATGATCCACGGCTAAGATGTGAGACTAGAACTAGGAGGGAGAGCGAGAAATTACTTCGCTAGTATGACAAACCTAAGTTTATTTGGTATTTAATTGGTCGGTTGAAAGTATAGGGATAATATGTTATATGTTAATTAACCTTTGTTTTGTGGCGATGTCAAAAAATGACATCCGAGAATGTTGAGAATAGCAATGGAGCAAAAGAGGCCGTTGAGTCTCCACATATCAATAATCAAGAGAATGTGTGCATCGAGAAGGCGACAATCCTCATGCAAACAACAACACCGACCAAATGATGAATGATGGATTGTTCGGAGGCTTTATGAAATTCATGCAACATCGGTGAGAACGGCTCTGTCCAAAATGTAGGTGGAAACACTGGAAACTCTCGGATGGTCACATTAAGCATGTTCAAGGAGCTGGGACCACCGGAGTTTATTGGAGAGCCAAAACCCACTTAAGGCGGAAGCATGGATAAAGCATATCACCAAGATATTTGATGTCTTGGGATGCTCCGAGGAAGCAAAAGGTTCCTTCACCACCTTCATGTTGCGTGAAGAGGCGGATTCTTGGTGGGAATCAGTAAAAGCATACCCGACTGAAGCACTTTCGAGATGTCTTGGGAGAAGTTCGAAGAGCTATTCAACGACAGTACTTTCCCGAGAGTATTCGTCATATGAAAGAAGTGGAGTTTATAAAATTGGAACAAAACAATATGGCCAGTAATGTCGCAATACGAGGCTAAATTTGCGGAGTTATCCCGATTTGCATCCCATTTGGTCGATAATGAGGAGCGAATGACGAATGAATGTTTTAAGAGGTTTGAAACCGGAGATACGTCGATATCTTATTTCTCATAAAGCGTGTTTGTACTCGGATGTTTGTAAATAGGGCTCGATATATTGGGCGCGATGAACGAGTCAACGCAACCAAGAGAAAGCAAATTGACAAAGATGAAAATACCAAAGGGTATCAATCATCGAAACGGTGACAACAAACATGGAGGAATCAACATGCGAAATGGTAACCACTTTGTGGTAATCATGGCGAAGACAAGTAAAATGCACATTTCAAGAAAAGAGATTCAACAATGATGAAAAGGCGTCGAAGACCAAGAACCGTGGTTAAGGAAGGAGAACGACCACCTATCATATGCTTCAAATGCGGAGGGGAGGGACATATTAGTCCAAACTACGCGATGCCATCCAAAGCGTGTTATAATTATGGAAGAGAAGGTCACCTAGCCCGATTTTGTCATTCACCGAAGACAAGTTCAGCTAGGATGGAGGCACCAAAGGCCGTCCCAGAAAAGTCAAAGTCGGTGGTGCAAGGGAGAACATTTGTCGTGACCTCCCAGAAAGTAAGGAACCCGAACGAGGTCATCACGGGTAAGCTTATCATAAGCTCTAGCGAAGTCTATACCTTATTTGATACTGGTTCTACCCATTCTTTTATTTCTCCTACTTGCGCTCAACGATTAAATTTGACTCTGGAGAAATTAAACTTTGACTTATTTGTGGAAACACCGTTGGGAGAAACCTTCATTACATCCACTGTTTATAAGTCTTGTTTGGTTCAAATCGGTACCCTTACATTACCTATCGATCTTATTTCATTGAAAATACTTGTATGTGATGTGATTCTAGGGATTGATTGGTTAACTACTCATCATGCAAAAATTGATTGTTTTCGTAAGGTTGTTAACTATCATATTCCTAACCAACCTATTATGTGAATTCAAGCAACCAAACCATTAAAATCAATCACTGTCATCTCAAGCCATAAAGCTATTCGTTTATTGAAAAACCGAATGTTAAGTTTTCTTACCTCATGTCACGAATCTAACAAAAAATACGTCGTTTTTGAATAATATTTCTATTGTTAATGAATTTCTGACGTATTCCCTGAAGAACTTCCTGGCCTACCCCCAGAGCGTGAAATTGAATTTTGTATCAACCTTGAACCCGGTACAAAACCCATTTCCAAAGCCCCATATCGAATGGCTCCTATTGAACTTCAGGAGTTAAAGACTCAACTGCAGGAATTGTTAGACATTGGCTTTATTCGTCCTAGTACTTCTCCTTGGGGTGCTCCTGTTCTATTCGTGAAGAAGAAAGATGGGAGTATGCGACTTTGTATTGATTATCGAGAGTTGAATCATGTCACCATCAAAAATTGGTACCCATTGCCACGTATTGATGACCTGTTTGACCAGTTGCAAGGAGCCAAATTCTTTTCAAAGACCGATCTTAGTTACGATATATCACCAATTGAAGATTTGAACCGATGACATTCCAAAGACGGCTTTCGGGACTTCTGATGCGGGCATTATGAATTCCTAGTCATGTCCTTTGGATTGACTAATGCTCCTACTGCCTTCATGGATATGATGAACCAAGTATTCAAGGAATATTTGGATCACTTTGTGGTCATCTTTATTGATGACATCCTTATTTATTCCAAAAGTTGTGAAGATCATGAGCAACACTTGAGGCTGATACTCCAAAAGCTTCGTGAATACAAGCTTTATGCCAAGTTAAAGAAATGTGAGTTCTGGCTTGAGGAAGTAGCATTCCTTGGGCACATGGTATCAAGTCATGGAATATCTGTTGACCTAGCAAAGATTGAAGCTATTCAAAGCTGGGAGCAACCTAAATCAGTGACCGAAGTACGTAGCTTTTTCGGCTTAGCTGGTTATTATCGAAGATTCGTAGAAGGGTTTTCTTGAATCGCTACTCCACTAACTCAGCTGACTCAGAACGATACAAAGTTCGGTAGAGGAATATGAGAAGAGTTTTCAAGAACTCAAGAGCAGACTCATTTCAGCACCTGTTCTGATAATGCCATCTTGTTCGGAGGAATTTGTCATCTACAGTGATGCTTTGGGCAAAGGGTTAGGATGTGTTCTCATGCAACATGGAAAAGTCATAGCCTATGCCTCACGACAACTCAAAGAATATGAGAGGAATTATCCTACTCATGACCTAGAGTTAGCAGATGTTATCTTCACACTTAAAATTTGGAGGCATTACTTGTATGGGGAGAAGGTGGAGATCTTTACGGATCATAAAAGCCTCAAATATTTCTTCACTCAAAAGGAACTCAACATGTGACAATGACGTTGGCTTGAACTGTTGAAAGATTATGATCATACCATCCAATACCATCCTGGAAAAGTGAACGTGGTAGCTGACGCATTGAGTAGAAGATCATATGCAAGTACGAGTACGATATTGTCAACACAAAGGCCCATTTTGTGTGACTTGCAAAGGATGGAGATAAAGTTAAAGACTCCAGGGACCCATGTGATGATGGAGAATATATGAGTAGAACCGACTTTAATTGATAAAGTTAAAAGTCGCTTTCAAGCTACGACACAGGAGCTGATGCGTATGAGGAAGAAAGTGCAAGAAGGTGCTATGCCGGAAGCAAGAATCGATGAAGAAGGAATACTTCGAGTCAACTCCAGACTTTGTGTTCCTAACGACCCTGATTTAAAGTATAAAATCATGATGGAAGCACATAACACACCATTTGCAATCTATCCTGGGAGTACCAAAATGTATCATGATATTCATCATACATTTTGGTGGAGCAATGTATCATGCTATGGGTACAGATTAACGATTTAGCTCGGCATATCATCCTCGGACGGACAGACAGTCGGAGAGGACTATTCAAACTCTTGAAGATCTATTAAGACTCTATGTCCTTGATTTCAAGGAAGTTGGGACAAGTTCTTACCATTGGTGGAGTTTTCCTCAACAACAGCTTATCAAACAAGTATTGGCATGGCTCCATTCAAGCGTTGAATGGAAGAAAGTGTCATTCTCCAAAGATCTTTGGGATGAGGTTGGAGAAGCAACGTTGTTGGGACCGGAGTTGGTACGTATGACTACAGAAAAGATTCAAATGATCCGGCAACGTATAAAAACCTCATAAGATCGACAAAAGAGTTATGCTGATCTTCATCGAAAGGATGTGGAATTCGATATAGGAGATTATGTGTTGTTATGTGTTGCTCCATGGAAAGGAGTTATGAGATTTGGAATGAGAGGAAAGCTCAATCCTCGATTCATCGGCCCATTTTTAATCCTCGATCGAGTAGGAACTGTGGCCTATAAACTCGCTTTACCACCAAGTATGTCTCATGTTCATAACGTTTTTCACATATCTATGCTACGTAAATATGTGGAAGACCCGAACCACATTATTGAGTTAGAACCGGACAAAATAGCGGGAGATTTGATGTATGAAGAGGTTCCTGTTCAAATCTTGGAAAAGAAGAAACATATTCTACGCACCAAGGTTATACCTCAAGTCAAAGTTTTGTGGAGAAACCACGATGTTGAGGAAATGACTTGGGAGTTAGAATCTGAAATGAAATCAAGGTATCCTTACCTCTTCGACATACCAGTCGTACCCTAATTTCGAGGGCGAAATTTCATAAGAAGGGGAGATTGTAAAACCCCAACTTTTTGAATAAAGATGAATTTTCTATAAATATTATTTTTGAATATTATGGAGTGAAATTTATATAATGTTATAATTGTGGGTAATATTTATAAATTTTGCAAAAGTACGCAAGTTGTTATATAATATTCGATTGGTCGAGGAATATTCGTTTTAACAGGAATATTCGTGCAACCAACACAATCATTGGTAGACCCTAGCAAACGAATTATTGTTGGATTGAGAAAACGACAAAAATACTTTATGAAAATAATGGCGGAAGTTTTATCGTTAACTATTGAAACACCCGTGTTAAAAGTACGATAATATGCGTATTAGTTTGCATAGTAGCACAGTATTAATTATTGATCTTTGACGTGATAAGTCACTCGGTTTTGTTGGTATTATTAATGTAATAATACGAGAAAATCTTTTTATAAAAATGTAATACTTTTATAAAGTTATTACATAAATAGAATATATTATATTCTATTATGCATAGTGTTGCATAATTATCTAAATAGTATTTTGCATAGTAAAATTTTTTTATATATAAAATGTAATACTTTTATAAAGCTATCTCGCTTTATTACACAATAATTAGAATATATTATATTTTATTATGCATAGCGTTTTGCATAGTGCTGCGATAGTGTTTGATATAGTAAAATCTTTTATAAAGTTATTCATTTTATTAGATTATAAATAGAATATATTATATTTTATTTAAAAGATTTTTGCTTTAAATATGGACCGTCAGATTAAAGTAAATCAATCTGGACCGTTCATGAGTTAGTTACTATCTACGAATCCATTTTTATATAAATAGAAGCTCATTCCTTCATTATTTTCTTACGAATTCACTAAAACTCTAGAGATAAACTATAGAGAGTAAGAATAAAGTATTCACTGCTTACTTCACTACTTATATATCCAAAGACTCTTTCTTCTTAAGGTAGGGAATATTATTTATTGTACTTTCGTAAGGGTGTTATTCTTTTGTATTCATGAAGAGAACTTATGTTATTCCATTCTTTATTATTACATTGGAATAACTTTTGTATACACTGCCACTACCTATACTTGGTGACATTCTTCTATTATTCCGCCTTTATTATTACATTGGAATATCATGTTCATGCGTGCGTTTTCTTTGGGACTGATTCCGTCTTTATTATTACATTTGGAATATTACGTGCATGCGTTTTACGTGGGACTAGTTAAAATCTTTATTATTATTACATTGGAATATCACGTATCTGCTCGCTTTTACGCCAAACCCGATTCCGTCCTTATTAGTATTCTCATTGGAATAACTTTGCCTGCATCTGCAATCTCGCATGCATGGTGATTTCATTGTTATTCCATTCTTTATTATTCATTGGAACATCTTGTCGGTCTGCAAATTTACTTTGACACGGTTCCGTTATTTACTATTCTGTTGGAATAACTTTGCTCATCACAATCCGCATACATGGTGATTTCTTTTGTTATTCCATTCTTTATTATACTCGATTGGTTAAAGTTTTAACTTCTAAACTCCATGAAATTAGTGGAATATCCTTGATATCTGCGCTTCATCCAGTATCTTTTTATGGAAATATTCTTATGAGCATTCTTGAATTTTACTCTACAAAGCAGTATCATGTTGACAATTTGGACATTATTAGTTCCTGGATAAATTAATTCTTGAACTTGTTTTATTGAATTCTTATATCATTGTCATCATCCTCATGTTTATATTTTTTTGAAAGTCATATGTGGCACAGAGTGCATAGATGGACTTGGTATGATTATGACCAGGGATTATTCGGTGTAATCATGACCGTAATAATGTTACAAATGATGTGGTAAAAGTCCTCATTGGCCCGTAGTGCATTGATGGATGATTTTTTGGCATGATCATGACCATTAATGAATACACAAATATTCTTGGCCCGTAGTGCATGGATAATTGTGGTCGTGATACTAAAGAATATCCTTGGTCGTAGTGCGGGGTGAATCGATGATGTGAATTATTTATTAAAATGAGTCTCAAATGATAAAAGTCATGAAAAACCTTTTAAATCATAGAAGATAGTAGATTTTATTCTCTACTTGACTCTTCTAATGGATTGCTTGTTCCTTGCAGTTAAACTTGATGTTTGTTATATTTTATCAATTTAACACTGTTGAAGGCTAACAATAAATTATTCGCATTATCTTAGTCATAATATTTCTTCTTTGGGCTAGTTGAGCTCACCCTTTCTATCACCGCTTCTCTTGTGAAATGAGAACGTGGTAAGGGGTGAGTCGGGAACCTGAGTGATGGTTCGAATGATAGTATTAGCTAGTAGTCCTCACTATTCTGTTAAATAATGTGACAATAAATGTAATAAGGACTTATTCTGAGAGTGGATATTGTCTAGAAGACAGTATTTGTATTAAAACTCACAGCTCTCTTGTTGTATATTAAAGATTGTATTTGTATTCTGTACCATGTATTTGGTGACTCAGAATAGGTGATGTATACCTATTTTGGGGGCGTCACACTAACCATCTCCTCTGTCTCTTGTTTAATAATTTTTGTGTGAAGATATACTTCAGACTTTTATGGTCTGTGTATATCTCACATTTCTCGCCATACAGATAGTGTCTCCAAATTTTTAGAGCGAATACTACTACTGCCAGCTCCAAGTCATGCGTAGGATACCCCTTCTCGTAATCTTTCAATTGGTGAGACGCGTATGCTATGACCTTGCCATGCTGCATCAAAATGCATCCAAGCCCTTTATGTGACGAATCGCTGTAAATAACAAAATTACCCGTATCGTCTGGCAAGGATAGTACCGGTGCTTCACTCAATCTTTTCTTTAGTTCTTGGAAACTTTCTTCACATTTTTCTGACCAAACGAATTTTACTGCTTTTCGGGTCAAATTCGCCAAAGGTCCTGACAATTTTGAAAAATCTTTGATGAATATACGGTAATAACCTACTAGACCTAAGAAACTTCGTATTTTAGTCGGTGTCTTCCGTCATTCCCAGTTACTTACCGCCTCCACTTTTGTCGGATCCACAGATATCCCTTCATGGTCAATCACGTGTCCCAAAAATTGCACTATTTCCAACCAGAACTCGCATTTTGAAAACTTTGCGTACAACTTTTCTCTTCTCAGGATTTCCAGTACCATCTTCAGATATTCGGCATGATCCTCTCGAGTCTTTAAATAGATCAAGATATCGTCAATGAATACCACCACGAATTTATCTAAGTAAAGTTTGAATTCTCGGTTCATTAAATCCATGAATGCTACCGGTGCATTAGTCATCCCAAATGACATCACTAGGAACTCATAGTGGTCGTAACGAGTCCTAAATGCGGTCTTTGGCTCGTCTTCATTCTTCACTTTCAATTGGTGATAACCCATACGCAAATCTATCTTGGAAAAATAACGAGCTCCCTTCAGTTGATCAAAAAGATCGTCGATTCTTGGTAAGGGATACTTATTTTTTATTGTGACTTTGTTCAATTCTCTATAATCGATACACAGTCATAGCGATCCATCCTTCTTTTTAACAAATAACACAGGTGCTCCCCAGTGAGACACACTTGGTTGAATGTACTTTTTGTCTAACAATTCTTGTAACTGAATCATTACTTTTTTCATCTCTACCGGAGCCATTCGGTATGGAGCTTTTGAAATTGGGTTTGTGCCAGGTACTAAGTCTGTCACGAATTCAATCTCCCAGTCTGGTGGTAACCTTGGCAAATCATTTGGAAATACATTTGGGAATTCCCTCACTATTGGTATTTGTGCTATTTCCAGTTCCATTCTTTGAGTGTCAACTATATGTGCTAAATAACCAACACACCCTTTATTTAACAACTTTTTGGCCTGCATCATCGTCAGACAACATGACTGTCTTGGTGACTTGTTACCATAAAACACAATTTTGGATTTACTAGGAGTCTGAACGTTTATGCATTTCTTTTGGCAATCAATTACTGCCCCATGGTTATATAACCAATCCATTCCTAGTATCACGTCAAATTCACCTAATCGGATAGGAACTAAATTTACTGTAAACTTATGACCTCGTATATCCATACTACAATTTTTATGGACATGCTTCACGGGAATGACTTCTTTATTTACGATCTCTATGTTCAAAGGAAGATCCAATCTTTCAGGAGTTAATTCTAACCGTTGAGCAAATTCTTCAGATATAAAAGAACAGGTAGCACCCGAATCAAATAGTATAAAGGCATTAATGTTATTGACGGGAATGATACCTGTCACCAACTCCTTTGATGCCATTGCATCATGCACTGTCATATTGAATGTCCTTGCAGTTGGTTGATTGAATGGGGTTGGTCCCCCGATTGTCAGCTTCCCATCGATGTTTCCTTTCTTTGGACAATTCTTGATCTAGTGATCTGCAGCTCCACATGCAAAGCATCCTTGACTCTTTTTTGGGTTGGTGCAGTTAGGAGAGATGTGACCCTCCTATCCGCATTTTTAACAGACAGTCTTTCCCTTCAAACAAATTCCGAGGTGATTTTTTCCACACTTCTTACATGCTTCAATCTTCCTTCTTGGTTCTCCCTGCTTATTGCCAAATTTGTTGCTCTTATTGTTCCACTTCCTTTTGTTAAAAGTATTTCCCTTGTTGCTTCCCTCTTGAGGTCCTCCAGTTATCTTCTTAATCTTCTTCTCTTGGTGAAATTTGGTCAATGCGTCAGTTCTTCCTTCAGCGATTATGGCTTTTTCCAGTATGCCAGTAAACGTATTTATTTGAAACATCGAAACCTTGCTGAAAAGTATCGGCTTCAGTCCTTGTTCAAATCTCCGAGCTTTCCGTTCTTCAGTGCCAACCTGATGTGGTGCAAACCTCGACAGTTCAGTAAATTTTGCAGCATAATCAGGTACCGTCATGCTTCCATGTTTAAGTTTGAGAAATTCAACTTCCATCTTATTTTTCATGATACAGGGAAAATAGGCTTCAAAAAATAGTTCTTTAAAATTATCTCACGTCACGACTCCTACTTCAGCTCTGCTTTTATTAGCTCCCCACCAATAGTGTGCTTCTCCTTTCAGCATGAACGTGGCGAAAGTTGTCTTTTGATTATCAGCAACTCAGAAAACTTCGAAGACCTTTTCCATTTCATTTACCCAAGTTTGGGCTTCTATCGGATTATTGGTTCCCTGGAACTCTGGGGGTCCTACCGCTTTAAAATCCTTAAAGGTAGTCAAACGACCTTCAGGAGGGTTCGGGTTTACGGGTTGTGCGGTATTTCTTCCTTGAAGTGCTTGAGTTAATAAGTTGATAAACTGCTGCATAGGATTTTTAGGTCCTTCCAAGTTATTCACGGACTCTTCTTGTGTTGATGGGGTTGGTGCCTCAAGTCTTCCTCTTCCTCTTCCTCTCCATCTTGGTGGCATTTTTTGTATAAGTTTTAACTTCTTTATCATTTAATAGTTATAATAATGCACATTTTATCAAATATACAGATCCTTTTATAACAGAAAAACATTCATATTTATATGCCTTTTAAAAGTTGTGCACATTATATCTTGTTTCGTACGGCTAAAACATCTTCATCCCTTCTTGACTACATATAGTCGGGATTTACATTTAAACTGCCCTTATCAACAAAAGTCGGGCTCAAAAGTATCATCCCCTTAGTATACAAAAGAGGAGTACATCTACCTACTAAAGACATAATACTAAAATACTTATACTAAACAAATACATCATAAGAACTCAATCCAACTACTGGAGAAGCATGCCCCACCTTTTGGCGCTGTGAAGCTACTCATCCTCGATGTCCAACACCCTTTTTCAAGTCAGCACTAACTCGCTTCCACCTTCATCTACAGGGTGTAGCTGCACCCTTTGCTTCCAGCGTCCAAATGCAGATTCAAATGCATAGTCCATTTTATCTATCTTGGCATCTCTGCCCCTAACTTCCATTTCTAACTCATAAGCTCTGCCTAAAGCCCTATCCTATTGTTGTTCAGCCATCATTTGGTCAGCCTTCAGGACTTCCACCTCATGCCTGAGGATAACATTCTCTTGCCTCAGGGCCTCTTTTTGGCAGGTAGCGCCATAGAATGCGTCGCCCATCTCTACATTCTTCTCTATGGTATGCACGACCAGGGAGTCGAACAGCTCTATAGATGCTTGTTGTTCCTCTCTTTCCCCCTCTAATTCTTGGACTCGGTTCTCTAGTTCAAAATTCTTAAAGGTTAATTCCATGAGAGCATCGGCTTCTTCTATGAAAGGTTCTTCGGAGAAACCCTCCATATGCTCCTTTGGCTCTTCCTGTTTTACCTCCTCCTTGACTCCACTAGATTCGGCTATTTCAGGCATCTACAAAATATTTTAACAAACTTGATAAGTTTCCATACAACATTATCAAGTAATCACATTTAAACTTTTTAATTTCTTTAACAATGAATTTCTCCGAATTCATCCTTATACTCGAAATGAGTTAACTATTTCTCTTAAGGTCATAATCCTAAGGTGTTTTTTCCCCATTCCTAAGGTTTATAACCTAACAGCTTTGATACCAACCTGTGATGCCCCCAAATACGGGTTATCTTTAACTCGAGTTTGGTGCTCACGATACTAATATACCCATTCATACTAAAAGAAAACTGTCTTATATTACATAACTTAAATCCCAGGTTCTATAGACCTTTACATAACTTACAAATCGAATATCATTACACAACATAGTACTAACAGTATTTATTACATTTACTACTTAAATAAGCACATGCGCTTAATAAAAGACTATTCAACAACATTGCCATTTCCTTTGTCTTTTCCAGATGGACCGGCAACTTCATTCTTAACTGAAAACATTATATTTAACGCAAGGATGAGCAACAAGCTTGCTCTTCAAGGAAATAATCAGCTAAATATAATGGAACAGAAATACTATAACAATGAGGATTCAATAATAAATACTGAACAAGATAATTCTTTAAAAGTGTTGAGTCTGAAAAATTAGACTTTAGCATGCTGTAAGTTCAAATGACCAGTGAACTCTTTACTAGAATTAACAATAATAATACTACAATCCATGGATACATACAGTTTATAACAACTATTTTAGATCCCAGACTCGTACTTTAGGGGATCAGCCTAAGTACCCTACATTGTGCACAACATAACAGTCTAATAACACTTTACATGTCCTTTAGAATCATATGTCCGGTACAATATGCCCCTATAAAAGGGTTGTTCGTTCACAGCATTATATAAGAATCCATACCACAACAAAATGGTTTGGAAAGCATTTAACTGATAATTTCATGAATAATATCAATATATCAACAAATGTCTAACCGAAATAATGGTTTTAACATATACTCAATGTAACTCATTCTAAGAGCAACAGTTCGATATACTATTCTTTTGAAGCTGATTGGAATAAAAAGGCTATTTAACCTTATATTATTCATAAATAAGGACATGTAGTTCAGAAATTAAAGAACCTGTCCACTGTAGAATAATTGCTCAATAAAGAGTAAGAGTTAGAAACTTGCCTTGTTTGTAGTCTATTGTTAGGATTTCAGCTTAATTGAAGTGTTCTCACAAAATCCTACACAGTTATTTATATTAACAAACATGCTAATCACATAGCTAAGTTATATAGTTTGTAAGCTCAAATATCACATAGTTTCAGTGATCATGGTTGTAGTTAAATTCTTATTTTTGATACATTTTTCAAATATCTCATCCATGATTTCACAATAGACATTTTTCACTTTGATGGGGTTCGACATGCTTACAATAAGTAATAAGAATCACATTACAGTTATTATTTATATTAACCAAGCATGTTAGCCACATAGCTAAGTCATATATCATGTAGTTCAATGATCATGGTTAGATTTCCTATATTTGATACATTTTTAAAATATCTAATCCATGTTCTTATCATCACCATTTTCTCTTTAATAGGGTCTAGTATAATAACATGTACACACAATATATATTTAGTTATCTTGTAGGTTCATTTCTACCTACTAGTGTGCTGAGGTTAACAAGTTTTAAGTTTATACCCCACACAGTTCCCCATAACTGGTCATGCTAGTAGCCAAGTGTTGTTTGGCCCTACGGGGCTTAGCCAAACTTGACTTGGTCATACTTGGTCTCATGGCCCATAGAAGTGAGAACATTGCCTTAACAGTCTTAAGTATAATATAACTACTAAGTTATTTACATAAAACTATAACTATACTCTATACATACTTATTTAGTTAATTTCTCAAGTTACATTTCTAGTCTAAACTAGACTGCCCAAAATTTCTTCAGCAACAACTCACAGCTGTAGCTCTTATTGTCAACTGCTGCTAAAAATGGGCAGTACCCTGTCCCCTTTTCTTCTTTCATATTCTATGTTTGAAGCTCACTACATGTTTACTTAGAATTTTTGCATGATAGGTAAGCTTTTCAATCACACCATAAAGCCAAAAAGTGGATTTTAAAGCGCCATGTGATTTGCTTCTTCTTATGGCGATGGTTCCTCTCCCTTTACCAACTTACTTATACATTACCAAGAACCTATAATACTTCATGAAACTAACAGTTTTTAAGTTTTCAATAAGCAACTTTATATAGCTTAATTGGGTTCATTTCCAACTGAGTTTGGCAAGCTTGACACTACCTTATCAGTTAGTTAGGGCCTCCTATTCTTGTTGACTGCTAGCAGTCCCATGATTCAATTTTTATCACCTTTTCACTTTCAAGTTAGCTATTAGTTGACATAATGTATAGCAGTCATATAACTTCACCATATTGGATAATTTAAGACCATCCATAGGAGGTGGTTAACTGCTTGCTGGTATAGGTAACAGTTGGTGTCCTTGGACAGCAACCTAATCCCTTAATCTTCAAACTATGCTACTTCTTAGTTTATAAATAGCCTAACTAAAATGAAAGTCAAGGAGGTCACTCAGTTGTCAAAAGGGTACTGCAGTTACTTGCTTAAGGTTGGTACTAACTGGTATAGCTGCTACTCATTGTTGTCTTTGCAGCAGTTCATGATCCTATTTGAGCACCTTAGGATCTCTAAAAAATTTTGATATACAAAAATGATGCAACCAACTGATTTGCTCAAGTCTGCAATAGCAGTTACTTAAAGCTATCAATTACTGTTATTAGCAGTCCCTACTCTTTGACCCATTCCCATTCATCCCTTAGCCTCAGTTTTTGCTAAATTTTTCATTTGTGTTGTGGCAACCACTGCTGTCATAGACAACAGTCCTTACACCTCAACCCAGCCCTCAATTTGTTATAATTTGCAAGCTTTGTAATAAAAGTAAATCTTTAGCCCATCAGTAGTATAATCTAAGCATAACCTTAACTACTAATAATCATGCCAAGCTCCTGCCCTGAACCTTCACAGCTGCCAAAAATAAAGTGTGCCCAAGGACTTGGCATGATAACTATTTAACATTGGTTTTAGTTAAGATTTGCTTCTCACTTCCAGTTAGTGTGCTTATACCTTTCAATTTTTTTAAGGCAGTCCACTTGGGACTTTTGTCGAACACATGGTGTGCATAGTTCAAAACTACTCGTATCATAGCTATTTGCTTGCTCTATAACTCCATTAAGTCCTTATAACACCACAGCCAACCTATCTCCTTGTGCCTAAGCCAAGCAATAACAGTAACTACTTAACAAAAGTTGGGCATGACAGTCATTATAGCAATAACCATAGCAACAAATCATTTGAGTTCATAGCGATAATATAGCACAAAAATGTAAATCATCCTTCAAACTCTTAATACAAGTGTTACAACATAATGTACTTACTATGTTCATGATTTAAAGACCTAAATACAAGGTATAACTATTCAGGGATAGGTTTCCAAAACAGTTAACAAAGAGTTCTCCCTTTCAGTTCTTGTTATTTTGTTTTGCTCAATTGATACATCAATACATGGCATGCATAGTCATAGAGCGTACTCGAAGCATAGCTAAATTTTATGTTAGAATTTACCCACCATTTTGGACTCCCTTCCCAGCCATACTATTTTTGCCATTATAACTAGGAGTGATCATTCGGTTATAACCGAACCGAATAAGCTATTCGGTTATAACCGAAAACCGAACTAGTGACAATTTTACTATCTGAAATAATAACCAAAATTTGAAAATAATCGAATTACCGAATACCGAATTACCGAATTGTAATTTCGGTAATTCGGGTAAAAACCGAATCAGCATCAATACACACGACTAAAAACACAAACAAACCACAACTCAATTATTCAATACACACCAAACCCACATATATATACACACTGTACACACACATAGAGAGAGAGATTTTTGTTACCCCATTTATCAATTCGTATAAAAAATTGGGTTTTTTATGAATGACACCTTCAAGAGGGATGGTTTTCTTGGCAAGAGAGAGGCAGAGGAAGGGGAGTCTGCTTCAGTGTTGGTGGGTTTAGGTGCGGCAGGGCTATTGGCCTCGGGATTTACAACGAAAATGGGGGATTTGCGAGTGGGTTTGGCTCGGAGGAGAGAGAAATTGGGGGGTCTGCGAGTAAAAAGAAGGGTGGAATTGGGTGACTGAATTTTAAAGCGAAGTTGAGGGAGCATCTCTGTGTAGATAATGCTCTGTCGCCTCCTCCGCCGACTGGAGCTAGAGTTTGGCTCAGAAGAAACATGCTCTTGATTAATGGTTGAGCTCTTGATTTGAGATATGGGACTTGGATACTCAGATAATAATAATAGTATAAAATTATTATAAAATACTCATATAATAATAATAGTGTAAAATTATTATTTTTTAAATATTAATATTCGGTTATTCGGGTACCCGAATTATCTATTTTTAAAACCAAAACCGAAACCGAATAATAAGCAATAAATCGGATATAACCGAAATAAGAAAAAAAATGAAAAACCGAAATAATTCGGTTAAAAAAGTTCAGTTCGGTTCGGTAGTTCGGTTTTATCCGTTTTTTGCTCACTCCTAATGTAAGACCCCAACTTATTATAAATAAAAGTAAATTTTCCTCTATTCATTATTCTAAATTAATAAGGTATTAATTTGATATAATGCTTTGGATATGGGTGAAATGTGAAAATTTTGCAAAATAAGCAAGTGGTTATAAAATATTCATTTTGTCGGGGAATATTCATTTGGTCGTGGAATATTCTTTCTGTCGGGGAACATTCGTACGACGGCGCAGCCATTTATGGGCCCCATAACGGATAGCATCTACGGATGAAGAAAACGACAAATTTGAGTTTTTACAAATAATCTGGCGTAGTTATTACCAATTAACACTTGTTGGAATACCCGTTGGTTAAAATACACGAATACTGGCGTAGTTGCTTGCGTAAGACACCGGTATTGCACATAGAGATAGTTGAATTATTGATTCTTACGTAAGAAGGCACTACTCAATAATTGTTACAGTAATTACTGTTCAATATTTTATTTTATTGATTCAATAATTGTTGCGTTGATATTTTATATTATTGTTGTTTCAATAATTATTACTGCACAGTATTTCTCATTATCAGATCAATAATTCATATTATTTGAATAATATTATTAGATAGCATTATTGGCAATGTCTTGAAAGTTACATCGAGGAGAGGTTTGGTCACCTAATTGCGCCAAAGATGAGGAGAAATTCTTATTGAAAGCCCCTCTTTCCTGAGGAACTACCGTTGTCATAATTGTGATTCTATAATATTATTTGTGAATAATTAATTATTGATTTATATGATAAGAAAATATTTATTTTTTGTGGATATAAATGGTGGATATATTTATTTTTATGTGGATAAAAATGAAGGAATTAATGTTGAGGTGTTTTATCGGTATTTTGTCGGTGTAGAGGTATTAAAAATCATCCGTTTGTGGATTTCAGATATTTTATGTTTGGAATTTGGAAAAACTCAAAGCTACAAAGTTGTAGATAATTCGATTTCAGGCAGAATGGACATAAAATTTGTATTTTTCTGATAAAAAATCTATTTTCTATGAATTATTGAAGTTTTGGAAAATAAAATGATTTTTATTAATTTATGGGTGGGACCCACTTGGTTATCAACACATGGGCTGCTATCTTTTGGTTCAAAGATGGTTGGTGGCTGGCTTGACAAATTGAGGTGGCGTGGAAGAAGAAAAAAAAATTATATATTTTATTATTTTAGTCTCCTATGGCGTTCTAACATTTTCCTATAAATAGAGGACTAAGTTAGAATTAAAAATCACACCAGAAACAAGTTTTCTCTCTTTCTCCCTCTATATTATCAAGCGTATTCTTGTGAGTATTTTTTTAGTGTTGTTATTCGGTGCAAGTTTCTGTCAGCACTATATCCGAAATTCAGTCAGAAGTACGGTTATTTTGAAGTAAGGATGTTATTTTCTTCATAAATGATATTATTCTTCGATATCATAATTCCAAAATATTGGGTTGAACGTTTTATCAAATTTGGAACTTTTTGTGTCGGGGTTACTATTCACGTATACAGCACTATTCATCGAAAAATGAAATTTTCTTCTTTTTGTCCAAGATGTCTATTATGGTTACTATCTTTGATTGTATCCATGTTTTGGTCTTTATTTTTGAATTCTGGTTTAAAATTAGTTATTATGGAGTATTATTGATCTTGGATAAACTGTTATACGAATCCTTAATATTTGTCCTTCTGTCTCACTAGATTCATTTTCTTTAAAAAAAAAATTCATCATCCTCAGTCCTAAATTATGATATTACTGAATATCTTTGGCCTGTAGTGCAAAGATGAATGATTAACTGATGAATATCTTTGGCCCGTAGTGCAAAGATGAACAGGTGTTGAGATGAACATGACCAACTGGTGATACAAATGAATATCTTTGGCCTGTAGTGTAAAGATGAATATTTGATTAAAGATGTATATTGATTTTTGTTACAGGGATAAAATATTGATGATGAACTTTTAAATCTTAGAAGATAGTAGAACTCATTCTTTACTTGACTCTTCTAATGGATTGTTGTTTCCGTTGCAGTTGTTGATCTAAAACTTGTTATCTTTTATATTTTATCAGATTTTTTCCCTGTTGAAAAGTAATGATAATTTGTTGTATATTATCTTAGTCATAATATTCTTTACTGGGCTAGTTGAGCTCACCCTTTTCCTTTTTGTTCCATTTTTCTTCTCAGGTGGTGAGAACATAGCAGGATCTAGTCGGGTATGGAGTGATGGTTCTAGAAAGATGTTTTAGCGATCCTCACTATTTACGTAAAATAGTGTTTGAATAATTGTAATGAGGACTTATTTGAGTGTGGATATTGTCAGAAGATAATATTTGTATTTAAACTCACAATTATGTGTTGTATGTCATTATTTTACGACACAATTGTATTATTGAAGTTGTAGTTTGCTTTTTGTACCATGTATTTGGCGACTCGAGAATGGGTGTTGTATACCCTATTTTGGGGGCGTTACAGTTGGTATCGAGCTTAGGATATGGTCTCTGGCGGAGATCGGGAATAGAACTAGGAGGGAGAGATGAGTAAATCCTTCGCTAGTGTGTCCTATCTAAGCTCATTTGTTGGTCGGTCATAATATAGGGATATTATGTGATATGTTAATTTGTTTAATTAACCCTTGTTTTATGGCGATGTTTAAGAATGGTTCTTTGAGAACGTTAACAATGGAGTGTATGAGGCCGTGGAATAACCTTTAGTCACAAACTAGGAGAACGTGCAACAGGAAGACAATATTCCTCCTGTAAACAACACTATCGAGAAAACGATGAATAATGGAATGTTTAGGAGCTTTTTGCAGTTCATGCAAAATCAGACGAGGGAGACTCGTGTACAAAATATGGGTGGAAGTGATAGCAACGCGCGATCTGTCACAGCCAAGCAGTTTAAGGAGTTGGGACCACCATAATTTATTGGAAAGCCTGATCGGATCAAGGCGGAAACATGGGTCAAGTAAATTACCAAGATATTCGATGTCTTGGGATGCACGGAGGAACAGAAGGTTCCATTCGCCACCTTTATGTTCCGCGGTGAGGCAGACTACTGGTAGGAGTCTATGAAACGTACCTAGCCTGCTGCACTCAACATATCTTGGGAAACGTTTCAGAAACTATTCAATGACAAGTACTTTCCTGAAAGTATTCATCATATGAAGGAGGTAGAGTTTATCAGACTGGAACAAAACAACATGACGGTGTCCCAGTACGAGGCGAAGTTCGCTAAGTTATCCAGGTTTACACCTCATTTGGTAGAGAATGAGGAACGAATGACAATGATGTTTCTGAGAGGTCTAAAACCCGAGATTCATCAATACCTTATCCCTTATAAATTTTCTCTGTATTCAGATGTTGTCAACAGGGCTCAATTATTAGAGCGAGATAGTGAGTATGTTCAACCGAGGGACCACAACCAGGGTCATACCGGTGACAGCAGTCATCAGAGCGATTATAACCAATGAGGAGGGAAAAATACGAACAAAGGCGGTAACCACTCGGGTGGTCATCGTGACCATGATAATAGGAGAGGTGAGTCAAGTGGAAATTTCAGAAAAAGGAGATTCAACAATGACGGGAAGACATCAGCAGCAGCACCAGCACCAACAACAAATTCTAGGGGAGGAGAACGACCGCCAGTTAGATGTTACAAATGCGGGAAAGAGGGACATATCAGCCCAAACTGTCCACAAAAATCCAAGGTATGTTACAACTGTGGAAAGGAATACCACATAGCTCGGGATTGTTCTGTAGCAAAACCAAGTTCAACGGGGATCGTAACTCCAAGGGCTGTCCCGAATAAGTCGAAATCAGCAGTTCCTGGAAGAGCGTTCGTCGTGACTGGCCAAAACGTGAGGAACCCGAACGAGGTGATCACGGGTAAGCTAATCTTGAACTCTTACGAAGTTTATACCTTACTAGATACCGGTTCTACCCATTCTTTTATCTCTCCTGCTTGTGCTCAACATTTAAACTTGACTCCGGAGAAATTAGACTTTGACTTATCTGTTGAAACTCCATTGGGTGAAACCTTCGTTACATCTACAGTTTATAAATCTTGCATGATCCAAGTTGGCACTATCACATTACATGTTGATCTTATCTCTTTAAAGATACTTATTTTTGATGTGATTTTAGGAATTGATTAGTTAACCACTCATCATACCAAAATTGATTGTTTTCGTAAGATTGTTAGTTTTCATATTCCTAACCAACTCATTATACTGAATTCAAACAACTAAACCACTAAAATCAATCATCATCATATCCAACCACAAAGCTATTCGCTTATTGAAAAACGGATGTCAAGCTTTCTTAGCCCATGTTATGGATTTGAACAAAGACAAGTCGATTTGAATAATATTTACATTGTTAGAGAATTTCCTAATGTATTTCTGAAGAACTTCTTTTGCCTACCCCAAAGACGTGATGTTAAATTCTTTATTGACCTTGAGCCGCATAAAAAGCCCATTTCTAAAACCCATATCGAATGGCTCCTATTGAACTTCGGGAGTTAAAAGTCCAACTACGTGGAGTTATTAGACATCGCCATTTCATTAAATCCTAGTACATCTCCTTGGGGTGCTCTGTTTTATTCGTAAAGAAGAAAGACGGAGTATGCGACTTTCAGTATTGACTACTGAGAATTGAACCATGTCACCATCAAGAATAGGTATCCGTTACCTCGCATTGATGACCTGTTCGACCAGTTGCAAGGAGCACAATTCTTTTCAAAGATCGACCTTCGTTCTGGATATCATCAGTTGAAGATTAAAACTGAGGATATTCCAAAGACTGCCTTTAGAACTCGGTACGGGCATTATGAATTCTTAGTCATGTCTTTTGGATTGACTAATGCTCCAGCTGCTTTCATGGATATGATGAACCGTGTATTCAAGGAATATTTGGATCAATTCGTTGTTGTCTTTATTGATGACATCCTCATCTATTCCAAAAGCCGTGAAGATCATGAGCACCATTTGAAGCTGATACTTGAAAGGCTTCGTGAAAACAAGCTTTATGTCAAGCTGAAGAAATGCGAGTTCTGGCTTGAAGAAGTAGCATTCCTTGGGCACATGGTGTCAGAACATGGAGTATCTGTTGACCCGACGAAGATTAAAGCAATACAAAGTTGGGAGCAACCAAGTCGGTGGCCAAAGTGCGTAGCTTTACGGGCTTAAATGGTTATTATCGGAGATTCGTGGAAGGATTTTCTCGAATCGCTACTCTGTTAACTCACCGACTTTGAAAGATACAAAATTAAATATAAAGCGAGGAATGCGAGAAGAGTTTCGAAGAGCTCAAGAGGAGGCTCATTTCAAAGACTGCTCTCGCAATACCATCTGGTACGGATGGATTTGTTATCTACAGCGATGCTTCAAGCAAAGGGTTAGGATGTGTTCTCATGCAACATTGGAAAGTCATAGCCTATGCCTCACGACAACTCAAAGAATAAGAGAGGAATTATCCTACTCATGAACTGGAGTTGGCAGCAGTCGTATTCATGTTAAAAATTGGAAGACACTACTTGTATGGGGAGAAAGTGGAGATTTATACGGACCATAAAAGCCTCAAATATTTCTTCACCCAAAAAGAACTCAACATGCAGCAACAACGTTGGCTTGAACTATTGAAAGATTACGATCACGCTATTCAATATCATCCTAGAAAAGCGAACGTAGTGGTGACGCGTTGAGTAGAAAGATCATATGCGAGTCTGAAAAGCGATATTGTCAATGCAAAGGCCCATTCTGTATAACTTGCAAAGGATGGAGGTAGAATTAAAGACTCCAGGGACCCACATGATGATGGCGAATATACGAGTAGAACCAACTTTAATCGATAAAGTTAAAAATGCTCAAGCTACGGACCTGGAGCTGATATGTATGAAGAAGAAAGTGCAAGAAGGAGCTATTCCGAGGCGAGAATCGATGAAGAAGGAATACTTAGATTCACCTCCGGACTTTGTGTTCCTACTAACGATTACGACTTGAAGCATAGAATCATGATGGAGGCACACAACACCTCGTTTGCAATCCATCCTTGGAGTACCAAAATGTATCATGATATTCGACATACATTTTGGTGGAACAATATGAAGAGAGAGATCGCAGAGTTTATCTCGAGGTGCTTAACTTGTCAACATGTAAAGGCGGAGCATCAAGTGCCAAAAGGTCCATTTCAACCACTTGAGATTCCGGAATGGAAGTGGGAACACATTACTATGGATTTCGTTATAGATCTTCCCAAAGTTTCTCAAGGCATAGATGCGATTTGGGTTATTGTTGATAGATTAACCAAGTCTGCCCATTTCTTGCCGATACGTGAGACTTATTCCCTTGAACGTCTTGCTCGTATGTACGTGAATGAGATTGTGAGATTGCATGGCATGCCAGTATCCATAGTTTCGGATCGTGACCCAAGATTCACTTCACGATTTTGGGTTAGCTTGCAGAAAGCTATGGGCACGGATTAACGATTCACTTCATTCGGTTATAACCGAACCGAATAAGCTATTCGGTTATAACCGAAAACCGAACTAGTGACAATTTTACTATCCGAAATAATAACCAAAATTTGAAAATAACCGATTATTAGAATCTAAATTACCAATTATAATTTGATGATTGAAAACCGAATCGAAGATCAATACACACGACTAAAAACACAAACAAACCACAACTCAATTATTCAATACACACCAAACCCACATATATATACACTATACACACACATAGAGAGAGATTTTTGTTACCCCCATTTATCAATTCGGGTATAAAAATTGGGTTTTTCGAACTGAATGACACCTTCAAGAGGGACAGTTTCTTCGCCGACGAGAGAGGCGGAGGAAGGGGAGTCTGCTTCAGTGTTGGTGGGTTTAGGTATGGCAGGGCTATTGGCCTCGGGATTAACAACAAAAATGGGGGATTTGCGAGCGGGTTTTGCTCAGAGAAGAGAGAAATTGGGGGGGTCTGCGAGTAGAAAAGAAGGGTGGAATTGGGTGTCTGAATTTTAAAGCGTAGTTGAGGGAGCATCTCTGTGTAGATAATGCTCTGCCGCCTCCTCCGCCGACTGGAGCTGGAGTTTGGCTCAGAAGAAACATGATCTTGATTAATGGCTGAGCTCTTGATTTGAGATAAGGGACTTAGATACTCAGATAATAATAATAGTATAAAATTATTATAAAATACTCATATAATAATAATAGTATAAATTAAAATTATTATTTTTTAAATATTAATATTCGGTTATTCGGGTACCCAAATTATCTATTTTTAAAACCAAAACCGAATAATGAGCAATAAATCGGATATAACCGAAATAAGAAAAAAATGAAAAATCGAAATAATTCGGTTAAAAAAGTTCGGTTCGGTTTGGTAGTTAGGTTTTATCAGTTTTTTGCTCACTCCTAATGTAAAACCCCAACTTATTATAAATAAAAGTAAATTTTCCTCTATTCATTATTCTAAATTTATAAGGTATTAATTTGATATAATGCTTTGGATATGGATGAAATGTGAAAATTTTGCAAAATAAGCAAGTGGTAATAAAATATTCATTTTGTCGGGGAATATTCATTTGGTCGTGGAATATTCTTTCTGTCGGGGAATATTCGTATGACGGCGCAACCATTTGTGGGCCCCATAACGAATAACGGTCGGATGAAGAAAATGACAAATTTGAGTTTTTACAAATAACTACAGTAGTTATTCTGATTAACACTTGTTGGAATACCCGGTGGTTAAAATACGATGTCTGCGTGAATACACAAGAGAGTAGACACTGTATTGCATGACAATATAGTTAAATTATTGATTCTTACGTAAGAAGGCACTACTCAATAATTGTTACAAAGAATTACTTTATTCAATATTTTATTTTATTGATTCAATAATTGTTTGCGTTGATATTTTATATTATTGTTGTTTCAATAATTATCAACGCACAAAGATTTCCCATTATCAGATCAATAATTCATATTATTTGAATAATATTATTAGATAGCATTATTGGCAATGTCTAGAAAGTTCTGTCATTGAGAGGTTTGGTCACCTAATTACGCGCCAGTAAGGAGAAATTCTTATTGGAAAGCCCCCTCTTTCCTGGGAACGGCCTGGTTGTCATAATTGTGATTCTATAATATTATTTGTGAATAATTAATTATTGATTTATATGATAAGGAAATATTTATTTTATGTGGATATAAATGATGGATATATTTATTTTTATGTGGATAAAAATGAAGGAATTAATGCTCAGGTGTGTTATCAGTATTTTGTCGGTGTAGTGGTATTAAAAATCATCCGTTTGTGGATTTGGATATTTTTGTTTGGAATTTGGAAAAACTCAAAGCTACAAAGTTGTAGAGAATTCGATTTCAGGCAGAATGGACATAAAATTCGTATTTTTCTGATAAACAATCTATTTTCTATGAATTATTGAAGTTTTGGAAAATAAAATGATTTTTATTAATTTATGGGTGGGACCCACTTGGTTATCAACACATGGGCTGCTATCTTTTGGTTCAAAGATGGTTGGTGGCTGGCTTGACAAATTGAGGTGGCGTGGAAGAAGAAAAAAAATAATATATTTTATTATTTTAGTCTCCTATGGCGTTCTAACATTTTCCTATAAATAGAGGACTAAGTTAGAATTAAAAATCACACCAGAAACAAGTTTTCTCTCTTTCTCCCTCTATATTATCGAGCGTATTCTTGTGAGTATTTTTTTAGTGTTGCTATACGGTGCAAGTTTCTGTCAGCACTATATCCGAAATTCAGTCAGAAGTACGGTTATTTTGAGGTAAGGATGTTATTTTCTTCATAAATGATATTATTCTTCGATATCATAATTCCAAAATATTGGGTTGAACGTTTTATCAAATTTGGAACTTTTTGTGTCGGGGTTACTATTCACGATAATGACATTATTCACGAATCGACCTTATTCAATTCACAAAAATGAAATTTTCTTCTTTTTGTCCAAGATGTCTATTATGATTACTATCTTTGATTGTATCTGTGACGCCCTCAAGTATAACATGATATCTACTATCTTCTACGCATTTAAAAGTGTATAATAAAAATTTTATCGCTAAGACTCAGCTTAATAAATAATCCACATCATCGAATCACCCCTGCACTTCGGCCAAGGATATTCGTTAATATCACATCCATGAATTTATATTTTACCGCTGAGACTCAGCTTTCGATAATCAATCCATATCACTGAATTATCCATGCACTACGGCCAAAGATATTCATTATTACCACATCCATGAATTAATATTTCATCGCTGAGACTCAGCTCGATAATCAATCCATATCACTGAATTATCCATGCACTACGGCCAAAGATATTCATTATTATCACATCCATGAATTAATATTTCATTGCTGAGACTCAGCTGAATAATTAATCCACATCATCGAATCATCCCTACACTACAGGCCAAGGATATTCATTAGTATCACGACCACGAATTATCCGTGCACTACGGGCCAAAGATAATCGTGTTTTCGTCAACGGTCCTGATCATGCCATAAAATAATTCATCTTTGCACCCTTGGCGGAAGAGAATCCATAGCCATAATCATACCAAAAACTGTCCATCAATGCACTACGGGCCAATGAGGACTTTTTCCGCATCATTTATAACATTACGGTCATGATTATACCGAATAATCCCTGGTCATAATCATACCAAGTCCATCTATGCACTACAGGCCACAGATGACTTTCAATACAATATAAGCACGAGGATGATGACAATGATATAAGAATCAATCAAATGAGATAAAGGAAAAATATTAAACATTTATAATACAATTTATCCATTGTTCAATAATAACCAAATATTATCAATCACTTAATAATCTCATAATCTAATATCATTAATATTATAACAATATTTTAATCATTTCTTAAACTTATAAACAATTTATTTCAATTGTTTACACTTTGTCAAATAATGCATTTAATCATTCAAAAATGCCATACTCATAAGATTTCATAATCAATGATCAAATCCCTCATCAAAATCTGCATATACCCTATATAGGATTCTCAAGCCATAAAATCCTATTTTCCAATTTTATTACTTCACATAACATATTTAATTCATTTACTCATAACTAGTTCATTTTTATGAAAAATACCAAATCACTCCCAAAAATATTTCTTTTCTGGGATTTAGCAAAATATAGTCCCATCTTGAACATATATTTTCTCGAAATTTTTAAAATTCATTTACTATTTTTCATATGGATAAAATCTATTAATATTTAGACATTTATCATAAATTTTACTTTTGTCCAAAAATTTCGAAATTTACAGGGTATACTCCTGTTATATACATGTACTCCCAATAAAAATTTCACCAATTTTGGAGTTAACCACAAGGAGTTATAAGGGTTTACTTTTAAAATAGTCTTTTCCCATAAAATCCATAACTCTTAATCTATACATCCAAAAATCGTCATTTTTGGACACAATCTAGAAAACTCATCAAATTATCATTTCAAATTTTTCCAAAATTTTTAGGGTTGGAAAATTACGAATCTGCCTACTGGCGAAACCCCTTTTAATGAAAATACTATTCGTATTTAATACGAAGGATCATTCACCATGCATGTGGTAATCCATATACACAAAAGTTATTCCAACGAGAATAATAAAGAATGGAATAACGTAAGGATTCACCATTCGTGCGATAGATTGCACCAAGCGAGTTATTCCCAATGTAGAATAATAAATAATGGAACCGGGTTTAAAGCGTAAACACACGAGATAGGATATTCCGACGAAATAATAAATAATGGAACCAGTCCTAAGGCGTAAATGCACGAGACATGATATTCTCGACGAATAATAAATAATGGAACCGTCCCAGCATAAACGCACGAATAGGATATTCAAATTTGGATAATAAAGAACGAAATATTAGAAGAATTTCATCATGTATGCGGTGCTTCGCATAAATAGGTTATTCCAACATAATAATAAAGAATGGAATAACAGAAGAATTTCACCAAGTATAGGGTAGTCCGTATACAAGTTATTCCAATGAATAATAAATAATAATAATATCCTTTACGAGTACGACAATTATATCCCTACCTTAAAAAGAAAAGTATTCCAATCGGTAGTAGTGAATATATGAAGAAAACTTGTCTTTACGCTTTCAAAGCTTTCTTAAACTCTAAAGAAATACGCTCAAGATTATAGAAGAAGAACTCTCTCTATAGTTTCTCTCTCTAGAGTTTCAAATTGAATTAAATAAGAAATAATGAAGGAATGAGCTTCCATTTATTGAAAAATGGATTTGCATAGTAACTAACTAACTCATGAATCGGTCCAGTTTGATTTACTTTAATCGATGGTCCATATTTAAAAGCAAAATCTTTTAAATAAAATATAATATATTCTATTTATAATCTAATAAAATGAATAACTTTATAAAAGATTTTACTATGCAAATATTATGCAGAACTACTTAAATACTATGCATAATAAAATATAATATATTCTAATTATTGTCTATTAAAACAGATAACTTTATAAAAGTATTTTGTTTTATATAAAAAGATTTTACTATACAAACACTATGCATAATAGAATATAATATATTCTATTTATAGAATAACTTTATAAAAGTATTTCTACATTTTTTATATAAAAGCTTTTACTGCTTTTTTTATTACATTAATAATACCAATAAAACAAAAGCGGTGACTTATCACATAAGCATCAATAATCAATACCGTATTATTTACCAAAATAGAAAAAAAAATTGAATACTTTTATTTCATAAAATTCGGGGTCTCACAATCACCCTCCTTATGAAATTTAAGCCCTCGAAATTTACGTGCGTTCTGATATTCAAGAGATGAGAATACCTTGCTTTCTTTTTCAATTTGTACCTTCCCTGTTATATCCTCTCAGATCATGATTTTTCCATTGCTCATCTCCTGTATTTCAGATATCATTCTAGAATATATCTTCAAAACAAAGGTAAATTGACATATCACAATTTGTCAACTTATCAAGTAAACAATTTCAGCTTAGGTAAGTAACACACTAGCGAAGTATATAACTCGTCTCTCCCCTCCTAGTTCTAGACTCATATCTCCGCCAGCGACCATATCCCTAAGCTCTGATACCAAATGTGACGCCCCAAAAATTAGGTATACATCACCCATTCTGAGTCGCCAGATACATGTTACAAAATTTAAATACAACTTCATTTATACAACTATTGAGCTGTCGTATAGAAGACGACCACAGTTAACTGTGAGTTTTAATACAAATGTATGTAACTCTCATGGTGCCTCGACCACAACCTTACAATGGTACTTTACATAAAAGTATAGTCAAAGACTGTTTTAGAAATTAAAATCTTTGGAAAGTGCTCAAGGAAACCTTCGTACATGGAAGGCCATGCGTTTAGGTTATAATAGATATCATATGGCCACAGAATTATCCTTGGTTGACCCAATAGACCCCAAAGAAAAGGAAAAAATTACTATCATCTTCTTTTCAATGGTGAGTCTTCTCTTGACATATAACTATCTCCACTGTCTCCAAGTGAATATTATATTTTAAATCAACTCCAAGATAATATAGGTAGTGCCCGTAAATATACTCAAAGAAGTGGATGCATGACCTCGTCTTATGATAACACGAGATTGTATGTCATTAGACATCTTGTATAATAGTGACAAAACACCCTTCCAAAGTTGGGTTCACCTCACCCTATTTGATTCACCAAATATAACTACTAAGTGTTGTATAGAATACAACACACTTTTTTATACTGTTTAAGGAGAACCTCCACGACTAGAGACCATTGCTTCTATTCCCCTATTATCCCCTTTCGACCCGACAACACACTTACAAAGAACACTCTTATTACACGAAAGGAATTGTGAAGCGATGAGGTGAGCACAACTAGCCCAATAAAGGAATATCATGACTAAAGATAATTAAATTATTAATAGCTTTCATCAATAATAAATCAAAGATTTAGAACATATGGTAGATGATAAAACTTTTCAACCATAGTTGCGGTGAAAACGATCCATTAGAAGAGTCAAATAGACCATAAGGTCTATTATCTTCTCCATGTTAAAAGTCCACCAATAATGTTTTATCCCTGTAACATCAATCAACAATTCCTGTGCACAATCATATAAATAACTCATAATCATAATTGTGGTTCTAAATTCCTCTTCGCAACTAGGACGAAGTTAATTCTCATCACCTATCTACACCTGAAACATCAAAAATCATGGTTATACCAAATCAGAATTCCTGCTTATAATCATACTAATAAATTCATCTTTGCACCACGGCCAAAGATATTCATTAACAATTCATCTTTGCACTACATGCTAAAGACATACAACTGTATTTTAGAAGAGTCAAGTATAACATGATATCTACTATCTTCTACGCATTTAAAAGTGTATAATAAAAATTTTATCGCTAAGACTCAGCTTAATAAATAATCCACATCATCGAATCACCCCGCACTTCTACGAGGATATTCGTTAATATCACATCCATGAATTTATATTTCACCGAGACTCAACTCGATAATCAATCCATATCAATCAATTATCCATGCACTACTGACGAAAGATATTCATTATTACCACATCCATGAATTAATATTTCATCACCGAGACTCAAATTTCGATAATCAATCCATATCATCGAATTATCCATGACTACTACCAAAGATATTCATTATTATCACATCCATGAATTAATATTTCATTCTTTGAGACTCAAATTTGAATAATTAATCCACATCATCGAATCATCCCTACACTACGGGCCAGGATATTCATTAGTATCACGACCACGAATTATCCAGTACTACGCGCCAAAGATAATCGTGTTTTCATCACCATTCCGATCATGCCATAAAATAATTCATCTTTGCACCCTTGGCGGAAGAGAATCCATAGCCATAATCATACCAAAAATCATCCATCAATGCACTACGGGCGATGAGGACTTTTTCCGCATCATTTATAACATTACGGTCATGATTATACCGAATAATCCACGGTCATAATCATACCAAGTCCATCTATGCACTACGAATACGAGATGACTTTCAATACAATATAAGCACGAGGATGATGACAATGATATAAGAATCAATCAAATGAGATAAAGGAAAAATATTAAACATTTATAATACAATTTATCCATTGTTCAATAATAACCAAATATTATCAATCACTTAATAATCTCATAATCTAATATCATTAATATTATAACAATATTTTAATCATTTCTTAAACTTATAAACAATTTATTTCAATTGTTTACACTTTGTCAAATAATGCATTTAATCATTCAAAATGTCATACTCATAAGATTTCATAATCAATGATCAAATCCTCATCAAAATCTGCATATACCCTATATAGGATTCTCGAGCCATAAAATCCTATTTTCCAATTTTATTACTTCACATAACATATTTAATTCATTTACTCATAACTAGTTCATTTTTATGAAAAATACCAAATCACTCCCAAAAATATTTCTTTTCTGGGATTTAGCAAAATATAGTCCCATCTTGAACATATATTTTTCTCAGAATTTTTAAAATTCATTTACTATTTTTCATATGGATAAAACTGCCGAATATTTAGACATTTATCATAAATTTTACTTTTGTCCAAAAATTTCGAAATTTACAGGGTATACTCCTGTTATATACATGTACTCCCAATAAAAATTTCACCAATTTTGGAGTTAACCACAAGGAGTTATAAGGGTTTACTTTTAAAATAGTCTTTTCCCATAAAATCCATAACTCTTAATCTATACATCCAAAAATCGTCATTTTTGGACACAATCTAGAAAACTCATCAAATTATCATTTCAAATTTTTCCAAAATTTTTTAGGGTTGGAAAAATTACGAATCTGCCCCTGGCAGAAACCCCTTTTTAATGAAAATACTATTCGTATGAATACGAAGGATCATTCACCATGCATGTGGTAATCCACATACACAGGTTATTCCAACAGAATAATAAAGAATGGAATAACAGAAGGATTCACCATTCGTGCGATAGACTGCACCGACAGGTTATTCCCAACAGAATAATAAATAATGGAACCAGGTTCGGCGTAAACGCACAGACAGGATATTCCGACAGAATAATAAATAATGGAACCAGGTCCGGCGTAAATGCACAGACATGATATTCTGACAGAATAATAAATAATGGAACCAGGTCCGGCATAAACGCACAGATAGGATATTCCGACTGGATAATAAAGAACGAAATATTAGAAGAATTTCATCATGTGTATGCAGATGCTTGCATATAAATAGGTTATTCAACATAATAATAAAGAATGGAATAATGAAGAATTTCACCAAGTATAGGGTAGTCCGCATATCTGAGTTATTCAACGAGAATAAAATAATAATAATATCCTTTACGAGTACGACAATTATATCCCCTACCTTAAAAAGAAAAGTATTAAAATGGTAGGAATGGAATATACTGAAGAAAACTTGTACTACGCTCAAAGCTTTCTTAAACTCTAAAGAAATACGCTCAAGATTATAGAAGAAGAACTCTCTATAGTTTCTCTCTCTGAGTTTCATTGAATTAAGAAGAAATAATGAAGGAATGAGCTTCCATTTATTGAAAAATGGACTTGCATAAGAACTAACTCATGAATCGGTCCAGATTGATTTACTTTAATCGATGGTCCATATTTAAAGCAAAATCTTTTAAATAAAATATAATATATTCTATTTATAATCTAATAAAACGAATAACTTTATAAAAGATTTTACTATCTGCAAATATTATGCACTACTACTACTATGCATAAAATACTATATTCTAATAATAAAATATAATATATTTATAATTATTTTGTTTTTAAAAAAGATAACTTTTATAAAAATATTTTATTTTATATAAAAAAATTATTACATTTTACTATACTATGCAAAACACTATGCACTATATAGAATATAATATATTCTATTTATAGAATAACTTTATAAAAGTATTACATTTTATATAAAAAGCTTTTACTTTTATTACATTAATAATACCAATAAAACAAAAACCGAGTGACTTATCACATAAGCATCAATAATCAATCTGTGTTATTTACCAAAATAGAAAAAAAATTGAATACTTTTATTTCATAAAATTAGGGTCTCACAATCACCCCTCCTTATGAAATTTAAGCCCTCGAAATTTACGTGCACGTACTGATATTCAAGAGATGAGAATACCTTGCTTTCTTTTCAATTGTACCTTCCCTGCTATATCCTCTCAGATCATGATTTTTCATTGCTCATCTCCTGTATTTAGGATATCATTCTAGAATATATCTTCAAAACAAAGGTAAATTGACATATCACAATTTGTCAACTTATCAAGTAAACAATTTCGACTTAGGTAAGTAACACACTGCTTAAGTATATAACTCGTCTCTCCCCTCCTAGTTCTTGACTCATATCTCCGCCAGCGACCATATCCCTAAGCTCTGATACCAAATGTGACGCCCCAAAAATTAGGTATACATCACCCATTCTGAGTCGCCAGATACATGTTACAAAATTTAAATACAACTTAATAAATAATCCACATCATCGAATCACCCCTGCACTTCGGCCAAGGATATTCGTTAATATCACATCCATGAATTTATATTTTATCGTTGAGACTCAGCTCGATAATCAATCCATATCACTAAATTATCCATGCACTACGGCCAAAGATATTCATTATTACCACATCCATGAATTAATATTTCATCGTTGAGACTTAGCTCGATAATCAATCCATATCACTGAATTATCCATGCACTACGGCCAAAGATATTCATTATTATCACATCCATGAATTAATATTTCATCGCTGAGACTCAGCTCAATAATTAATCCACATCATCGAATCATCCCTACACTACAGGCCAAGGATATTCATTAGTATCACGACCACGAATTATCCGTGCACTACGGGCCAAAGATAATCGTGTTTTCGTCAACGGTCCTGATCATGCCATAAAATAATTCATCTTTGCACCCTTGGCGGAAGAGAATCCATAGCCATAATCATAACAAAAACTGTCCATCAATGCACTACTACAGCCGATGAGGACTTTTTCCGCATCATTTGTAACATTACTACCATGATTATCTTAGAATAATCCTCGGTCATAATCATACCAAGTCCATCTATGCACTTTCAGGAGCCACGAGATGACTTTCAATACAATATAAGCATGAGGATGATGACAATGATATAAGAATCAATCAAATGAGATAAAGAAAAAATATTAAACATTTATAATACAATTTATCCATCGTTCAGTAATAACCAAATGTTATCAATCACCTAATAATCTCATAATCTAATATCATTAATATTATAACTATTCGTATGAATACGAAGGATCATTCACCATGCATGTGGTAATCCACATAGACAGGTTTTTCCAAAAGAATAATAAAGAATGGAATAACAGGAGGATTCACCATTCATGCGATAGACTGCACCGACAGGTTATTCCCAATAGAATAATAAATAATGGAACCAGTCCGCACGTAAGCACACGAATGAGATATTCGGACGAATAATAAATAATGGAACCACGTCCCAAAGAACGCGCACAAATAGGATATTAAACGAATAATAAATAATGGAACCAGTCCCAGATAAACGCTTATGAGATGGGATATTAAGCGGGATAATAAAGAACGGAATATTAGAAGAATTTAACCATGTATGCGGTATTTCGCATAAACAGGTTATTCCAACATAATAATAAAAAATGGAATAACAGAAGAATATCACCAAGTATAGGGTAGTCTGCGTATACAAGTTATTCCAACAGAATAATAAATAATAATAATATCATTTACGAGTACGACAATTATATCCCCTACCTTAAAAAGAAAAGTATTCTGATTGGTAGGGCGGGAATATACTCAAAGAAAACTTGTACTACGCTCAAAGCTTTCTTAAACTCTAAAGAAATACGCTCAAGATTATAGAAGAAGAACTCTCTCTATAGTTTCTTTCTCTGAGAGTTTTAGTGAATTAAATAAGAAATAATGAAGGAATGAGCTTATTTTCTAGAAAAATGGATTTGCATAAGAACTAACTCATGAATCGGTCCAGATTGATTTACTTTAATCAAGCGGTCCATATTTAAAGCAAAATCTTTTAAATAAAATATAATATATTCTATTTATAATCTAATAAAACGAATAACTTTATAAAAGATTTTACTATGCAAACATTATGCGCAGTACTTATGCAAACACTATGCATAATAAATTATAATAAATTCTAATTATTGTCTAATAAAATGATAACTTTATAAAAGTATTACATTTTATATAAAAATAATTTACTATGCAAAAACACTATGCACAATAGAATATAATATATTCTATTTATAGAATAATTTTATAAAAGTATTATGTTTTATATAAAAAGCTTTTCTGTTTTATTACATTAATAATACTAATAAAACAAAACTGAGTGACTTATCACATAAGCATCAATAATCAATACCATGCTATTTACCAAAATAGAAAAAAATTTGAATACTTTTATTTCATAAAATTCGGGGTCTCACAGTATTCATGTTTTGGTCTTTATTTTTGAATTCTGCTTCAAAATTAGTTATTATGGAGTATTATTGATCTTGAATAAACTGTTATACGAATCCTTAATATTTGTCCTTCTGTCTCACTGGATTCATTTTCTTTAAAATATTTTTCATCATCCTCAGTCCTAAATTATGATATTACTGAATATCTTTGGCCTGTAGTCAAAAGATAAATGATTAATCGATGAATATCTTTGGCCCGTAGTGCAAAGATGAGCAGTGTTGAGATGAACATGACCAACCTGGTGATACAAATGAATATCTTTGGCACCAGTAGTGCAAAGATGAATATTTGATTAAAGATGTATATTGATTTTTGTTATTACGAGGATAAAATATTGATGATGGACTTTTAAATCTTAGAAGATAGTAGAACTCATTCTCTACTTGACTCTTCTAATGGAAATTTGTTTCCGCTGCAGTTGTTGATCTAAAACTTGTTGTCTATTATATTTTATCAAATTTTTTCCCTGTTGAAAACTAATGATAATTTGTTGTATATTATCTTAGTCATAATATTCTTTACTGGGCTAGTTGAGCTCACCCTTTTCCTTTTTGTTCCATTTTTCTTCTCAGGAGGTGAGAACATAGCAGGATCTAGTCGGGGTATGGAGTGATGGTTCTAGAAAGATGTTTTAGCAATCCTCACTATTTACGTAAAATAGTGTTTGAATAATTACAATAAGGACTTATTTGAGTGTGGATATTGTCTAGAAGACATTATTTATATTTAAACTCACAGTATGTGTTGTCGTATTTTGCACGATAATTGTATTATTGAAGTTGTAGTTTGCTTTTTGTACCATGTATTTGGCGACTCAGAATGGGTGTTGTATACCTATTTTGGGGGCGTCACACCTAATTATAACCATATTAGTTTAGTTTATAATTCTTATTCAAAGAGCACATTTATCACTTTAACATATATAACCATAAAGCTTTAATTTCAAGGAATCTTATTTATTGGTTGCACCATTTTTCAGTTAGTACTATACTAACAGTTTGAAACCAACAGTCCAATAGACAATAACTTAGTCCATGACCTTCTTATAAGAACATCCCCTTCCTTGATGAAATTCCAATTTATGTTAAGTAGTTTAATAGCTCGACCTAAATTAATGTATATGGCTTGTTGGGTTCAAATGGCTCAATCAAGAATCATATAATTCTATACTTGCACAATGATGTTAAGCATTAATAATGCAATTGTCAGAACATTAACACAAAATATTCTCACTTAGACTTTCTAAGCATGACATTCGAATAACAAGTTATAATAATCTCATGCTAAGGCAAAAACTGACCTTGAAGCACATGTGTATCTTTAGAATTTCAATATAGATTATTGGCATAGGTTTATACTTGATTGTACTCCTATTCGGCACAGTTGACACTAACAGTCCTCTCATAAGCATTTTATCAAGCAGTTGGGGTGCAGTCTTTACTTTACTACGTTGACCAAGATTTTAGGCATGCCTGCTGTGACAACCGAGATTTTGTAATTTAATTTTAATATTTATTGGATTGAATAAATATTTTTCGACGTATTAATTATTAGATTAAATAATTAATTGATGAAATTGTGGTAGATTAATTTAATTGTATGTGTTATATTTATTAAATTAATGTGGAGAATTTTTATTATCGAAGTATGTGATTATGTGAGCTTATTGTAGTAAGAGAAATATTTAATAAGCCTATTGGTATTTTAATTAATTTAATTATTAATTAGAGATTTAAGAATTTGACATTATTAATCAATGAGAAATTTAATTATGTGACTGTGTGAATTTATGAGAAATTATTATATTTTATTTAAAGTAAATTAAATAAATTAATTGAGTTATTTTATAAAGGGTGTGACATTATTTAAACTATATGATAAGGTTTTATTAAATTAAATGGTTTTTGAAATCTTTTATTACCAGCCAAACGAGGCCCTAAGGGGAGTTTTTAGCGATTAACCATGATGGGGGGGTAACTGACCACTTCTGCGTCAGTTCTTCTTCTTTATTATTAGACGTCTTCTTTTTATTATTTTTCTAAGTCTGGCAAAAATAGAGAGGAGAAAGAGATGGAGAGAGTTTGAAAGTTCAGAGAGTGTTAAGAGATTGTGAGAGTTAAGAAGAAATTGGGAAAAGTTTCAATCCTTCTAATCTACGCTTGGGTAATCTCTTCAACCCAATTCCTATTTTAAGTCTTTTAAAGTTTTTATGAATATGGCTTAAAGTCTTCTGTAAAGTTTCTGTAGTTGGAAAGGGTAACAATTATGTGAATATATGTAATAATTCGAGTAGTATAGCATGTTTTATATATATATTGCATGATTCCATATCATCAGTTTCATGAAATTATACAGTATATGATTACAGAGTATGTTATATGGTCATATGGCCTTATACGTGGTATTTCATATGTTGATCGTATATTATCCCTAAATTTTACACTTGTATGTGATTATGCATGATAAAACGAACAAAACGAAACTTGAATGGTTGGTTTTGGCCTCATAACGAATCTGTGGCGTTGAATTCTAAGATTTGTGTTCAACACTTCAAGAACATCAAGAAAAGTACAATTTTCATTACTTAATTCTGTAATTATATGTTTTAATGGGTTAAAATCACTCTATAAGTGTTGGGTAATGAATATGTATGAATTCTAGCATGTGGGTATATTTAATTTGGTGAATTTAATGACCATATAGTGTTTATTTCACCTGATTTTGTGTTCTTCGCGAATGAAATCAAAAGCTGAGTGTCAGCCCCTATACTAACTCAAGTACAATTCATGTGCATGGCCAGCAATACCATATTCTTGGCACAGAGACCTCTGAACATGGCCTTGAAGACCCATCTGACAACATAACATAATAAGCATACCACTTAGCAGATTGGCCAGAAATGAGTTTTTAAAATGTTTTAGTCTAACAATGTGTTATTGACTTAGTCTATTGATCATGAAAACTTGTTAGACATATAATGAGGTGTTAAAATAAATTCTTAACACGTCCATAACACAATTACGTGTGAATTGAATGATCAAATGCATAGTTAGCTTATTGTTCGTGAAATCTAATTTTTGACAATAAGTGTAGTAATTGACTAAGTATAGTCATGAATTCGAGTTAGACAAAAGAATAAACTTATGATGTTTAGTACGTTACTATTGACTGGTATTGTGAACGTAATTGATATGTAGGAGTTAAATCAAAGAACGAGTTTAGTTAAAGTGTAATCTACGCACAAGGCAAGTTTCCTAACCTACATGTTATCGTTATATAAGTTGATTAATTCACCTTTCTACATTGAAAGCAAGTTCTCATTATTATTGACAAGTCCATCTTGTATATTAAAGTTATTAATCTTTCAAGCATGATCTTTTTATATACAATACTTATTCTATTGTATACCTTTTGAGATTCTATTCAAGTTAAGTTATCAATTATTGTTAAACCTTGTTAGACTAGCGAACCCTTTATGATTCGACTAGTCCATAGTTGATGAGCGTTCTAAATTTCAGAACCCTTGATGAATTATAGGGGATTACTTATGCGTTAGCGTTAAGATATTGTGCACAGTATGGTACTAATGGCTGATCCCCCTAAGTACGAGAAGAAGAGTCCATAGTCTTATGACTGTTAAAGGTTTCAAGTATAACCCTTGATAACCTAGGACATAGTTCAAGGTCTTATGACCCTCAGAAATCTTTTGATTCTTGTTATTCATTCTTGATTCAAAAGTTGAGCTTTTATATTCGAAGTTATTATTTCTCTCGCATGTTATTATTCATTGTTATATTGTTATACTTGTGGGCAATCGTGCTCACTCTTGCGTAGTAATAACATTGCAGTTAAGAACGAAAGAGTAGACGAACCTTCCACTAGTAAATGCAAGGGCAAGCTTAGCAAGTAATGAAGATTGATTATTTATGTGGTTATGTAATGATAATTAGAATTGATGTTACTTAAGACTTATTTGTTTATGTTTCCATACAGATGATTTAAGGTTAGAGTAACACGGATTTATTTATTATGTAGTTGATGTAACCCCATAAGGGAGATTTATTATTATTTCTATCTATTGCATGGTTTGCATTTATTTATGGGTAGATAGATGAATGATGTTTGTCTGATGAACACCAAATCTCGTGGAAATGGAAATCAGGATTTGGGGGTGTCACTGAGTTGGTTTCAAACACAGAGGTTATGAACTTTAGGTGGGGAACAACCTTAGGTAGTAGCCTTATAGAAAAGAACATAGTGATGGAAAACTCTTATCGAGTTCTAGGAAATGAATTTTTGTAATTCATTGAAGATAATAAAAGACTTTATGTGCTTATGTGTTAAATTATATGTTCACTAGTACGACTTAGTAACTAAAACTCAAAATTTTGTCGTCAGGATGTCGGACGTTGGAGGAGCTAGTCGAGCAGGGGAGGAGGAACCCCGAGTACCTACAGTACCTACAGAGGAGGAGCTTCGAGACATTCATGTCGTTAGGGAACAGTTGGTACAGAGGGAGTCATCTCCATTGATCACCGTTGTTGGTCAGGAGTATGAACCTGAGACTGATCCTGAGGAGGATCCTGAGGAGGAATTTGATGAGGAAGAGGAAGAGGAAGAAGAGGAGTTTCCACAGCACTCCATTGATGCTGAGATGTATGACACATTATACGATCGTAATGTAGAGTTACGAGATGAGGTGCAGGATTTGACTGAGCGGGCGATTATTCAGCAGATTACTCTTGAGGAAAAAGAGAGGGAGATTTCGACTCTTCACTCACGACTGGGAAATGTAGAATGGGATTTGGTCCACAAGAAGAGTCAAACCGAAGATAAGACCGCAGAGATAGAAAAGTTGAAGAAGGAACTGAAGGAAAGCTCTGAAAGGCTGATCATAGCAGAGGAAGGCTGGGTGAGAGAGTCACGTCATGCTGATCTTGCCGAAGAGGATGGTCTTGCAAAGAAGGCAAAGCTTGGAGAGACATACTCTACACTTAATCATGCAATGGATGAGGCCCAGGATCGAGTTTTAAGGTACCCCATCCAGTTCAAAGGACTTCCATCGTACATGCTGGATCGCAGGACGATGTCTCGTATCATGGAAGAGGAGCGTAGCAAAGCTATTCAGCGCCTTGACAGACAGTGATAGAATTTGTTTAATTATGTGAAAGACTTAACTAGTTTTTATATGTAAATTCCGATGTGTTTATGTACGAAGGAATATGTTAATATTTTAAATCCTGTAGATTCTTTATCTCAGGATAGATGATGTAAATAGCAGTGATGCTATCGTTTGAGGTTAAAACTTTTAATTTGAATGAATATATATCAAGTTGTTTGAGATGATGTGTTATATAAGTATGTTAAATTGTTGAGTAATGTCTTAACTATTTAGAGAAATAAACAAAGATCTAATAAGCATATATTTTAACAGAATTATGCCGCCAAGAAGAAGACAACAACATCAACCAGCTCAGGAAGAGTCTACGAATAACAATAATAACGCCAATGCTAATCATGTTCAGCAATTGGTTAACTTGCTAGCTGGAGCAATGAATAATCAACCTTAAGCTCCACCAAATACTACATTTAAGGATTTCAAGGCGGTGGAACCGCCAGAATTTAAATGTTCCATGAACCCGATCGAGGCTCAAACATGGGTTATGGAAATGGAGAAGGTTTTCGACGTCGCTAGGGTTAGAGAAGACCAAAAGACCGCCTTTGCAACGTTTATGTTGAAGTCTGAAGATAGCTATTGGTGGCAAGCAAACAAAGTTCGTGGAGGTGATGGTGTAATTACTTGGGAGAGATTTAAGGAGATGTTCTTCGAGATGTATTTCTGACCATTTCATGAGAACGGATGGAGGTTCAATTTCTAGAATTGAAGCAAGGAAATATGAGCGCACTGATTATCTTTGCTAGATTCAACGAGTTGGCGAGGTTCGCCCGTATCAAGTAAAGTACACTGCAGACGAGAGAAAATCTAGAAGATTCGAACAAGGACTAAAGCCTTGGGTATATAGTAAGGTATAAATGTTTTAGATAAACACTTTTGCTGGAGTACTGGAAAAGGCCATCCTCACTGAACGTGGTAGCGATGCGGTGACCAAGTATAATCAAGAGCAGAAGAAGAAGAAGTGTGAGAATGAAGGTAATAACAAGGCCGGTGGGGGAGTAGCACTGGGGTAGTCATAATCGAAGAGGAAGTGGACGGATAACTTTCGTCACCGGAAGTCAACAAGGAGGGCAGAAGAAGAAGATCGAAGCGTGCTCAAGTTATGGAAAAGCTCATTTGGGAGTTTGCATGAAAGGGAAGCGAGTGTGCTACAATTGTGGTCAGGAAGGCCACATAGCACCAAACTGTCCAAACCCAAAGAAGGGTGCTTGTTTCACTTGTGGTTCGAAGGACCATCTGGTAAGAGATCTAAGAAGGGATCGGAGGGTCGGGGATCGAGGAGGAAACCGGGGAAACAACAGTCGAAATTCCTTAACTATCACCGGACCAACCGTAACAAACCGACCGACCACCAGGACTTTCAACATGACGGTGCAGGATGCAGTTCAATCTCGTGATGTGGTGTCAGGTATCATTCCGATCAATAAAATTAATGCTTATGTTTTATTTGATTCGGGTGCTACTTGTTCCTTTATATCCGATGACTTTGCTAAGAATTTAGATTTGCCTAAGGATGAATTGGATTACCCCATGAACATAGAAATTGCGAATAGAAAAATAATCCCTGTTAAGTACGTGCATAAGAATCATAGAGTGGATATTAAGGGTAATATCATGAACGTAGATCTTATCCCTATTCGACTTGGGGAATTTGACGTTATTTTGGGTATGGATTGGTTATCCAATTATGGGGCGGTAAATGACTGCCAGAAGAAGTGTATTAACCTTATGACTCTGTCAAAGGTTGTGTTTTATGGTAGTAAGTCGCCAAGACAAGCAAGTTGTCTGACGATGATGCAGGCCAGGAGGTTGTTAAGGCAAGGCTGTGTAGGATATCTAGCTTACATAGTCGATAGTCGTAAAGAGAATCCGAAAATAGATGAGATACCAGTAGTGAGAGATTTCGCAGACGTATTTCTGGATGATTTGTCGGGACTTCTTCCAGATAGAATAGTTGAATTAATTGTGATCAATTTGGCTCGAGAACGGCTCCAATATCGAAGGCACCGTCATCGAATGGCACCTTAGAGATAAAAAGAACCGATGGTCCAACTACAAGAATTCTTGGACAAGAAGTATATACAACCAAGTGTATCACCGTAGGGGAACGCATGGGTTTTATTTGTAAAGAAGAAGGATGGGACAATGCGGCTCTGCATGTAGACTATAGAGAACTGAATAAGGTCACGATCAAGAATGATATCCATTCTGGAGGATCGACGACTGTTTGATCAATTGAAGGGAGCGAGATACTTTTCCAAGATAGACTTGAGAAGCGGTTATCATCAACTGAAGGTGGGACCAGAGGATGTACCGAAGACAGCGTTTAGAACGCGATATGGTCACTACGAATTTTTGGTAATGTCGTTTGGTCTTACGAATGCTCCTACATCATTTATGGGACTAATGAATGGTGTGTTCAAACCATTTTTGGACAAGTTCGTAGTGGTATTTATAGATGACATTTTGGTTTATTCGAAAACCAAAGAAGAACATGAAGAACATTTGAGATTAACATTGGAAATATTGAGAAGGGAGAAGTTGTATGCCAAGTTTTCAAAATGTGAATTCTGGATCGAAAGGGTACAATTTCTTGGACATGTGATTAATAGAAATGGAATTTTGGTGGATCCCTCCAAAGTCGAAGCTGTAATTAATTGGGATCAGCCGAAGACACCGTCAGAAGTTAGAAGTTTTCTTGGATTAGCGGGTTATTACAGAAGATTTATCCAGGATTTTTCCAAGATCGCAACTCCGTTGACGAATTTGACTAGGAAATCGGTGAAATTTGTTTAGACGGAGAAGTGTGAGGAAAGCTTTCAAGAATTAAAGAAGAGGTTAAGTTCAACACCGGTGTTATCTCTTCCAGATGACACAGGAAATTTTGTTGTTTATAGTGATGTGTCGCATAAAGGACTTGGTACGTGTCTTGATGCAAAAGCAAAAAGTCATTCACAGTATGCATCACGACAATTGAAGGATTGCGAGAAGGGATATTCGACCCATGACTTGGAATTAGCTGCAGTTGTTTTTGCTTTGAAAATTTGGAGGCACTATCTCTACGGGGAGAAGTGTGAAATATATACGGACCACAAGAGTCTGAAATATATTTTCACGCAAAAGGACTTGAATATGCATCAAAGAAGGTGGTTGGAGTTAATTAAGGACTACGACTGTGAGATTTTATTCCATCCGGGTAAGGCGAATGTCGTTGCTGATGCCTTAAGTAGAAAGGGTCGGGAGAAGTTGATGATGTTGTCTGCTCAGGAGGAGCTAATTGCAGAAATGGAGAAACTGGAATTGGAAGTGAAATATCCTATGGAGATTCATGAGAAGCTATTTCAGATGCAATCTGGTACAACCCTACTGGATAAAGTTAAGGAGGCTCAGCTTCAGGATGAAGAATGCAAAAAGGTGATAAAGAAGATATCTGAAGGAACTGAACCGAGGTTCAAGATGGATAAGGAAGGAATACTGAGATTTAAGAACAGAATTTGGGTACCGCCAGTACAAGAGATTAAGGAAGACATTTTGAGCGAAGCTCATAGTTCACGATATTCGATTCACCCTGGTAGTACCAAGATGTACCAAGATCTTCGATAACATTTCTGGTGCCCGAATTTGAAATGTGATGTTGCGGAATGTGTTGCCAAGTGTCTGACCTGTCAGAAAGTGAAAGCAGAACATCAAAGACTGAGTGGATTGCTACAACCGTTGGAGATCCCAGAATGGAAATGGGAACATATTACAATGGACTTCGTGGTTAGCCTTCCGATGACTCAGAAAGGCTACGACGCAGTATGGGTTATCGTTGACCGACTGACGAAATTCGCACACTTCTTTCTGATCAAAATCAGATTCAACTTAGATCAGTTGGAAAGGTTATATGTGAAAGAGTTTGTTTCGAGGCACGGAGTGCCGGTGTCAATTGTTTCTGATAGGGATCCGCGCCTCACATCAAAATTCTGGAAACGTCTACAGGAATGTATGGGTACACAATTACGAATAAGTACAGCTTACCACCCTCAAACAGACGGACAAAGCGAAAGAACGATTCAGACATTAGAATATATGCTAAGAGCCTGTGTGATGGACTTTAAAGGAAATTGAGATGATCATCTACCGCTCGTAGAGTTCGGTTACAACAACAGTTACCACGCTAGTATTGGAATGCCACCTTATGAAGCGTTATACGACAGAAAGTGCAGAACTCCGCTATATTGGGATGAGGTTGGCGAAAGACAATTACTTGGCCCAGAATTGGTACAACAAACAACAGAAATAGTCAAAGTGATCCGAACAAGATTGACAACAGCTCAAGATAGATAGAAGAAGTACGCAGATCCACACCATAAAAATGTTGAGTTCGAGCCAAGTAGTTATGTGTTTTTAAAGGTTTCTCCCTGGAAGGGAAAGATCAGGTTCGGAAAGAAAAGGAAATTAAGCCCAAGATTCATTGGACCCTTTGAAGTTCTGAGAAGGGTCAGAGAAGTTGCTTATGAGGTAGCCTTACCTCCAGCTCTAGAGAATGTCCACAACGTTTTCCATGTCTCATTCCTACGATCCTACAAACCCGATTACAAGCATGTCATTGAATATGAACCCCTACATTTCGACAAAGACTTATCTTACGAAGAAATTCTGTTCAAATTGTCGACCGAAAAGAACAAGTTCTGAGAAATAAAGTAATACCTTCCATTAAGGTAATTTGGAGGAACCACAACGCCAAGAAGATAATTGAAAGTAGTATGCACATAAGCCAATCATGTTTGATGATAAAGCATATACTTTGTAACAATCTTATTCATTTATTAATAAAAAGTATTAATTTATTAAAGGCTTTTAATTATCTACACGATCTTTGTTTTTATAATATGTGATAAACCCATAGTTTTAAGCAATGCTTTTAGAATAATGATGATGATCATTCTAATGAGATCTAAATTCTTTGAAAGCTTAAAACTAAAATAGTTCCCAATCATTGGATTACTAAATTGGGGATTAGTGAATCCTGGATAGATTGGTACATACGTTGCTTGCTCATTGGATGAGGATGATTGATCTCACGATCATTTGTGTGGAGACACTAAAGCAAGTATGTAGGTGCTTATTAGAGAATAAGTTCATCGAGCGTTGGCTCGCTAAGGAATACCTAATGGAGTTTTATTTGCTGTCAATAGGAATTCTGTAGTGATAGTAGTCTGAAGTGATCCTTGGACTTGAGATCATCATAGTATCTTGTGTATGATGAGTTATACTTTGACTTATTCCTTAAGACCCTTAGGGTATATCAAAGGGTATGCTTGGGTATAATAAGTTGTATACGTGGAGATAATGTATGATCAATAAAGAATCTACCACTTCAATAAAGAAGAGAAATGTCCTATGTGATTCGATAAATGACAACCCAAAGAAGTAGTCCTTGCCAAGCAAAATGAAATTAGAAAGGAGTTTCTAATTTGCATTATTTGGAGTTATGCATTTAAGAGTCGAAATACATATAATTAAATAAAATAAGACTTGACGATAATTCCATGTCTTATATTTAATTGGGACATTGATGGTGGAAGGATTGAATTATGCGGTAACTATTTACTCAAAGGTTCTTTAATGATTAATGTTGAAATCTATATTATCTCGGAAAGTCGTTGATCGCTAGGGAGGCTTATCCCTATTGTAGAATAAATATTATTTATTTAAATAAATTAATTATTTAATTTATTTATTTAAATAAGATTAGAATTGTTCTAATTGATTTATTCACAACCTAGGTTTAATATGGAGAACCTAAAGGGTCACACCATAAAAGGAAGAATAATTATTTAAGAAGTTAATGGCATAATCGTAATAATATGTTAAGTATATTTAATTTAATCTATGGTGATAGAATAAATTAAATAGCTTAATATTTATTATTTAATATTTTAGAAATATTAAATATAAATTAATAAGAGGTCTTATTAATATTATTACAATTATTATTATTTTAATTTCTAAAAGAGTTTAGGAATTAATTTAATATAAGTACTCTCATTTATTCCTAATAAGATTAGGATGTTAAATTAATTAAAAGAGTTTAATTAATTATCCCTAATAAGATTAGGGAGCTTAATTAATTAAAAGAATTAATTAATTAAAACCCAATTCTTTAATTGTTAAGGTGGGTTGCCCACATCTATAAATAAGAGGAGTCTTATTATGGGTGTAATGGGTTGTTGATTTTTCAACATACGTAATAATTCCAATTGTTGGGAGAGTACACCTTTCTATATAGAGATAGAAAAACTAGGGTTTAGCCAACCACCCTTCTTCTAATTTTCTTCTTCCTTGGTGGATCACCTCTGAGGCCAAACACTTGGGTGGCTAACGTTGATCGAAAGGAAGGAACCAAACCCTTGTGGATTCAAGTTGAACGCGAAAAGGATTGGAGGTGAACTTGTACGAGGAAGCTCGATCTTCAAGGGTATGATTCTCATTCGTTATCTTTTTCGTTTAATTAATAATTATGCATAAAGGATGATCCGGGTATATGGTTTGTAAATTTTTTAAACTCGATTTTACACGCTTCCAGCACATTTTATGCAATTTGATTGCGTTATGAATATTACAAACCTAATGAGATATTGGAACTCAAGAGAATATGATGAAGAATTATCCTCATTTATTTACTTAGATTATTATAAGCGATTACGGGGACGTAAATCTTTGTAAGGGGGGAGAATGTAACAGACTAATTGTTTGAGTTGTGATTCTGGGGACAGAATCCTTTTAAGAGGGGAAAGATGTAACAACCAAGATTTTGTAATTTAATTTTAATATTTATTGGATTGAATAAATATTTTTTAATGTATTAATTATTAGATTAAATAATTAATTGATGAAATTGTGGTAGATTAATTTAATTATACGTGTTATATTTATTAAATTAATGTGGAGAATTTTATTATCGAAGTATGTGATTATGTGAGCTTATTGTAGTAAAAGAAATATTTAATAAGCTTATTGGTATTTTAATTAATTTAATTATTAATTAGAGATTTAAGAATTTGACATTATTAATCAAAGAGAAATTTAATTATGTGACTGTGTGAATTTATGAGAAATTATTATATTTTATTAAATGTAAATTAAATAAATTAATTGAGTTATTTTATAAAGGGTGTGACATTATTTAAACTATATGATAAGGTTTTATTAAATTAAATAGTTTTTGAAACCTTTTATTACCAGCCAAACGAGGCCCTAAGGGGAGTTTTTAGCGGTTAACCATGATGGGGGGTAACTGACCACTTCTGCGTCAGTTCTTCTCCTTTATTATCAGACGTCTTCTTTTTATTATTTTTCTAAGTTTGGCAAAAACAGAGAGGAGAAAGAAAGGGAGAGAGTGTGAAAGTTCAGAGAGTGTTAATAGATTGTGAGAGTTAAGAAGAAATTGGGAAAAGTTTCAATCCTTCTAATCTACGCTTGGGTAATCTCTTCAACCCAATTCTTATTTTACATCTTCTAAAGTTTTTATGAATATGGCTTAAAGTCTTCTGTAAAGTTTCTGTAGTTGGAAAGGGTAACAATTATGTGAATATATGTAATAATTCGAGTAGTATAGCATGTTTTATATATATATTGCATGATTCCATATCATCAGTTTCATGAAATTATACAGTATATGATTACAGAGTATGTTATATGGCCATATGGCCTTATACGTGGTATTTCATATGTTGATCGTATATTATCCCTAAATTTTACACTTGTATGTGATTATGCATGATAAAACGAACAAAACGAAACTTGAATGGTTAGTTTTGGCCTCATAACGAATCCATGGCATTGAATTCTAAGATTTGTGTTCAACACTTCAAGAACATCAAGAAGAGTACAATTTGCATTACTTAATTCTGTAATTATATGTTTTAATGGGTTAAAATCACTTTATAAGTGTTGGGTAATGAATATGTATGAATTCTAGCATGTGGGTATGTTTAATTTGGTGAATTTAATGACCATATAGTGTTTATTTCAACTGATTTTATGTTCTTCATGAATCTGAAATCAAAAAGCTGAGTGTCATGTGCCATATTTCCAACTCCAAGTACAATTCTCATGTGCATGCCAGCTAGAGACCTACATACAGTACCTTGAGACCAATCTGACAATGGCGTAGCAAATACCACTTAGCGTATCGCCGAAATGAGTTTTTAAAATGTTTTAGTCTAACAATGTGTTATTAACTTAGTCTATTGATCATGAAAACTTGTTAGACATATAATGAGGTGTTAAAATAAATTCTTAACACGTCCATAACACAATTACGTGTGAATTGAATGATCGAATGCATAGTTAGCTTATTGTATAATATATTCTATTTATAATCTAATAAAACGAATAACTTTATAAAAGATTTTACTATGCAAACATTATGCAGGTACTATGCAAACACTATGCATAATAAAATATAATATATTCTAATTATTGTCTAATAAAAATGATAACTTTATAAAAGTATTCATTTTATATAAAAAGATTTTACTATGCAAAACACTATGCACAATAGAATATAATATATTCTATTTATAGAATAACTTTATAAAAGTATTATGTTTTATATAAAAAGCTTTTACATTTTTTATTACATTAATAATACCAATAAAACAAAACCGAGTGACTTATCACATAAGCATCAATAATCAATACCATGCTATTTACCAAAATAGAAAAAAATTTGAATACTTTTATTTCATAAAATTCGGGGTCTCACAGTATCCATGTTTTGGTCTTTATTTTTGAATTCTGCTTCAAAATTAGTTATTATGGAGTATTATTGATCTTGGATAAACTGTTATACGAATCCTTAATATTTGTCCTTCTGTCTCACTGGATTCATTTTCTTTAAAATATTTTTCATCATCCTCAGTCCTAAATTATGATATTCTTGAATATCTTTGGCCCAGTAGTCTGCAAAGATAAATGATTAATCGATGAATATCTTTGGCCGTAGTGCAAAGATGAACAGGTGTTGAGATGAACATGACCAACTGGTGATACAAATGAATATCTTTGGCCTGTAGTGCAAAGATGAATATTTGATTAAAGATGTATATTGATTTTTGTTACAGGGATAGAATATTGATGATGGACTTTTAAATCTTAAAAGATTGTAGAACTCATTCTCTACTTAACTCTTCTAATGGAAATTTGTTTTCGCTGCAGTTGTTGATCTAAAACTTGTTGTCTATTATATTTTATCAAATTTTTCCCTGTTGAAAACTAATGATAATTTGTTGTATATTATCTTAGTCATAATATTCTTTACTGTGCTAGTTGAGCTCACCCTTTTCCTTTTTGTTCCATTTTTCTTCTCAGGAGGTGAGAACATAGCAGGATCTAGTCGGGGTATGGAGTGATGGTTCTAGAAAGATGTTTTAGCAATCCTCACTATTTCTGTAAAATAGTGTTTGAATAATTGTAATGAGGACTTATTTGAGTGTGGATATTGTCTAGAAGACAATATTTATATTTAAACTCACAGTATATGTTGTCGTATTTTGCACGACAATTGTATTATTGAAGTTGTAGTTTGCTTTTTGTACCATGTATTTGGCGACTCAGAATGGGTGTTGTATACCTATTTTGGGGGCGTCATACCTAATTATAACCATATTAGTTTAGTTTATAATTCTTATTCAAAGAGCACATTTATCACTTTAACATATATAACCATAAAGCTTTAATTTCAAGGAATCTTATTTATTGGTTGCACCATTTTTCAGTTAGTACTATACTAACAGTTTGAAACCAACAGTCCAATAGACAATAACTTAGTCCATAACCTTCTTATAAGAACATCCCCTTCCTTGATGAAATTCCAATTTATGTTAAGTAGTTTAATAGCTCGACCTAAATTAATGTATATGGCTTGTTGGGTTCAAATGGCTCAATCAAGAATCATATAATTCTATACTTGCACAGCGATGTTAAGCATTAATAATGCAATTGTCAGAACATTAACACAAAATATTCTCACTTAGACTTTCTTAGCATGACATTCGAATAACAAGTTATAATCATCTCATGCTAAGGCAAAAACTGACCTTGAAGCACATGTGTATCTTTAGAATTTCAATATAGATTATTGGCATAGGTTTAGACTTGATTGTACTCCTATTCGGCACAGTTGACACTAACAGTCCTCTCATAAGCATTTTATCAAGCAGTTGGGGTGCAGTCTTTACTTTACTACGTTGACCAAGATTTTAGGCATACCTGCTGTGACAACCGAGATTTTGTAATTTAATTTTAATATTTATTGGATTGAATAAATATTTTTCGACGTATTAATTATTAGATTAAATAATTAATTGATGAAATTGTGGTAGATTAATTTAATTATACGTGTTATATTTATTAAATTAATGTGGAGAATTTTTATTATCGAAGTATGTGATTATGTGAGCTTATTGTAGTAAAAGAATTATTTAATAAGCCTATTGGTATTTTAATTAATTTAATTATTAATTAGAGATTTAAGAATTTGACATTATTAATCAATGAGAAATTAAATTATGTGACTGTGTGAATTTATGAGAAATTATTATATTTTATTTAAAGTAAATTAAATAAATTAATTGAGTTATTTTATAAAGGGTGTGACATTATTTAAACTATATGATAAGGTTTTATTAAATTAAATGGTTTTTGAAACCTTTTATTACCAGCCAAACGAGGCCCTAAGGGGAGTTTTTAGCGGTTAACCATGATGGGGGGTAACTGACCACTTCTGCGTCAGTTCTTCTCCTTTATTATTAGACGACTTCTTTTTATTATTTTTCTAAGTCTGGCAAAAACAGAGAGGAGAAAGAGAGGGAGAGAGTTTGAAAGTTCAGAGAGTGTTAAGAGATTGTGAGAGTTAAGAAGAAATTGGGAAAAGTTTCAATCCTTCTAATCTACGCTTGGGTAATCTCTTCAACCCAATTCCTATTTTACGTCTTTTAAAGTTTTTATGAATATGGCTTAAAGTCTTCTGTAAAGATTCTGTAGTTGAAACGGGTAACAATTATGTGAATATATGTAATAATTCGAGTAGTATAGCATGTTTTATATATATATTGCATGATTCCATATCATCAGTTTCATGAAATTATATAGTATATGATTACAGAGTATGTTATATGGCCATATGGCCTTATACGTGGTATTTCATATGTTGATCGTATATTATCCCTAAATTTTACACTTGTATGTGATTATGCATGATAAAACGAACAAAACGAAACTTGAATGGTTAGTTTTGGCCTCATAACGAATCCGTGGCGTTGAATTCTAAGATTTGTGTTCAACACTTCAAGAACATCAAGAAGAGTACAATTTGCATTACTTAATTCTGTAATTATATGTTTTAATGGGTTAAAATCACTCTATAAGTGTTGGGTAATGAATATGTATGAATTCTAGCATGTGGGTATGTTTAATTTGGTGAATTTAATGACCATATAGTGTTTATTTCACCTGATTTTGTGTTCTTCGCGAACTGGAAATCAAAAACTGGAGTGTCGGCGCCATACCAATTTCAAATACAATTCATCACATGCATGCCATAGAGACCTACGTCATGGCCTTGAAGACCAAGATAACAGATGGCAAGGCAATACTACTTAGCGCGATTAAAAAATGAGTTTTTAAAATGTTTTAGTCTAACAATGTGTTATTAACTTAGTCTATTGATCATGAAAAATTGTTAGACATATAATGAGGTGTTAAAATAAATTCTTAACACGTCCATAACACAATTACGTGTGAATTGAATGATCGAATGCATAGTTAGCTTATTGTTCGTGAAATCTAATTTTTGACAATAAGTGTAGTAATTGACTATGTATAGTCATGAATTCGAGTTAGATAAAAGAATAAACTTATGATGTTTAGTACGTTATTATTGACTGGTATTGTGAACGTAATTGATATGTAGGAGTTAAATCAAAGAACGAGTTTAGTTAAAGTGTAATCTACGCACAAGGCAAGTTTCCTAACCCTACTTGTTATCGTTATATAAGTTGATTAATTCACCTTTCTACATTGAGCAAGTTCTCATTATTATTGACAAGTCTGTCTAGTATATTAAAGTTATTAATCTTTCAAGCATGATGCTGCTATACAATACTTATTCTATTGTATACCTTTTGAGATTCTATTCAAGTTAAGTTATCAATTATTGTTAAACCTTGTTAGACTAGCGAACCCTTTATGATTCGACTAGTCCATAGTTGATGAGCGTTCTAAATTTCAGAACCCTTGATGAATTATAGGGGATTACTTATGCGTTAGCGTTAAGATATTGTGCACTGATGATGGTACTGAAGGGATCCCCTAAGTAATGCGAGAAGAAGAGTCCATAGTCTTATGATCATTAAAGGTTTCAAGTATAACCCTTGATAACCTAAGACATAGTTCAAGGTCTTATGACCCTCAGAAATCTTTTGATTCTTGTTATTCATTCTTGATTCAAAAGTTGAGCTTTTATATTCGAAGTTATTATTTCTCTCGCATGTTATTATTCATTGTTATATTGTTATACTTGTGGGCAATCGTGCTCACTCTTGCGTAGTAATAACATTGCAGTTAAGAACAAAAGAGTAGACGAACCTTCCACTAGTAAATGCAAGGGCAAGCTTAGCAAGTAATGAAGATTGATTATTTATGTGGTTATGTAATGATAATTAGAATTGATGTTACTTAAGACTTATTTGTTTATGTTTCCGTACAGATGATTTAAGGTTAGAGTAATCTGGGATTTATTTATTATGTAGTTGATGTAACCCCATAAGGGGAGATTTATTATTATTTCTATCTATTGCATGGTTTGCATTTATTTATGGGTAGATAGATGAATGATGTTTGTACAGTGAACACCAAATCCTGTGGAAATGGATGTACCAAATTTGGGGGTGTCACACCTGCTGTTCTTATTGGCACCACATACTATAGTTGACATTTATATGCAGTCATAACAAAACAACAACAACATGTAGTTAATTTAATCCTAAACAGTCAACCTAGCAATCCAAAAATAATAGGACCACTGCCCCTTGTGTCTAACCCAGGCCATTCGGCCATAACAGAGTACTAGTGGCACGAAAATGGAATGGAAAGAGGATTGAAAAGATTACCTTAGTAGCTTTGAGGTTGCACTTGATTGTTGTTCAATTTCTTTTTCCTTCTCTAGTCAAACTCTTCCTATCTCACTATCAGTCAGCTTTTTCTTGTTCTTTCTTACTATGCTAGAGACTTGGGAAGTCAGTTAAGGGGTGAGACATGGAGTTATATAGCTGAACCTAGCTTCTTTTACTGTTAACCGCATCACCTCTAGTTGGCCCCTAGCATACACTCTAGTACCTTTAGTAGTTAGATTACTCTGCAGTGGCTCCTACATCGCCACCCTACCAAATTTCATAACACTGCTACCTTATCCTTTGCGCTCATTCCTACCTGCCGGTTGTCATTCATGTGAACTAATCTTACAAACTAAGAAATAACTTGGGACATGCATAACTTGTTAACTACTTGACTAATGTAACTGATACAACTAACTACCTTCCTATTCATTTCATTTGGGCTTAACAACCCCTCTAGTTTAAACTTCAGATGGGCTATGACATAAGGCAAGGATTAGATTTAACTTGGGCTTACAACATGTAAATAGGCAATAGACCCAAAAATGACTTGCAAGCCTACATAGCAAAATTTATCAAGACCCAATGTGGACATTTGAAAATTTTAACACACATGAAACTTTTATCTAACATTTTCCTTATTTACCATTAAATAATGCTTTTGAATTATATTAATCACGTAAGAAATTTCAAGACAAGAATATTTCATAACTTAAGATATGTTGGCTTTCCTTTCCATTCTTGATGTTTATATAACATTATATTTAAAGTATATATCAACATCACTCTATTTACCATTCATAATCTAGGATACTTACTAATCAAATAAATAAATTTTTTGTCACAATAAGAAGTAACGACACAAAGAAAAAAATTTCATACGCAAAATTTGACATTATAATAATTGAATATTACATATGATTTTCTGAGTCATTACATTATCTGTTGCTTTAAGAGCAATGCCTTTGTCTTTCTTTCTTCCTTCAAATAGAGTTTCTGCTCGTTGAGTCAGCTCCAGTTCATATGTGAGAAGGTTTCCATATAACTGTTGAACCGTCATTTCATGGAGATTCTTTGACTCTTTGATGGCAGTGGTTTTGGCATCCCACTTGTTAGGTAAAACTCTCATGAAATTTATGATTAGATCTTTATTTGGATAAATCTTTCCATAGGCTCGGAGAGAGTTGAGCAGTACATTGAATCTTTCATAGGTGGAAGTGACATTTTCTCCTTGAACGTGTGCAAACATTTCATATTGCTGAGTCAGGAGAGATTGCTTATTTTCTATGACTTCTTTTGTTCCTTCATGCATGATGAGAAATGCTTCCCATACTTCCTTTGTTATTTTGCTATTGACCACATTCTCAAACAGGTCATCTTCTAAAGATTGGAACAAAATGTTCTTGGCCTTTTTGTCGAGTTGGACAGTTTTCTTTTTGTTGTCAGTCCATTCTTCTTTAACCTTAATCTGAATTCTTTTTGGGTTGTCTGAAGTTGGTGCAAGCTTTGTAGGAACTTAGGGCCCATTCTGAACAGTTTCAAATAGATCTTCATCTATTGAATCCATGTAGGCTTGCATACGAACTTTCCAGTTTGTGAATTTGTCTTTGTTGCACATAGGTGGCTTGTTGCCTCCTCCAGTCTTTGATTCGCTTATCAGATGTGCCATTGGATCTACTTAAGCTTTATAGGCTATTTGATAGAACCTGCTCTGATACCAATTAAGTTCCCAGAGGCACAATAGTTATCTAGAAGGGGGGTTGAATAGATATTTTAAATTCTTTTCGAAATACTCGTTGGTTTTGATAATGACTTAAACATAACGGAATTGTGATTTATTTGTTTTTCCTTTAAGATATAACGAGTTAATAGGAGTTAAGCATTTATGACAGTTATAGCAGTTATAACAAGAATATAAGTGACATAGTGTTTTTAAGTGGTTCAGAGCACTTAAAGCTCCTAGTCCACTCTTCTACTCCTCGAGTAGGAAATCCACTAAGGATATCTTTACAATCTCTGAATCTCACAGATTCCTTCAAGACCAACAGTCTTGGAACTTCTTAGTTCACTTTTGAACTCTTCAAGTCCAACAGACTTGGTACTTCTCAGTTCACTTAGAACTCTTCAAGTCCTTCTAACTTGGAACTTCTTACTTCACTTGATAGTAGTTGAGTTCTTTTGTGGTGCTACTCAGTTGTCGTTCAGCTTGTGTTCGAAAGAACTGAGTAGCTGAGCAAGCTTTCTTTTTCAGATCGTAGATTTGAGCGTTGAGTGTTCTTCAGCATTTTTGTTCAATGCTTACATGGTCATCTTCTTCTGCTGATAATTTGTAAATATGATGCCTTTGAAATGTATCCGTTGAAGACATCCATTGAAGCATTAAATGCATTTGACATTTCTGAACTTTGATAGAGACTTTTTGGACAACTTCTAATTTGCAGTCTGGCCCACTGACACAGCAGACGGCTGCCTCACCTAACACCTGAAAAGGTGTTTTTCTGCTAACCCATAGTACTTTCCTTAGCTTCTTCAATACGTTTCTTTGTTATATACTAAGGATGACGATTGTGTCATTGAGGCTCCCGAGGACTTCAACGTTTATAATCCATTCCATATTTGTTGTGATTTATCTTTACACGAATGGACAAGGCTCGATGCTTCTCATAAAGGCAGATGATGCTTGCTCTACGATTCTGATCGTGGTGTCTAGCAACCTTGGTGCTTGATCTGATACTAGCAAACGAGAACACTACATTTCTCTTAAGTACTGTCACACTACGATCTTCACTCGCTTGACTTGCAGACTCTACGCTTCCGAGAGCACACTACGATCTCTGAGTTGGCTCGGCAAGCGTTTGGACCACTTTATGATTCCTGGAGAGGCCCTCCAAAGTAGACACACTACGATTATTGATGCTCTACGATTCTGCATTAACTTCTACAATCTCTTGAACAGCTCGATAGACTACGATTCCATTGAAGCCTATCTATTACATCTTAAGATATAGATCAACCTAACAGCTTTGATCTCTTCATCTATACATTCATTTACAAAATGATAAACATTAATAGCTCAGATCAACTTAACAGCTTTGATCTACCACTAAGTCCTTGTACATATGTTCTTTGAAGGACTTTACATATAATCATGAATATTTACTTTCAACATCAAATTTAAATATGTAATCTCCCAACACATTCTTCAAACTAAACCCCACCAATTTGAAGTACATAGCAAAGTTCTATTTATACCCTAGGTGTTTTACCAACTTCACCATCCTGTCAACATTCAAGTAATCTCCATCAGCCCCCCCCCCCAAAACTTTCTTTCCTTCCACCCTCATAAACATATGATCCATCATGCTTAGTAACAAATTGACCTCCATGGTACAATTCAACATCAAAGTAGTTCATGCTGCATGAAACATAATGCACACTATCAGTACCATGACCATTAACTGAATAAACAAACTACAGGGTCACCAATTAAAGAAATATGTAAATATTAAAGTAATAAAATATTACATAGCTTACAAATTAAACAATGAACACAATTGTAAATATATTACACAACTGTAAACATAAACATATTACAGGGTCACCAATTAAAGAAATCTGTAAACATTAAAGAAATTAACTACTCACTTTTTATATTGTAAACATTAAAGAAACACAACTCTAAACATTAAACAAATTCCCACTTTTTATACTTTGTAAACATTAAAGAAATTAACTACTCAAAATCAATCAACACAAACGACCACTTTTTATACTTTGTAAACATTAAAGAAATTAACTACTCAAAATCAGTCAACACAAACGACAAATCTGTTTCACCCATTTCACTTTAATCACTGTTAATCAATAAAACCCACTATAAACCACAATAATATTACTTTAAACTACTAAAAACAAAACTTTTGTACCAAAACCCCACCATAGCAACGCTATTAAGAAAAACCCAGATGAAAAGGAGTGCAATATTTAAATTTTCAGACAAAAGTTACATGTTTGGTAGACGATACAAACCCTAACTTTCTTGGAATGACCCCCCACCTTCTTCGTCGCTTTGTGTCGCCTGAGACCCACCCCTTTTTCCTCAATTTTTACTCAGACAAAAGTTAAATTTTGAGCCCTAGATGAATGCTTTCTGTCGTTTCTTTTGTTTTATTTATTTGATGCGGTTTCCTCCTGCACATTCCACGCATGATAAACTGATTGGTCTTACTAATTACATCAGTAATTACACGTGTTTTATTTTATTTTTTATAAAGCCACGTAGGAAAAAATGAGTGATTTTTTAACGTCTGTTACGAAAATTGGACGGAATGACTTGATTTTAAATTTTTAATAAGTACAGTGGGCCAATTGATTTTTTTTAAAGTAATGGCTAATTGCTTAAAACACAACGACCACAGTGGGGTAAATGTGCTTTTTCCCATATATAAATTATATTGCAGGAATGGGGAGATAGAGGCTGGTGATACATATATTATAAATCTCTAATAGTAGTCTTTTATTGATATATATATATATATATATATATATATATATATATCTAATAAAATACAAATGATTTTAAATTTTCGCTCACTCAATAAATCATCTGGGTCGTCCAAAGTTTGGGATAAATTCCACCATCCATCTATCTAATATATCTATCTATTTATCTATCTATCTATCTATCTATCTATCTATCTATCTAATCTATCTAATAAAATACAAATAATTTTGAATTTTCCGCTCACTCAATAAATCATCTGGGTCGTCCAAAGTTTGGGATAAATCCCACCATCCATCTATCTAATCTATCTAATTAAATAAAAATGATTTTGAATTTTTCACTCACTCAATAAATCATCTGGGCCGTTCAAAGTTTGAAATAAATCATACCGTCCATACAGTGCCGGAGGCACGGGACACACACACACACACACACACACACACATATATATATATATATATACACTAGATGTGTCCCGTGCATGTATGATTTATCTCAAACTTTGAACGGCCAAGATAATTTATTGATTGAGCGGAAAATTCAAAATTATTTATATTTTATTAGATAGATATATGATGAATTATTATTGGAAATTGGAAATGCAAGTGTATGAGATTACATGCACGTGTGGGAGGGTTCCAGCAGCGTGAAGGGCGATGGAGGAGGCCGGTAAGTAATGTCCCCGGGGTGTCGGTGTTTATTACACATGGCATGATGGTATTGGCAATAGAGGGCCTTGAAGGGAAAAACTAGTTTGCTTTCACGAAGAGACAGGTTTCATTATTAAAATAATTACTTTATACTACTAGATTAATATGTGTTGGAGAAAGGAGTGTTTTCACGCACAAACTTGTGTGTCTCTTTAGTTTTAATTGACAAATTGATGAAATATCAAAATAACCATTAATAAAAATGGTGAAATGACAAAAATATTATTAATAAAATCTTTTAAAATAGTAAGACACACAAACTTGTGTGTTTAAGAGATGCTCTATTTTTCAAATGAGTAAAATACAGTGACACTATAATCATAATAATACTCACCTCCCCTCTAGTTCTTAAATAACAGTTAGTACCCTGCAAGTTTTTAAGGTTGACTAAATAGCTAAAGTTACATATTTACCCTTATATTTTATCAAATTTTAATTACTAAATAATATATATATGTGTGTGTTTAATTATCCTTTTTTTTAATACAATACATTTTAATTATAGTTTTATTTGTAATTAAAACTATCTCATTTAAATTGTTGGTAACTTATAAAAAACTAGTTTAGTTTAATTAACACATATTTTTGGATAAGTGATACAAATATTAAAAAAATTAAATTAAATTATTAATGAAGCTATTCTAATTAGAGTGATTGAGTATATTGATAGTTTAGTTTTTGGTGCTTAACAACAAAAAAAAATATTATTTGAATTTTAGTTTCATATTATAATTTTTATATGTTAAATTTTATTGAGTATATATAAAAATTTAGATGTTTATGATTTTGTTTACATTTTTTAGTATACAGGTGGCGTTGTTTTTATGCAATGTTAAATAAAAAATATAATTATATTTATTACTACCTCTATCTTGTAAAAAATAAATTCTTTTAATATATTTTTCTTTTTTTAAATAATAACATTTTTGTCATTTTTATCAGAAATAATTTGTCATTTTGAGTTAACATTTGTCATTTTCTTTGTAAATAATTATGTTTAAGTGTGACTTATGTTTAGTTTAATATATGAGAAAAATAATTAATTTAATTTTTAATACTTTTTATATGAGTAATAAGATTCATTTAAATTGTAATAATAAGTTTGTTTTACGTAAATTTTAATATTTGAAAAATAATTACTATTTTATTACGTTAATTTGTAATTTTTATGGGTATTAACATTATACTTTTCAATTACAAAAAATATATATTTGCATATATATCACGTAAATTTTAATATTTGAGAAATTTAATTAGTAAAATTGTATTTGACTTTATTTTCCTTATAAAATGAATATTTATTATTTTTGACTTTTATGTTATTTATTGCACAATTTCATAATTTAATTAATTAGATCAAGTAAAGTAAAAATTATGATATATAAATTTATATTTAGTGGAAAAATTAAACATTATAACTTGAAGGGTGTATTAGACATTATATTAAAAATATTTTTAAATATTAGTTGGTCAACCACACAAGGGGTAGTGAATGTTACATATTGTAGACTAGAGGGGTACTGTGTAAGACCCCGAAATTTTTAAATAAAAAGAATTTCCTTTATTTATTATTTTGAAATAGTAAGGGTTGATTTGATTAATGTGGATAGTTAAGGGTTAAATACGCAAATATTTCAAAATAAGCAAGTGGTTATAAAATATTCATTATCGTCGGGGAATATTCGTTTTGGTCGTGGAATATTAAATGCTTTGTCGAGGAATATTAAATGCAACAAATGTGACCATGTGTGGGCCCATAACTGAAAGCGATTGGATGAAGAAAACGACAAATATAAATTGTTTTTAAATAACAGTAGTTATTCTGAATTATCTTTGTGGAATACTTTCGGTGGTTAAAACACACTAATCTGCGTTGTTGAAGAAGATAGCTTGCAGTATTGCACCAATTATTGATTCTTACGTGAAGGCACTACTCAATAATGGTTACGATAATTATTGCTTCGATTTTATTGAGTTAATAATTCTTTGCGTTGATATTTTATATTCTTTGTTGTTTCAATAATTGTCATTACACAAGATTTTTTATTATCGAAGCAATAATTCATATTATCTGAATAATATTATTAGATAACATTATTGGCAATGTCTAGAAAGTTACATCTACAGGAGAGGTTTGGTCACACCTAATCATGCCATGAAGAAGAAATTCTTATTGAAAGCCCCTCTTTCTGAGGAACTGCACGGTTGTCGATATTGTGATTCTGTAATATTATTTGTGAATAATTAATTATTGATTTATATGATGAGGAAAATATTGATTTTATGTGGATATAGATGGAGAAAATTTTTAAAATGACAATTGTTGAAAATTAATATTTTATCTTTTTCTGATAAAATAATTCATTTAAATATATTATTTTAATAATATATTAACGGTGATATTTTTACAACGAATGTGGGATATATGAGTATACGAGGAGGAAGAGTATTTTTGTTGCAATAAATGTTTAAAACATGTTAAACATGTCGGTGAACCCCATTTATTGACTAAAATTTGATTATAGCCTGTGAAATCGCCCGTTTGTGGATTTCGGTCAATTTCTATTTGGAATTTGGAAAACCTTTCTTCTGCAAAGTTGTAGAGAATTGAATTTCCTATAAAAACTCATGATTCGAATTTTCTGATGAAAGGGCTATTTATTATGAATTATTGAAGTTACGAAGCTCAAATAATTGATTTTGTAAGTTTTAATTATTTATTTTATGAAAAACATTTTTTATCATTTCTTTCTAGAAGGTTGGCATGTGGGAAATGTTGGGATCTGATTTCCAAAGAGGCGTAGGAAATTTATTAATAATAATATATTTTATTAAATTTTACTCGCTTTGGTGTTTCTAAGCATTTTTCTATAAATAGGATGCTTGGGTTAGAATTGAAAATCACACCGTAAATCAAGTTTTCTCTCTATATTATCGGCGTATTCTTGTGAGTATTTTGAGTATACTTTGAGTATTGCTATACGGTGCAAGTTCAAGTCATAGCCTATATCCTGTTTTTTCATCTAAAGTCTTGATCTTTCGAGGTAAGGGATATTATTTTTTTTTGTAATGATATTATTTCTTCAATATCATTATCTTCGAAATGTTGATCCTGAAGTTTTTATCAAATTTGGAACTTTTTCATGTCGGGTTACTATTCATGAGTTACTATTCATGAGTTACTATTCACGAGTTACTATTTATGAGTTACTATTCATGAGTTACTATTCACGAGTTACTATTCACGAGTACTATTCATGAAGCGTGAAGATGTTTTTGTGGAATTTCTATCTTTTGGTGTCGAAGTTACTATTCACGATACTAAGACTATTCACGATACTGATTATTCAATTCGAAAAATAAAATTTCTTCTTTTCGTCTAAAACATCTATTCGGATACTAACTCGATTGTATCCATGTTTTGATCATTCTTGAATTTTACACCACTATGATTATTTTTGAGGTATTTTTGGGCGTGGATAAAACCAAGTACGAATCCTTAATCCTTAATCCTTATCATTTTGTTTCAATCGGATTCGTTTCTTTAAAAAAAAAATATTTTTCATCATCCTCGGTCTTAAATTATGATATTATGAAATATCTTTGGCACAGTAGTGCAAAGATGAATGATTTCTTAAGAATATCTTTGGCTGTAGTGCAAAGATGAATGATTTTAAGAATATCTTTGGCCCGTAGTGCAAAGATGAACAGTGTTTAAATGAACATGACCAATCGATGAATATCTTTGGCCAGTAGTGCAAAGATGAATATTTGATTCGGATGTATATTGATTAATGTTACGGGGATAAAAGATGACGATGAACTTTTAAATTCATACATGTAGAAGATAGTAGTTTGCATTCTCTACTTAACTCTTCTAATGAATTATTATTTCATTGCGAATATTGATTTAAAATTTGTTGTCTATTGTATTCTATTAGATTTTTCCCTGTTGAAGACTAACGGTAATTTGTTGTATATTATCTTAGTCATAATATTCTTTATTGAGCTAGTTGAGCTCACCCTTTTCCTTTTTGTTCCATTTTTCTCGTGGAGGCGAGAATATAAATGCGAGTACGAGTCTGGTATGGAATGAAGGTTTTAGAAAGGGTTGTTTAGTAGTCCTCACCATTTTTGTAAAATAATGTATCAATAAATGTGATGAGGATTTATTTGAGTATAGATATTATGCAGAAGATAATATTTGTATTTAAACTCACAGCTTTCTTGTTGTAATAATAAAGTTGTAGTTGTTTACATACCATGTATTGACAACTCGTAATGGGTGATGTATACCTATTTTGGGGGCGTCATAGTTGGTATCGAGCTTAGGATATGATCTCTGGCGGAGATCGGGAATAGAACTAGGAGGGAGAGACGAGTAAATCCTTCGCTAGTGTGTCCTACCTAAGCTTATTTGTTAGTTGGTCAAGATATAGGGATATTATGTGATATATTGATTTCCTTAATTAACCCTTGTTTTATGACAATGATTTGAGAATGTCGATCGAGAATATTAACAATGGAAATGAGACCGTGGAGATGCTCAGTACTCACCAACGAGGAGAACGTGCAACAAGTGGGCAATGTTCTATTGTGAACAAACACCATTGAAAGCGAGATGATGAACGAGGGGATGTTTAGAAGTTTTTGCGATTCATGCAAAATCGATTTAGGAAACTCGTGTTCAAAATACGAGAGAAATGATAGCAATTCACGGGTTGTCACAAATGCAAGCGATTCAAAGAGTTGAGACCACCGAATTTAAGGGAAAGCCGATCCGATCATGGGCGGAAACATGGGTCAAACAAATTACCAAGATATTCGATGTCTTGGGATGCGGAGGAACGAAGGTTCCATTCGCCACCTTTATGTTCCGTGTGGCGAAAGCGTATCTCTTGGTGGAGTCTGCGTGAAGTGTACCCATCCAAATACTTTTCAAAGATGTCTGGGAGACGCGTTTGAAGCTATTTAATGACAAATACTTTCCTCGAAAGTGTTCGTCATATGAAGGAAGTGGAGTTCATCGATTGGAACAAAACAACATGACGTGTCTCAAAGACGAGGCAAAGTTTGCGAGTTATCCAGTTTGCACCTCATTTGGTGGAGAATGAGGAACGTATGACGCGGATGTTTCTTAGAGGTTTGAAACCCGTACGTCAAGATCTCATTTCTCATAAATTTTCTTTATTCGGATGTTGTTGTAAATGTGGCTCAATTATTAGAAAGCGAGATAACGAGTACGGTCAACCGAGGGACCACAACCGAGGATCGTGACGAGAGATAGCGATCAATGTAATAATGATAACTCTACGGAGAAAGAAACAGACGGATAGAAATGGTAACCACTCTGTGGTAATCATGGCCATGAAAATAGAAGAAGCGAGTCGAGGAGATTTTAAAAAGAGGAGATTTAACAACGACCATGTGAAGATGACAAGTCTTGGCGGCGAAGGTTCGGTTCTAAGGGAGGAGAACGACCACCCATTATATGCTACAAATGCGGAAAAGAGGGACATATCACCAAAACCGCCCACAACAGCTTCAAGGTATGCTATAATTGTGGAAAGGAAGGACATATCGCTCGAGATTGTACGATGAGCGAAACCTAGTTCAATGGGGACGGTGACTCAAAAGATCGTCCCAAAAAGTCAAAGTCAACGATTCCGGAAGAAAGAGCGTTTGTTGTGACCGGTCAAAATGCGAGAAACCCAAACGAGGTGATCACGGGTAAGCTATTTATAAATTCTTGCAAAGTTTATACCTTACTTGATCTGGGGTGCTACCCATTCATTTATCTCTCCTGCATGTGCTCAACGTTTAAACTTGACTCGGGAGAAATTAGACTTTGACCTATCTGTGGAAACTCCGTTAGAGAAACTTTCATCACATCCACTGCTTATAAATCTTGTTTGATTCAAGTTGGCACCATTACCTTACCTATTGACCTTATCTCTTTAAAGATACTTGCTTTTGATGTGATTTTAGGGATTGATTGGTTAACTACTCATCATGCCAAAATTGATTGTTTTCGTAAGGTTGTTAGTTTTCATATTCCTAACCAACCCGTTGTTATGCGAATTCAAGCAACTAAACCATTAAAATCAATCACTATCATATCTAATCATAAAGCTATTCGCTTATTGAAAAACGGATGTCAAGCTTTCTTAGCCCATGTTATGGATTTGAATAAAGACACGCCAAATTTGAATAATATTCCTGTTGTTATTGACTTTCCCGACGTATTTCAAGAACTTCCCTGCCTACCCCGAACGTGAAGTTGAATTCTTTATTGATCTTGAACTCCAGTACAAATCCCATTTCTAAAACCCCATATCGAATGGCTCCTATTGAACTTCGAGGAGTTAAAGGTCCAACTAAAGGAATTGTTGGACATCGGTTTCATTCGTCCCCAAAGACATCTCCTTGGGTGCTCTCTGCTTTTATTTGTAAAGAAGAAAGACGGAGTATGCGACTTTGTATTGACTATCTGAAATTGAACCATGTCACCATCAAGAATAGGTATCCTCTACCTCGTATTGATGACTTGTTTGACCAATTCTAAGGGCACAATTCTTTTCAAAAATCGATCTTCGCTTACGGATATCATCAATTTGAAGATTAGAATCGAGGATATTCCAAAGACCGCCTTCGTAACTCCGGTATGGGCATTATGAATTCTTAGTCATGTCTTTCGGACTAACTAATGCTCCTGCGGCTTTCATGGATATGATGAACTCGAGTATTCAAGAATATTTGGATCAATTCGTTGTTGTCTTTATTGATGACATCCTCATATATTCCAAAAGCCGTGAAGATCATGATCACCATTTGAAGTCGGTACTCCAAAGGCTTCGTGAAAACCAACTATATGCCAAATTGAAGAAATGCGAGTTCGCTTGAGGAAGTAGCATTCCTTGGGCACGTGGTGTCGAAACATGGAGTATCTGTTGATCCGGCCAAGATTGAAGCAATACAAAGTTGGAAGCAACCAAGTCGGTGGATCAAGTACGTAGCTTTTTGGGCTTAGCCGTTATTATCGGAGATTCGTGGAAGGGTTTTCTCGAATCGCTACTCCATTAACTCAAATTTAACTCGGAAGGATACAAAATTCGTTTGGAGCGAAGAATGCGAGAAAAGTTTCCAAGAGCTTAAGAGGAGACTTATTTCTAAGACTGTTTCTAACAATACCATCCGGTTCGGATGGATTTGTTATCTCACAAATGATGCTTCGTGCAAAGGGTTAGGGTGTGTTCTCATGCAACGTGGGAAAGTCATAGCTTTATGCCTCGCGACAACTTAAAGAGTATGAGAGGAATTATCCTACTCATGATCTAGAGTTAGCGTGAATGCTTTCAAGCTAAAAATATGGAGGCACTATTTATATGGGGAGAAAGTGGAGATATATTCGCACCATAAAAGCCTTAAATATTTCTTCACTCAAAAAGAACTCAACATGCTTGGCAAATGACGTTGGCTCGAGCTATTGAAAGACTACGACCACACTATTCAATACCATCCCGGTAAAGCGAACGTGGTAGCCGACGCGTTGAGTAGAAGATCATATCTGCGGAACGAAAAGTGCGATGATGTCAAGTATACGATAGAGCCAACTTTAATAGAAAAGTTAAGGTTGCTTGCCACCGAATCTTGAGGGGCGATGCGTATGAAGAAGAAAGTACAAGAAGGAGCTATTCCTAAGCGAGAATTGATGAAGAAGGAATACTTGAGTCCACTCTAGACTTTGTGTTCCTAACGACTGATTTGAAGTACAAGATTATGATGGAGGCACACAATACGCCATTTGCAATCCATCTCGAAGTACTAAAATGTATCGTGATCTTCGACATACATTTTGGTGGAACAATATGAAGAGAGAGATTGCAAAGTTTATCTCGATGTGTTTAACTTGCTAACGTGTAAAGGCGGAGCATCTTGTACCTAAGGGTCCGTTGCAACCACTTGAGATTCCTGGAATGGAAGTGGGAACACATTACTATGGATTTCGTTCACGGGTCTTCCTACGGCTTCTCAAGGCATCAATGCTATTTGGGTTATTGTTGATAGATTAACCAAGTCTCGCTTTCATTTCTTGCCGATCACGGAGACTTATTCCTTGAACGCCTTACTAGTATGTATGCGTGAATGAGATTGTGAGGTTGCATGGCATGCCTCAGTATCCATAGTTTCGGATCGTGACCCAAGATTCACTTCAAGATTTTGGGTTAGCTTGCAAAAAAAAGCTATGGGCACGGATTTGCGATTTAGTTCTAAGATACCATCCCCAAACCAGACGGACAATCGAGAGAGGATTGATTCAAACTCTTGAAGATCTATTAAGACTCGTGTCCTAGACTTCAAGGGTAGTTGGGATAAGTATTTACCATTGGTGGAATTCTCCTACAACAACAGCTTATCGTGCAAGTATAGGTGTGGCTCCATTCAAGCATTATATGGACGAAAATGTCGTTCTCCAATATGTTGGGATGAGGTGGGTGAAGCAACATTGTTGGGACCCGAGTTAAGACGCATATGACTACCAAAAGATCCAAATGATTCGACAACGTATACAAACGGCACAAGATCGACAAAAAGAGTTATGCGGATCTTCATCGAAAGGACGTGGAATTTAATGTAGGGGATCATGTATTGTTGAGTTGCTCCATGGAAGGGAGTTACAAGATTTGGGAAGAGAGGAAAGCTCAATCCACGATTTATTGGTCCATTTCAAATTCTTGACCGAGTAGGAAATGTAGCCTATAGACTTGCGTTACCTCGAAGTATGTCTCGTGTTCATAATGTGTTTCACATATCCGTATTTCGTAAATATGTGAAAGACCCGAACCACGTTATTGAGTTAGAACCGGACGAGATAGTAGAAGACTTAACGTATGAGGAGGTACTGCCAAGATCTTGGATAGGAAGGAGCATGTCCCACGCCAAGAAAGGTCATACCACAAGTTAAAGTTTTGTGGAGGAATCATGCTATATAGAGGAAATGACCGGGGAATTGGAAACGGAAATGAAAGCGAGGTATCCTCACCTTTTCAAACACCAGTGTATCGTGACGTCAATTTCGAGGACGAAATTTCATAAGGAGGGAGGTTGTAAGACCAAAAAATTTTTAAATAAAAAGGAATTTCCTTTATTTATTATTTTGAAATAGTAAGGGTTGATTTGATTAATGTGGATAGTTAAGGGTTAAATACGCAAATATTTCAAAATAAGCAAGTGGTTATAAAATATTCATTATCGCTTGAATATTCGTTTGGTCGTGGAATATTAAATCAGCTTGTCGGGAATATTCGTATGACGACCAAGCGCAGCCATGTGTGGGCCCCATAACTTGAAAGCGATTGGATGAAAGAAAACGACAAATATAAGTTGTTTTTAAATAACAACAGTAGTTATTACTGATTAATCTTGTTGGAATACTTTTGGTGGTTAAAACACACTAATACGCGTTGTTGAGCGAAGAAGCACCTGTGATTGCACCAATTATTGATTCTTACGTGAAGAAGGCACTACTCAATAATGGTTACGATAATTCTTATTCGATATTTTATTGAGTTAATAATTCTTTGCGTTGATATTTTATATTCTTTGTTGTTTCATAATTGTCATTACACAAGATTTTTATTATCGAAGCAATAATTCATATTATCCTCAATAATATTATTAGATAACATTATTGGCAATGTCTAGAAAGTTCGCACAAGGAGAGGTTTGGTCACCTAATTGCGCCAAGAAGAAGAAATTCTTATTGAAAGCCCCTCTTTCTGGAACCTGCACAGTTGTCACAATATTGTGATTCTCAGAATATTATTTGTGAATAATTAATTATTGATTTATATGATGAGGAAAATATTGATTTTATGTGGATATAGATGGAGAAAATTTTAAAATGACAATTGTTGAAAATTAATATTTTATCTTTTTCGATAAAATAATTCATTTAAATATATTATTTTAATAATATATTAATCTATGATATTTTTTACAACGAATGTGGGATATATGAGTATACGAGGAGGAAGAGTATTTTTGTTGCAATAAATGTTTAAAACATGTTAAACATGTCGGTGGACCCCATTTATTGACTAAAATTTGATTATAAATGTGAAATCGTCTGCTTGTGGATTTCGGTCAATTTCTATTTGGAATTTGGAAAAACTTTCTTCTGCAAAGTTGTAGAGAATTGAATTTCCTATAAAACTCATGAGATTCGAATTTTCTGATGAAAGGGCTATTTATTATGAATTATTGAAGTTCGAAGTTCTCAAAATAATTGATTTTTGTAAGTTTTAATTATTTATTTTATGAAAAACGTTTTTATCATTTCTTTCTAGAAGGTTGGCATGTGGAAATGTTGGGATCTGATTTCCAAAGAGGCGTGGGAAATTTATTAATAATAATATATTTTATTAAATTTTCTGCTTTTGTGTTCTAAGCATTTTCCTATAAATAAAAGTCTTAGGTTAAATTGAAAATCACACCGTAAATCGAAGTTTTCTCTCTATATTATCGAAATGTATTCTTGTGAGTATTTTGAGTATACTTTGAGTATTGCTATATCTGATGCAAGTCCAAGTCATAAATTTATATCCTGGTGTTTTGAATTTAAAATTAAATCTTGATCTTTCGAGGTAAGGGATATTATTTTTTTCAGAATGATATTATTTCTTCAATATCATTATAATCGAAATGTTGATCCAAGTTTTTATCAAATTTGGAACTTTTTCATGCTGGGGTTACTATTCATGGGTTACTATTCATGAGTTACTATTCACGAGTTACTATTCATGAAGTTACTATTCACGAAGTTACTATTCACGAGTTACTATTCACGAAGTACTATTCATGAAGCGTGAAGATGTTTTTGTGGAATTTCTATCTTTTGGTGTCGGAGTTACTTATTCACGATACTGACCTTATTCACGATACTGATACTTGATCTTATTCATAAAAAATAAAATTTCTTCTTTTCGTCTAAAACATCTATTCGGATACTAACTCGATTGTATCCATGTTTTGATCATTCTTGAATTTTACACCACTATGATTATTTTTGAGGTATTTTTGACGTGGATAAAACCAAAGTACGAATCCTTAATCCTTAATCCTTGTCATTTTGTTTCACCGGATTCGCTTTCTTTAAAAAAAAAAATTTTCATCATCCTCGGTCTTAAATGATGATATTATGAAATATCTTTGGCAGAGAAAAAAATGAATGATTTCTTAAGAATATCTTTGGCAGAAGTGCAAAGATGAATGATTTCTAAAGAATATCTTTGGCCAGTAGTGCAAAGATGAACAGTGTTTAAATGAACATGACCAATCGATGAATATCTTTGGCAGATAGTGCAAAGATGAATATTTGATTCCGGATGTATATTGATTGATGTTACGAGGATAAAAGATGAGCGATGAACTTTTAAATTCATACATAGAAGATAGTAGTTTGCATTCTCTACTTAACTCTTCTAATGAATTATTATTTCATTGCGAATATTGATTTAAAATTTGTTGTCTATTGTATTCTATTAGATTTTTCCCTGTTGAAGACTAACGATAATTTGTTGTATATTATCTTAGTCATAATATTCTTTATTGAAGCTAGTTGAGCTCACCCTTTTCCTTTTGTTCCATTTTTCTCGGGAGGCGAGAATATAAGCGAGTGCGAGTCGGGGTATGGAATGAAGGTTTTAGAAAGGGTTGTTTAGTAGTCCTCACCATTTTTGTAAAATAATGTATCAATAAATGTGATGAGAATTTATTTGAGTATAGATATTGTCTGAAGATAATATTTGTATTTAAACTCACGCTTTTCTTGTTGTAATAATAAAGTTGTAGTTGTTTACATACTATGTATTGACAACTCGAATGGGTGATGTATACTATTTTTTGGGCGTCACATCTATCGATCATTACTTGAAAGACTAGAAGGGTGGTGAGTGTTATTATGATTATTTACAGGGGGTGTCAGTGTATTTTACTCTTTTCAAATATATGTGTGTGAAGAATGTTATTTAAGGTAACACAATTAATTTTGACTGAAGGTACTTAACAAAATGACAAAATTTTACTCTTCAGGTTAAGTTTTTTACTTTTGGGTTTTGTAAAAAAAATATTTAATTTTGAATTTTATATATATTTTGATCGATATAACAGTGATATATACGAATAAGTAGTAGAATAAATTTTGGGTCAATCTAGTGTGATGTATAGTTTGAGTCAATTGCCAAAAATTTGAACTCATAAAATAGATATTGATAACCAACCATATTAATTTAATTTAAGATCCTTCCTTTGATTGTTATTTATAGTTATTGATATGATAATTTTCAGTTACGATGTTATTTGATTTTTAGTTCTTACAACAATGAATATTATAAATCATCTAATATAATCCATCAAGATCAAGAAGATTCTTTTTAAATAAGATTCCGCTTTTAAATAACGTTTTTATTAAAATTACGCTGCGTTTTGGAGGATGCGCGTGATATTTTTGTAATACAATGCCACCGCGATTTATAAAAATGCCACCGCCATTCCATCCAAAACGAATTTAAATTTAATTTAAAGAATCTTATTTAAATATTTACTTGATCGCTATTTAATAAAAATATATATATATATATATATATATATATATATATATATATATATATATATATATATATATATATATATATATATATATCGAGAGAGGCATATTAAGTAGTAGAATTCTTTTAAATAATAGAATTTTATCAAAGCGCAGCGTAGTTTTGATAAGGCATGCGATGGCATTTTGTAAATACCATGCCACCGCGTATTTACAAAAATGCTGGCATGACTTATCAAAACTACGTCGTTTTGATAAAATTCTATTATTTAAAGCATTCTGCTATTTAAGAATTCTATTCTTGATCCTTTATATATATATATATATATATATATATTGCTCCCGTTCAAAAGTATTACGCTTAAGTAACATTACTCCCTTAAAAGAGTATTCCTATTTAATGCCCTCGTTTTTTCATTCTCTCTCCTCAGTCAGTCATAATAGAAAGTCTTCGCTCTCGCCAGAAAACCCCTCGCTGCCAAAATCGATTCCCTTGAAATCCATTGCTGGAAAATCGAAGAGAGAGAAAGCAAAGCCATTGATCCCCTCCGCGATTGCTGCAAAATCGAAGCCTTATATGTTCGATCCCCTCAAGCCCTAGAATCCTATTCTTCCCTTCTCTCCGCCGCCGCCTTCGCCCTCGCCCGTCGTCTCCTCCCGCCGTCAAGCTCCAGCCCAGCCCCAGGTCTATCTTCTATATAACAGTAGGAAATTGTTTACTTCCTCCGTTTCAGAAATTGTTTACTGATGATATGTTGGGGACAGACGATGAAATTACTGCTCTGTGTTACAAATCTCTTTTTTCTGTTACTTCTATAAATTTAGTTTTATTATAATTTCGTATTTATTAATTTTGTCCTTTTTTTATTCAAAAATAGATAAATTCCTATCATATCTTTACAGTAATCAGGGGCGGATGGATAGCAAGCAAGGGTAGCATAGGCATGTCTATGCGCACTTTTTTTATATGTAAATTTAAGGGGAAAAATTTATAAGTTAATTTAAGGGGCAAAATTTATAAGTTAGTAAACTCAAGGGGTGGATTTATAAGGAAGTTAAATTTGATGGGTAAAAAGAAAGAATCCATTATAATCTAATTCATTATAAGAGTCACAGAGTTAGATAAGAGGGACTTCTTTGACACTTCTGCACTTCTGCTTCACTATTTAGCCAACACTGGTCCGCTAGTCAAGCTCTTCTCAGCCGTGACCTCGGCTACTCTTCTCGGCCCTCGCCCTTTGCGCATATGAGATTTAGAAGGTAATAAATTTAGGGTTTTTTTATTTGATAATTTAAAAATTGTAATTTGTTTAAATTTGTTTTTGGTTGTGAACTTGAGGAGTTGGGGTTAAATCCAATTCAATTTATTTGATGTATTTGTTGTATTGGACTTGAGAGGTAGCTAATTAGTGTTTTTTTTTGATAATTTTTAGGGCTTTTTAAAAAAAAAATTCCTGTAGAGTTGGAGTTAAATCTGTTGTGGACTCTGTTGGGGTTTAATCTGATGTATTTAACTTTTAGGACTTAAGAGTTGGGGTTAAATCTGTTGTTGGTTGTATTTTTTTTGTGGACTCGGCCCTCCCTGTTTCTTGAAAAGTTCAAGTTATGAAAATGACAACATAACAGAGCAAACTTGGCAAATTGTCAAAATTATAACTTAGAAATAAATATGTTGAAAATGATGTATTTGAAACTATTGATAATGAAGATATCTTAGAACATTTTCAAGCTATGAGGTCTAGGAGGATTATAGTTGTCACGGCGCCACGGCGAGTCATGGCGGTAGCCGACTGCTTGGACACTATGGCGTCCGTATGGCGACAAGTCGTTTACAATATGCACTTTATATATTGTTTATTTTACTTAACAAGTATATTGGCAATAAAATTTCATATACATTAAAGCTCAAAACATAACACTATGGAATAACATTAAAGACATAATTATGTAAATACTTAGCAATAACAATCAAAAAACAAAACACTTGATATTAAAAATTAGTAAAAGAAATGAAGAATTCAACAAATACAACATAAAAAATAAAGTTGCAACCAACCATTACAAATATGTAGTCTAATAAAGATGTGTCGAATCCGATTACTGAAAAGTTTTTTAGGGGTTTATTTCCTTTCTCCTTAGTTTTTAATCGATAGGTCATGAGTTAATGGATCAGAATTGTAAAATAATTTGATTGGGCCATAACTGCTAACTGCTAAGGTGTGCGTCATGACGTCTCAAGGCGCAGCCAAGGCGTCCCAAGGCGCAGCCAAGGTGTCCCAAGGCGCACGCCTTAGCAGCTCATACTTGATCGAAAAAATATGTTGCATCTATTTCACGGGCTTCACATAAGGTATGTAGCCTTGTACGGTTAATTATAAAGTTTATTATTTTAAAACTTAAAATTATCAATATTAAATAAGAATTTTTTATAAATTTTAAATTTTATTTATTTTGTTGTTATTAAAGCAACAAAAAAACAAAAAAGGATGCACTAAAATTAAATACTGAAAACAAGTGAAAAGTAATTTTATTTGTTTCACAAAAAAGTTTGAGTTGTAAAAAAAATTATTTTTTATGTTGACAATAATAGAAATAATATAATATTTTAAAGTTTATTATTATAATTATTGTAATATAAAGTTTATAATCATAACTAAATTATTACGTTACCATAATTTAGCTAAGAACTTATTATTTAAGGGTGAATATTGGGAAAAAATACGGGTTAAGTATAACAAAATTTATGATTGAGAGTGTGGGATTGAGTAGTAATATTTTGATATTTTAATTAGTTTTCTTTTTATCCCATATGATGATATGAAACCTAATAATGTAATTTAAAAAATTTACCTGAACCGACTACAAGATTGAGAACTTGAACCCGCCATGCTACTTTTCCCTGAGTCTCTCTACAATTCAAATTACTTAAGTCGACGGTGACCGGTGATATTGGCAATCACATAAACTCTTTAATAGTTAGTTGGGGTTTGGTTGTTGCATTGTCTCCACCCCGGTAAAAGGTCTCCTTATCTCTTTGTGTGTGTGTACAATTTTATCTTTCTATACTTTTATTTATGTATCAATGTTCGAAAAAGCTAAAAGCGGTACCAAACGTTTTTCTCCGGACGAGGCGAGGCGTAAGTCTCGAGGCGGAGCGAGGCTTAAACCTTGATTTGATTGATAAATATTGAATATATATAAATTTTGTGGTGATGAATAATTTAGAGAAAAAGATTCAGTTATCAACACTAGACTCCGTCGGGTTAACATAAGAAATGTTTTTTTTGCTCTAGGGACTTGAGTGTAGGAAATATAAAGAAATAGGGGATGAACTGTAACTTCTGAAACTTCAGGGGTTGAAATAAAAGAAAATAAAACTGTAGGGTCTGCTATGTAAAATTTTAGGGGCTTTTTTGAAATTTAAGAAAACTTTTATAAAGACTATAGGAAGAAGAAGAAGAAAAAAGAGAAGTCGCATCTGTGTATAAAGCCTCAGTCGAATAAAGCCCAAGCCTCTGAATTTCTCAGTAAGGCGTAGGCGCGTATGTGTATATATGTAGGTGTATATAGGTTTTGTTAAACATCCCTTATGCTACGCTCTCTCCCCCAAGGCACCAAACACAATTTTTTTTCATTCCAATCGCAACCAAACACATTTTTTTTATTCCATAGGAATGAGTCATTCAATTCCCACCTTTATTACTCCAATCCAAACTTAACATTATTGAATTGTAACAATGGTATTAAAGGTTGTGTTTGTCACCATGGAATTGGAGCCTGTATACATTTTGAGGTTCCAATTCCAGTCCTAGCCGGCTGTTTGGTTGAATAGAACAAGTACTTACTATAATTTTTTTTCTTGTTTAAATTTCATATTCAATTCCATGTAATTAAAACATTCATGTAAACACAACAGAACCGAAGAGAGCAAAATTCATCTGCGGCAATGGGTCGTCCTGAGCCTTGTGTCATGTTTTCTCAGACGTTTGTTCATTCCCAACTAGACGAATATGTAGACGAGGTAAGCTCTTTGACTCATTTGCTGACCCCTTACTGTGATCTCTCAAATTTGTACTGGTTTTTAATCTGTTACAAATATGAATTTAGTTAATATAAGTTTTTATGTAAATTTAATTATGCTATGATACTTTTGGGGTGTGAGAATATTGATGTTCCATGTCTGGCTTTTCGTACTCACCAAAATATTCTACCTCCCCTCCCACCCTTCTTTCTTTGATGGTTAATAGCTGATGGTGTGAAGGAAGGAAAACACTGTGAAACATCGATGCTTTAAAGCAAACAATGGATATGCACATATAAAGAAGCCAAATTTAGATTTTTAACTAAAAAGGTTTTTCAGGATTTGACTTTTTGATTTGATTGGATCCCATTATTTGCTAAATTTGATAAATCTGGTATGAACATGTCATTTTCCATTTTATCTTGTATAAGGGACACATTTGGAAGGATAAACAAAATAGGTTATAATACTAGTTTATTTTTGAAGCAAGTTGGAAAGAATTGAAATTATATGAGAGCCTGTGGCATATGATTCACCATTCCTATTTCTGAAACAAGTTAGATGTTGCTAGCTACAATTTTTTTGGGGGTAAAATTGAAGTTTGGATTACATCATTAGATATTAAACCCATTACAAACTCCAACTCTAGCTCGGGTTACTCACTTTCTCTACTATGCGCTTCACATCCTAAGGTTCTTCTGATCTTCTGACCTTCTTAATAATACACAAGACGAATTTAACACCTACAAATACAATATACTGCTTGCACATTAGCACAAAAAGACATTACAAAAGCTCAAAGGGATAGTATATTTTTGTACTATGCTATAGTTGTCTACAATATATATTTATTTTGGGACTATATATCCAATCCTTGTAAAATATATAATGTGTGTGTATTCTAATTCGTGCATCTCATCAATGTTCTATACCTATCTTATGAGTTACAATGTGATAAGAGTTGCAATTCATCATGATGGTTGTTATACGATGATGAAAATGCTGTTGATAGCACATACGGTTATCTTCTAAGATTCAACTGGTTTATATTTTCCCCTCTTTTTCTCAGTGCTGACTACAATGATGCTTATAGTCTCCATTGTAATTGGTGTAGTTTCCAATATTTTATATTCTCTGCAATTAAGTATGTCGTAGACCTAAATGCTTCCTCTTTATAAATGTTGCTATTTTCTCAATTTTTCCATCTGCATCCATTGTAACTTGCATACTTTTGCAGTTATTATTTTTTGCTTCCTCCCGGAGGTGGGGGTAAGGAAGGGATAAATGGTAACTGCAGTTAGCTGTTAATTTGCATGTAACCGGTCAAGATGACTTGAATCGAGCCATTCAGATCTAGATTAATGATTTTATGATTAACGTAGGTCGAAAACAAACAACAAACTAAAGCTTGAAGCTTTCATGAGAAAATTGCTTTCTATAAACAGTTCTCGTCATGTTCATGGTGATGAACTCTTACATCATTATTGGTTATGCCCAAGACAACCTCATTCCCTTGATTAATATAGTTCTGTTGGTGTCGAGGTGTATTTCTTTTGTTAATATTACTCCTCATTAGAGTTTTGTTTTGTTTCATTTCCGTCTTTCACATTTTGTTTCTGTCCAGGTGATATTTGCTGAACCCATCGTCATCACTGCATGCGAATTTCTTGAGCAGAATGCTTCATCCACCTCGCAAACAGTAACACTTATTGGGTAAGGGTGGTACTAAATACTGATGGAGTGATGGTGGATTATATATTACAATATCCTCACATGGCGATGGCGCAATGATTAGTGTTTGTGTTATGCTATTCTATGGTTCTGGCGGTATCCTCTTTTTTTTTCAGAAATATGCATGTTGACAGAACTCATTATAAAGGAAATTGCTTGACATAATAAACACATGTTGATGGTTATATAAAGTAGAGTTTCATTCGTCATTAGTGTGAACTTAGTTGAAACTTGAAAGTCCACCATTGAATGCATTTGATTGTTATTTAAAAAGAGAAGTTAACCATTTATTTTTTTGAGAAATACTTGTTATTTGTGTTCTAATTAATAGCAAAGAACATTCAGGAATAGATGTCTTAGTATTTTGAAATATTTAAAAGCTTTTTGAAGAGCACCTTTTGAATTACTTTTGTATTTTGCGCGTGTACTTGGGTTCGTGCTTTATTGAATATTTGAAAATGAAAAAGGAAAAAAAGAAGGTAGAATCGATAGTCTTTTAGTTTTAGTCATGTTTAATTTATTTTACGTTTGTCCATTGTTGACAATCTATTTTTGCACTGTGGACTATAATCATCCATAAAGAAAAAAAGAAGCAGAGTTAGTCTGTACTCTGTACTCACCTTAAGGTAATTCTAATGATTTCTTTTGGGGCTTCTTGGGAACTTGGTTCACTAAATTTTTGTAGTGTTTGAAGCCTTGAATCCATGAATTATCCTTTAAGTTTAAAATTGTGAATCTGTTCATTACATATCAAAAAATAAAATAAAAGTTTGGATTTGCTTGTTAATGACTTGTTTTTCTTTTTCTTGTAATTCTTTTGTCACCACATACAGAGCCACTTCGCCTCCTTCATTTGCTTTGGAAGCTTTTGTTCATTGTGAAGGGGAGACCAAGTTTAGGCGGCTCTGTCAGCCTTTCTTGTATTCTCATTCTTCATCAAATGTGCTTGAAGTAGAGGTATCCATACTACTTATACATTTTTGTCTAAAAATTATTGTGTTATATATATATATATATATACTTATTTGTGTGTGTATATGTATGAATCATGAATTTCCTGATTTGTTTATCTTCACCTGTCCAATTTAGCAGATTCATTTTTACAAGCATTTGTTTCTTATGTCCATGCATGTTCATTCTGAGACTTCATTTCTTTTTGTGTATGCTAAATTTAGAGTAGTGGTATGTTAGAGTTCCATGTTTGGGAATGCAAGTACCAATACGCAGTTAACTGGGTCTATAAGAGTTTTTGGTAATTGTGAGTTATACGATGTTGGAAGTTTAAGGCCAAGAGCTACTTGGTTAAATAAACTAAATATAGGGACTAACTAATTAGTTGATAATTTCCAAAATTAGTTGGCACACGAGTGATAGACTCCCCACAGTGCAATTTAGCATTTTGTTTAAGGATAGTAGCTTTGTAAATAGAAGGCACATACGATTGTAACTTTATAAATAGAAGGCATGTATGATGTTATTATTATTAGATGAATATTATGAATAGAACCTTTCCTGAGGGTTTTGTTGCTTACTTCCTCGTTTGATCTTTCTTCCTCTCCATCATGGTGTCTCTCTTTGAAAAAACTGTATCTTCTCTATGATGTATATTTGAAGTTGTACACAATTTGTTGCAGGCTGTTGTAACTAATCATTTGATTGTAAGGGGCAGCTACCGGAGCCTTAGCTTGGTTATTTATGGGAACACAGCAGAAGATTTGGGGCAGTTCAACATAGAAGTTGATCTGGATGGCTCCCTGACTAATACTGTTTCTGTTGTTGAGGGAAGCCTTGAAGATCTTCCATCTGCATTACACCAAAATAATCTGACGATTGAGAAATTCATCTGTCCTCTGAATGCATTATCTCTAGAACCTGTTGCACCTGATATCTCTGTTGAGATGAAGCATTTTTTACACCTTACATTTAATATTTTGAAGCTGCCGAATCTTGGAGATGCAGTAAATACAGTTGTTTATTCTGTTGTGTCTGCAGCCTCGAGCCATGCTACGCATAGCTTGCATTACTCGATTAACAGTCAAAAACAATTCACAGGGAGTAGATTGGAGAATTATGATGCGTCTTATTGTGATCTTACTGAGACGAGAAAAGAACTTGTGCATCTTTATAATAGCCTTCAGCATGTTTCTGGAAGTTTGACAGATGAATTCTCAAGAGAGACCATGTCTTTTGAATTTGAGGCAGAACCGGTTACTTCCAAACAGTTGATGGATATATTTAGCACATACTTCAATTTTAGTAATGATCGTGAAAATAACGGACATCCTCAGCTCTCATGGGTAATTTATTGATTGTCTGCTTCTTTCTGTAAATTAAAGAGTGCTTCTTTTCCTCACTGTTTTTTGGTCTCTGTTTGCATGTATGTGACACGATTATGTTATAATTGTCTCAGAATAAAAATGCTATTCTGTGGTTGAGTGTGGCTCTTTTGTTATGCTCTGGCAAAGAGAGCTGCTTTCACTTTGTTAATGGTGGTGGCATGAAGCAGCTTGGATATATTTTCTGTCATGGCATGCAGAACTCTAGTGCTGTTACATTGATGTTACTTGGAGTTGTTGAGCAGGCTACCCGACATTCGATTGGGTGTGAAGGATTCCTAGGTTGGTGGCCTAGGGAAGATGAAAATGTCCCTTCTGGCATAAGCGAAGGTTATAATCAGTTGTTAAAGTTGTTACTGCAAAAGCAGCGTCACGATGTTGCCTCTCTGTCAACTTTTATACTTCATCGCATGCGTTGTTATGAAGTTGCTGCCAGATATGAGGTAGGTGCTTCTTTTGGGTTATGTGCATGTTCAGATTATTATTATGTGCTTATATATACTGAATCTCTTTTATCTTTTGATGCACTATTATGCGTATTGAAACTCATGATATTCTTTTTTGTTTCCAGTTTGCAGTATTATCTGTACTGGGAGGTCTTTCTTCTATTGGCAAAGTAACAAGTGTCACTCAGGACATGCTTTCTATTGCTAAACATCAACTCAAAAAGCTGTTGGTTAGTTGAAGGCTTTTAAATTATCTTTTGTTTTAATTTTTTATTTTATGTATGGGACAAGTGTACTTGTCTCCACTCATGAGTTATCCACTTTAATCTCTTATAAATCTTATGTGTTCTTTCATTCATTCAAGTTTATTGACAAGTATTGGTGCAGAAATTACTAGATTGCCATGGTCCAGTCGAAGATCCTTCTCCAGTGGCCCGTGTAAACCGATCACTATTGCTTGGTGAAGCAGACAGTCTTTTGTCATATAAAGCTACTAGTACCTTAATTACTGCATCAAGTTGTTGCTTTTCGAACCGAGATATCGATCTGCACTTGCTATTTCTTCTGAAGGTATACTGTTTCTTTGTTTTATCTCCCTTAGAAATAGTATTCAAATGTTGAACTATTTGTATTGCTGTTATGACTTCATGGTAGACTATTTTGTTTTTATCTTATAGTATCTATGTTGTTTAATGTTTTTATCACACGCACACGCACACGCACACGCATTACGCGCTTTGCACGCTGCGCTTACATTTACGCTTTGCGCACACGCACGCACTGCACACGCATTACGCACGCACGCACGCACGCACATATATATAACTTATAAATATAAACATTAGTATAATGATAATTAAATATGAGCGAATCCCCTGCACCCGAATCCCATTTTTTAATATTTGACGAATCACCATATCCTCATATGATGAATCGGTATCTCCGCACCCTATCCTAGTATCCTTGCTTCTTTGAACTTTGATCGCGGTTCCTCGTCATTAGTGGAGTATTTTATCGAAGCCTCAAAAGACATGTTCTGAAGGAGTTGGTTGGGTTGGGGACAGGGTTTTAAATTATATTTAATTTTCTTAAATTGCTCTATGCTCAGTTTCACAGATCTTTCCTCTGTAATTAGGAATGAAACTTCATAGAGGCATAGTTATAAGTAATTTTTTATAGGGGTTTTAGTTTTTTATTTTTTTAATACAAATTTTCTGCAAGTCTTTAGCCTAATTTCCATTTCATACATTTCACATGTCCATCTGCTGTGCCGTCCTTTCAGTTTTCCTTTTCAATACAAGTTCATTTTTTTTGACAAGTGTAACTTTAATAAAAGAATTAAGATGAGTTTTAGATTGTCTTAGTTAACCAGCTTTAAAGTCTCTGCACTCTGCGGCAATCCATTTTTATGGATAATTTTACTAAATTCATATGTAGTCAGGGTTCTAATTTTACTTGATGCAAGAGACATACTCTTTTCTCCCCATACTTATTTGTTGATACTATTCTATATTTTTCAGTTAATTCTTAAATTTCCTTGTAGGAGAGAGGCTTCCTTCCTTTGTCAGCTGCATTGTTGGCATCATCTATATTGCGCTCTGTAGTGGGGCATGCTATGGACTTATATTTGGATATTATTTCATATATTGAGGCCATAATTCTCTCTCTTCTTTGTTGTCGCTCAGGTTTGTGGATACCTATTTTAATAAATACTTGACTCAACTATTTATTTCTTGTTTAAGGTCTTGGCTTTAGTTTTCAAATGCTTTTACAATTTTGAGTGTTTTCTTATTCAGGCTTACTCTTCCTTCTACTTGATCGTGAGCTTGCCACTACTGTGATTCATGCCTTAAGGGGATCTGATTTGAAGAAGGAAGACTCCGTTCCACTTCGTTATGCATCTGTCTTAATATCAAAGGGTTTCTTTTGTCGCCCACAAGAAGTTGGAATGATTGTTGAGACACATTTGAGGGTTGTAAGTTCCATTCTTTGTGAAGTTCAGTAGCTTTCTTTTTGATTTTATTTATTTCAAGATAAATGAAGATTTTATTAGAAAGAAGAGATGACACAAGAGGCAAGGAAAATCAGACATCCTCCACATGAAGAGGGGAAAACTTACAAGGTCTTAGTGCGGGACTGCCTCCAATTATTAAGATATTCAAAAATAGCAAACCCCTGTGACTGAAGCCCACACATTCGTTAAGAATGAAAGGGTATCCCAAATTAGATGGAGGGGTGATGAGCGACCACCGAAGATATGAATATTCCTCACCGTCCAAATGCTTTAGAGAATAGTGAACAACTGCTACTTAAAAAAGTTGCAATCTTTCTCCCTCAAAGCCTTGAAACATACAAAAAGGAGATTTGCAGCTGTTACCTCAAATAAAGAACAATGACTATGTATAAGACAATGAAGGAACAAGTGAGAGTTAGTCTCACTTGTCATGCTATATGAATTCCAATATTTTTTGTTTACTATACTTTATTCTCTGTTTTTCTGTTTTTAAATTGTTCTTTATCTTCCCCACTCAGCTGCAAGACAATCTATCTTTTAGCTAACTATCTGGAAACTCCCTTGCTTGTTCTACAGGTTAACGCTATAGATCGTTTGATATCATCGAAGCCGCAATCTGAAGAACTTTTATGGTCGTTATGGGAGCTGTGTTGTCTTTCGAGGTTGTACTCGTTAAACCTCCTTAGTTGATGTGAAACTTTAATTTGATATTTAATTGTTTTGAGCATCATTGATTCTTTCTGATATGATTTCTGCAGGTCTAATTGTGGTCGCCAGGCTTTGCTGGCTGTAGGACATTTTCCTGAGGTATTAATGAATTTTGGAAATTGATATTTCCACAACACTTTTTGATATTTCCACAACACTTTTTGATATTTCCACATAAAAAGTGTCGCTATAGATGTATAGTGACGGTCACCGTCGCTATAGGATCTATAGCGACGGTTTATATATATATATATATGTGAATTTATTAGTTTCCATAAATTTTCTCCTTGTGAGATTTTACCCTTGGTGTCCAAAGCTTAAATTATGTTCCCATTATTGCAACGCTATGTCATTTAAGATTGAAAAATATATAACTAGGATTTATCTAAGTATGTTTAGCATTTGATAACATCTCATCACTATTACTGACTTGTTCAATTGTCATTTTTCTTGTCCATCATATTATTTATAGCATATTCAAAATAAACTTCCTGTTAATGCAAAATATCATGCCTTTTTGTATTTTGTCATGCATTACTTCATGCTTCCAGTACTTGTGGTGTCACCTTTTCTTCTTTTGTAGGCTGTTGGAGTGTTGATGGCCTCTTTGCATTCCGTCAAGGAATTCGATACAGTTTCCTTTACTACTGGTACTACAAAACCAATTGCTAAACATCTGCAAGTTTTCCTTTTTTACTTTTCCTCATGTATTCATGTCAAGTGGCTGGAATTCTGGACTTTGCAGGAGCTTCACCACTAAATCTTGCAATATTCCACTCAGCTGTTCAGATTTTTGAAGTCATTGTTACTGATTCAACTGCATCTTCCCTGGGATCTTGGATTGAACATGCTAAGGAACTTCACAGGGCTCTACATTCCTCTTCCCCAGGATCTAGCCGAAAAGATGCTCCTACAAGGCTTCTGGAGTGGGTAGATGCTAGTGTAGTGTATCATAGAACTGGGGTTTCTGGTCTTCTACGATATGCTGCTTTGTTAGCTTCTGGAGGAGATGCACATATAGCCGCTTCAAACATTTTAGCATCTGATGCAATGGATGTTGAGAATGTTGCTGGAGATATTTCCGGTAGTTCTGATGGTAATCTAATTGATAATCTCCTTGGGAAACCTATTAATGAAACGAGATTTCTTGGTGTTACCCTCCGCGACTCCTCTGTGGCTCAGCTGACAACATCATGTAGAATTTTGGCACTGGTTTCAGATAACTCGGTATGTGGCTAATTATGTTACAGCTTTATTATAGTTTGTGAACTCTTCCTTGCTAATCAATGTTTGATTGATGAAGGCTGTCGCTGCTGCTCTATATGATGAATGTGCTGTAACGGTTATTCATGCGATTCTCATAGATTGTACGCTCATGCTAGAGAGATCCTCGAACAACTATGGTCAGTATGAAATGTTACTAGCTTTGAAATTTTCTCTATTTTATAGATAATTGGAATCACATATATACCAACCTTAATTGACTTTACTTTTTAGAATGATTGATTCTTTTTGTTTTTAAATAATTATTAGAAGTATTTTTCACTTTATCCAAAGTGTAGTGTCCTTTTGCTGGCATGGATTGATAATCAATAGGATCTGGTAGATTGCATTATGGACTTAGGTCCCACAATTTATTTTAGTTGATGCATTGAATGGTTTATAATGATAGAATATCATGGTTGTAGAATTTGACAGTATTCTTCTAGAGACTTGTGATCAGGATTGTCTATGTGAGGAAAAATCTATCTTTGCTAGACAACTTGTAAAACAATTTTGTTTGTGCTATTTGTGTAGTATTTGTACGCGTGTATTTTTTGATTTGTGAACTCATTTACACTTCAGGGTAATAGGTGTCAGTGCCTTGGTTTGCGTTATTCTATATGCTAATATATGACAATGATTGATTCCATATATGGTTTTTTTCTCACATGGCATTCTTGGTTTTTTTGATCAATTTGGAGAAAACTGTGTGGAATTGCTTCAATAGAAGCACTGTTATACCAATATATGAATGTGTGCAGTGGACTTTATAGGTTAGCTTTAGTGGAGCCTTAGTAGCTACTACCCTATTGCTGCGGTACTGCCATTCTCTTTTACGGAATGTTCTCCAAGTAATTATCTTTCAATTCCTTGGAAAAGGCTCCTATTTTTATTATTATTTGGAAATGGTTTGGGGATATGGGTTGTTTGGAAGATGGTATTGTAGTTTCAAAGCTAATGTGAAGAAGTATTGACTCCTACAATTGTTGATGAAAATATCTTTGCTGCATAGTTGACTATAATATCTGAAAATTTGTGATTGTTGTTTTAATGCCAATTGTTTGCATATGTCATTATTGATGCATCATGTAATTCTTGTCTTACAACAATATTCTTGGGCTGCGGCATGTGTTTCCTTCTCCTCTCCCCGCTGCACATGCATGCTGTGTTCCCAGAATTAATCACTTGGGGGATGTTCAAACTGTAATATCTGGTTTTCCTTTTTGATTTACTACTCTATTGCCATTCAGTTATCTGGATGGTGAATGGTGGTTATGTATGAATTCATGTTTTGCCTTTATCACCTAGAAAATCGAAAAATGATCATTTGTCCAATTGTCCTTACTTTACTTTTTACTGACGTACCTTTTTCCTAATTGTGATTAATGATTCTTTTTTTTTAATATGCAAAGTTTGTGATTTGATTTATTTTGTTCTCGAGCAGATTACCTTGTTGATGAGGGTACAGAATGCAATTCAACTTCAGATTTGCTGCTGGAGCGTAATCGTGAGCAAAGCCTAGTTGATCTTTTGATACCGTCTCTAGTATTGTTAATTAATTTGTTAAAGAAATTACAGGTTAGTTTTAATTTTTGTGATAGGGATCTATCCATGAAACGTCGTCATCGTGAATGATTGGATATTTTGTTATTTATTTATTAGTGTCTATTTATTTGTTTAGTTCGTAGACTTGTTATTTATTGGTTTATTTCAGTATTGAGTTATTTATTTAGAGGCCCAATTGTTAATAGGCTTAGGATTATTAGAGTTTCTTTTTATTATAAATATGTAAGTCATGACAGATTATTGGACATATTTTGATATTGAAATTATTTTAATTATTGATTGCGATCAATACTTTTTCTCTTATTGCGGTTGGAAAACCCTAAGGGTAGTGGTTCTCCTGCGATTGGATCAACCTAGTTCTTTTAATTTTCCTTATTGATTTACAAATTCTAATTAATTATTTATTCATCCGTCCTACATCATATTGATATTAGAGCTTAAGGTTTCTCCATCAATTTTTTTGGGGGAGATTTTGGGTTTCAAAAAAACAAAAAAAGTACTGTTCATCAAAATCGATGGAGTTACTGTTCATCGTGGTTTACTGTTCATCCAAAAAAATCTGTTACTGCTTTGTTTTGGAGATAGAGAGGTAACCCAAACTTTCCTAATTTAAATTAAAAGGCATTGCAAATTACTTTTTAGTACCCTAAACTTCTGCTCCATTTAATCCCTAAACTTTTAACCTTAACACTTTTCACCCAGTCATACTTTTTGATCAGTAAGGTCCATTAAAAAAGAAAAGATAAAAGGTGAAAGTAAATATTTCATTTTGAATTTTTGGATTTTCAATATTTAATCACTTGAATTCCTTTTGTTCATTAGTTCTAAATTTTTGAAAGCATTTTTTGGATTTATTATTTTAAAATTACATATTATTCCATCTAGTGCGTATTATTCGATTATTATTATTAGCTTTTGGGATTGCGATTGCATAAGTTTAAACTTGTAGTTTTAATTTGCTTCAATTAAATTTCTTTATTGTCTTAGCTCTGCACTTGCATTTGCATCATGTCTACACATACCCAAGCTGCTTTAAAAGAAATTCAGGACCAATTAGTGGTCATAGTTGCACAACTGGGTCAAATGAATGATAGGATCATAACATTGAGCAAAGACGGCCTGTAGTGGGACCTTAGGGGAATAATGGGAATAGGCAAGTCGAAAACCCACATGTTAGGCACCATGATCATCCTAGGCGTGATCCTTTTGATAATGACTATAAGAAAATCAAGGTAGATGCACCCGAGTTTGACTGTAGATTTGATCCCAATGCATTCCTTGCTTGATTGTCTAGTATGAACTATGGAGAAGTTATGAGATGTCTGAGGATAGGAAGGTGTGGTTCGCCAAAATGAAATTGGTGAAATTTGTCAGTTTATTCTGGTCAGGGGTTGAGAGAGACTTGGAGCGTCTAGGTGAACAACCTATCAGGCATTGAGGGAGATGAAAACTCACTTAAATCAATATTATTTATCCGTATGACATACTCTGATAATTTAATGGAGCAATATGACGACTTTCGTCAGGGTAAACCAATGCACCCAACACATTTACGGAAGTTATGAATATGGTGCGACGTCCTTTCATAGACAAGTTTGTAGTGGTATATTTTGATGACATTCTCATTTACAGTAAAACCCGAGATGAGCACTTTACTTGCGAGAGATTTTAGCAATTATTCTACGTGAGAAACTATGTTTATTTGAAAAAGTGTTCTTTTGTTCAAGAGTCGGTCATTTTATGAGTTTGTGATCTCTAAAGAAGGGGTTTCTGCCGACCACGAGAAAGTAAAAGCTATTAATGAGTGGCTTGAACCTTTTAATATTCACAAAGTTTGAAGCTTCTATGGGCTAGCTACGTTTTATAGGAGGTTCATTAGAGGATTTAGTACCATTATGACTCCAACACTGATAGTTTGAAAAATTGAGAGTTCATTTGGTCTAAATTGGCTACCAAAGTCTTTGTGGAAAAAGAATAGGCCGACACAAGCACTTGTTCTCGTGCTATCAGACTTTGGTAAAGTATTTGAGGTAGCATGCGATGCTTCAGGCATAGGGATAGGGGTCATCCTATAGCGTTCTTTAGTGAGAAATTGAATGAAGCACGACAAAAGTACTCTACCTATCATAGGAAGTTTTATGCTATAGTCCAGACACTTGGGTATTGGCAAAATTATTTGTTGCATAGGGAGTTTATTCTTTACTACGATCATCAAGCACTATAGTACCTTAACTTCCAAAAGAAGCTAAGTCATCGATACGCTAGGTGGGTAGAGTTTATTCAGGAGTATTCTTTTGTCCTTAAGCATCGCAAAGGGACAGAGAATGTGGTTGTCGATGTGTTGTGTAGGGTGTCCATCCTTGTCAACTCATTAAGAGTGAAGGTTGTGGGATTTGAACACATTATCCAGGAAGGAGTATTCTACTTGTCGAGGCTTTAGGGACATTTATGCTACCCTACCGAATCCTAGTTCCCCACCCTCTAGTGATTTTCGTACCCATGATGAGTATCTTTTTAAGGGCACCCACTTGTGTTCCTAGTTCATCGATGCGTGAGTATTTATTGTGGGAGTTGCACACGGGAGGTTTACCTGAACACTTTGGTCGAGATAAGACCATTACCATTGTTGATGATATGTTTTTTTGGCTTAGTCTCAAACATGCTTATCAAGGCGACGCCTAGGCACCTGAGCGGTAACCATCCGGAAAGGTGAGGTTATGCTTTGGTGTAACTAGGTTAAACACTAAGATCACATCACACGAACCACACCAGTGCAAAGAACAAGAAAAAATGAGCCTCCTTGAAAAATTTCAGTGACAAAAGGAGTTGTCACGCGCCAACCAAGGGATGTGCCGGAGAATATTCCGATGGGTCACGCCGGCGTGTGAATCTTTGTTTCCTGTTGGAAATTATACCATAATGCTCTTCTTGTTTAGACGCACCTTACGGTATGTTCAGATATTGAAGGGACTTGGCAAATAATGATAGATCTAAGATTTTCCGCTTGTCTTTTTCTTATCGCTAGTGATACGGTATTAAATGTTATATGGCATTAAGGTATTCTAAACTCTGAGACTGCTGGTTTGTTCACATGGATGTGGTCCTACTTTGCTTTTGTTACCTGCAGGTGACCCTTATTTATTAAATGTTATGTGGCATTAAAGGTATTCTAAACTCTGAAGACAGCAGGTTTGTTCACATGAGTATGAGCCTGCTTTGCTTTAGTTACTTGCTGGTGACCCTTATTTAATTGAGTGGTATACTTCTGTGTTCTCACAACGAGGTCATTTTATCATTGGACCGATGGCTGGTTATAGCTGTATCCCATTTCCTATATGGGTTATATATGGTAATAGTTCATCTCACAATTATTATAATAATATATAACAACTATTATATTTTAATATTATATTCATATTTATATATATATATGTATGTATTTGTATATTGTTATATATTATTTATGTTACAGTTTTTTGTCAAAAATATAATATTTATATATGTGATGTATTTTAAAATTACAATACAAATAAAATAAAATTGTACATATATAAATTTTATATTGTAAACGACTTGTCGTTTTATGGACGACTAGGCGGCACTTGGGCAGTAGGCCATCGCCTTGCCTCGCCTTACCGCCTTGATAACTATGGTCTCAAGAGGGATGTAGCTTATGTTGTTTATGAATGCCGAACATGTTAGTCTCCTAAGGTAGGAAGTAGAACACGAGTTTGTACACTCCATTTCTGGTTTCCGATGCACTTTGGGAGGATCTTAGCATGAATTTTGTCATGGGGTTACCGAGGACTCATAGGGGTCATGTTTAGTTTTTGTTATAGTGGACCGTTTCGAGCTCATCACTGAAGAACGGTGGATTTACTTTTTGGAATTAGAGATGACACATTTTATTCCTTGCAGCAAAACTGATAATGCCTCATATATTGCCATGATTTTCTTTAGTGATTTAGTGAGATTGCGTGGGTTACCATTGACTATAGTTTCTGATAGAGATGCAAAATTTATGAGTTATTTTTGGAACTCTCTCAAAAAGAAACTTAACACCACACTTAAGTTTGCTACTGCGTATCATTCTCAGACCGATGGTCAGACCGAGTCTGTTAATAATAGAAGTCTAGGTGATTTGCTATGTTGTCTTGTGGGTGATTATGTGTCTACACGGGCTAAGGTTTTACCTATGGCTGAGTTTGCATATAATGGCTCAGTTAATCGTTCAACTGGAGTAAGTCCTTTTCAGGCTTACACTGATAACCCTAGGAAACCTGTTGATTAGCTCCTCTTCCCATTGCATATAGGGGTTAGTGAGTTTGCAGAGTCTTTTGTGCAACACATTCATGATTTGCATGTTGAGATGAGAAAGAAAATTAATTTGAGCAATGCAAATTATAAGTTTGCTGCATATGTTCATCGCAGATATCAATAGTTTAATGAGAATGATCGAGTGATGCCGCGACACTGTGCTGAGACCGAGAGATTACCTCCGGGCACACGGAAGAAAGTACATGCTAAAAGGATGGGTTCATTTCGAGTTCGAAAGGAGGTTAGTGTTAATGCATACGAGTTGGATATTCCGAGTGATATGGGTATTGGTCCTGTATTCAATGCGAAAGACTTTCCTTCTTATCATTGGTCTTCTAATCCTTCTGATGATTCTATCATGTCTTCCACTTCTTCTCCTACTTCCCCTATTTTTCCTTCACTTGCTAACCCTGATGAGCATATACTTGTTCCTCCTTTACTTGTTCCACTTGCACCTCCTATTGTTCCTAAACAACGTATAACAGAGGTTATTGATTATTTGTTTGATGAGTGGGTTGTGTCGAACAGACAAGGTGGTTACCATCAGTTTTTGGTGAAGTGGCGTAACATGCCTCCGGATGATTGTACATAGCTTAGTGTTGAGGAGTTCTGTCGACTTGATCCAGACTTTTTTTAGATACACGAAGCTTTCACTTCGTTAGAGACTTCATTTTCATTGTCAAGGAGAAGGGATCGATCCGTGAGACGTCGTCGTTGTGGAATTTAGTTATATATTTATCGGTGTATTTATTTATTTAGTTGGTGGACTTGTTATTTATTGGTTTATTTTAGTATTGAGTTATTTATTTTGAGGCCCAATTGTTAATGGGCGTAGGACTATTAGAGCTTATTTTATTATATGCAAGTCATGACAGATTATTGGACACACTTTGATATTGAAATTATCATAATTATTGATTGCGATCAATACTTTTCTTCCTTACTGCGGTTGGGAAACCTTAGGGGTAGTGATTTTCCTGCGGTTGGATCACCCTAGTTCTTTTAATTTTCTTTATTGATTTACCACTTTCAATTAATTATTTATTCATCAATTTCCGTCCTACATCATTTTGTTTAGATCATTTTTTTTGTATATTGAGAGAATCTGAAAACCCTAGAAATTGATTTCTTGGGTTGAATAATGTAGTAGGATTTTTGATTGGAGAGTAGGATTTTTGATTGGAGAATAATGATTTTTATGGTAGAAGTTTGAGGAAGGCGTGTGTCTTTTGATTTGTTAGGAGGCTTAAAAGTCATTCGTTATTGAGGAAGGCAAGGAGTCCTTCATCGTTGTTGTTGGAAAGAAGTGTTTTCCGTTAGCCTGCACATAATATCTTTAGAAAGTAGACGTGTGAAGTTATGTATTAGGGGTGAGAAATCAATTTTGGACATAAACATCATTGTTTTATTTTTTTTATTGGTGCAAATTGAAGATCTCAATTTGAGAGGGAGTGTTGGGGTTAACATAATTTCATTTTATGTTTGTTTTAAATCTTTTTATTTTTGGGATATGTTTTGTAACAAGTTGTAAGTTATAATATAAGAGTTTCAACTTTTATTCAATACATCTATTTTATGTCTAACAAAATTGAATTGGCAATCCAATTTTTTTTCACAGAATGGTCTAATTTCAAAATTATAATAAATTCAAATATAAGTTTGGTTAATGCTGAATGAGTGCCAAGACAGTGGTGTATTTTTTATTTTGCCGTTGTCATGCAAAAAATGAGCTTCATCTTGTTTGTAGTCTTAGCTTTTCCTAGTAATGAAAAATTTGGGAGTCATTTTTAGAGGAGAAAAAGAATATTAATTTTATTTTTTGTTTTTGTTATACACAAATATGGTACTTGTATGTGTGCATACTTGAGATCAATCTAGTGAGCTGTTTTGAGCCCGTTTAGGGCTTTAGGTTCTATACGGGACTAGCAGACTTGATATTATTCATTTACTCTAGTTTGCCTCAATGGGCTTGCCAACAGTTTTCATAAATATATAGTATCTTTATCATAGCAGTATGAATAATTCTATTTCTCTACTTGTAGGAAGCAAAAGAGCAGCACAGGAACACAAAACTTCTGAAAGCCCTCTTACAATTGCATCGAGAAGTGAGGTAGTTCAGATGTCTCATTCTTACTATTTGAAAGCACTGATCGTAACTATCAAATATTCTTGATTGAATTCTTTCATTGCAGCCCCAAGTTAGCCGCATGTTCTGTTGACTTGTTCTATCCTTACCCTGATTTTGCACTTGGTTGCGAAGCTGTTTGCCATCTTCTTGCATCATCACTTGCCTGTTGGCCTTTATATGGTTGGAGTCCTGGCCTTTTCCACTTTCTCCTAGACAGTCTTCATGCTACTTCAATGCTTGCACTGGGTCCAAAGGAAACCTGTAGCTTTATTTTTCTCTTGGTTCGTAATCTATATTATCTCGTTGCTGCTTGTAGAGCTTTAAAAGATGATCAATTTGAGAAAATATTACCTGACAACTAATTTTTTGAAATGTAATCGTCTCCGTTTTTGTTTCATTACCAGAATGACCTATTACCCGAGGAAGGTGTCTGGGTTTGGAAGAATGGAATGCCCATGTTGAGTGCTCTTAGAACTCTGGCTGTTAGGACATTGTTAGGGCCACAGAAAGAAAGAGAGATTAATTGGTACTTGCAGGCCGGAAACCCTGAGAAGCTCCTCAGCCAGTTGACCCCACAACATGACAAAATTGCACAGATTATATTACACTATGCTACTAGTGTACGTGTAATTTGTTTAACTGTTGGTTTGATTATAGATTCACTTTGCTTTTCATCTTTATTTCTGATGATTGAATTGCTGTTCTTAGACGCTTGTGGTTATACAAGACATGCTTCGGGTTTTCATTGTTCGTATTGCATGCCTAAGTGCTAATAATGCTTCTATACTTCTCAAACCCATGATACTGTGGATTCGTGGCCGCCTTTCTGATTTGTCTGTGTTGTCTGACACAGATGCATTTAAGGTGAGAACTGTTCATTTGTTGCAATATCTTTGCGTAATTGGTTTGTCCTGTTGTTATTACATGGAATCAGTTGTTCCTTGCAGGTTTATAGATTACTTGATTTTCTCGCTGTCTTATTGGAGCATCTACGTGCAAAGGTGTTGTTTTCATTTTTATTAACTTTGTTTGTTTCCAACCTGTTCTGCCTATATATAAGTAATGGATAAATATTTAGCTTACAATTCTTTTCTTTTCACCAGCCATTATTATTGAAAGAGGGGGCTGTTCAGGTACTTTCACAAGTGCTTGAAATTTGTATTGGTGTAACTAGCTCAGATGCCAACCAATTTTTAGAAAGCAAAATCTTGGCCAACTATGGGTTGTCTCTGCTTAGTTGGTGCATTCCTGTATTCAAGTCTATCTCCCTGGTTTGTGATTCTAGGACTCCTGTGCAATATCCAGCCATGTATGATAGGTACGTTTACATTGCTTTCTCTATTCCTGATCTTGTTTTATTATTTTTTAATTTTTCTTAATTTTTGGAAAGATTTCCTCGTTATGTTTCCAAAAAAAAGTATTTGGTGGTGGTTTTTCAGGCACAATTTGAAAACTCTGTCAACTGAAGATTGTTTCTCATTGATGACATATTGCCTTAGATTTTGCATGGTATGCTCTTTTATTCCTGTATCTGAAGAAATCATAACATGTGTAATTTTTTTTACCCTGTACCTGTTGGTGCTCTTTTGAAGTTGCTTGCTACTTCTCACAGGAACAACAGAAATAAGAACAAGCGTTGCCTCTATTGCCTTTTGACTATTGAAAACGTGACTCTTAAGTTACCTCTACTTTTATCATTTTTGAGGATCATTTTTTTCCCTTGATTGTAAAATACTCCTCCATCGTACACCTCTTTACTGAACATTTTGACTATTAGGTTCTGATACATGATTGAGAGAATAGTGCGCTCCTGCTTTGTTTCATCTTTGTTTTGGTACATGTCTTGTGTAGATTGAGCTTTTCCCCATTGAAACAATAGGGGTTTATTTTAGATACTTCGTTGAGGCTTCATCTTTACAAGTAACACAATAGATTTAGTGGGCAATCTACCAAATTTCTTTGTTGGAAAACCTTGAAGTTTGTTTTGTCTATCAGTGGTTGCATTTTTGTGCTAATACTATGTATTTTATACTTGGAACTTTATATGAAGCATTCGGTCTCATTCTTTGAAGTAACTTTTAAAAGTAATCTTTCCTTGATGGTAATGGTGACTCCCCGTTTTCTTTAGTCTCTTTATCTCTAATTTAATTTAGAATTTAACTTTCCATGATTTGTGTTCCCATTTCCAGGTCCTACCTGTTGGAAGAGAATTGCTTGCTTGCCTGTTGGCTTTTAAAGCACTAGTTTTCTCCAATGAAGGTCGAAGTGCTTTGCAATCCATATATTTGCGTACTCAATCTTCTGGTATCCAGGAGCCAGAACCTGAGAATAAGCATGGTACTGACGGAATCAATAATCTTATTAATGCATTTGAGTGGAAGAAGCAACCTCCTTTGTTGTGTTGCTGGCTTACTTTATTAAGATCTATTGATTCGGAAGATGTGCCGCAAATACATGTCATTGAGGCTGTTGGTGCGCTGTCTTCAAGTGCTTTGCATTTTTGTCTGGATGGAAAAAGGTAGGGTTCCTTGAGCATCGTTGGCTGCTGATAAAATATTATTCCTATTTTTTTTAAATAGTTCTTGGCAAATTAGACAGTTCATATGCATGTAGAGCACCTCTCTCTGGACTTAATTTTGCTTAATGTTCCAAGTTATTTTAGTATGGCATCCCTCTCAAAATGTTGCTGAACATACAGGTGTTACTTATTGTGTCTTTATTTTTCATTTCTTCATTTTGTTTCTTTTTCAGTTTGAACATGGACAGGGTTGTTGCAGTGAAGTATTTATTTGGGCTTCCCCATGATGTCAGTGGCACGGATGGTTTTTCTGGAGATAACATAAAATATGTAGAAGAGTTGACTTCCTTGCTAGGTTCAACGATAAGTGAGCATGAATATTCAGCTACTTCTGATATGAACTCAACTTTGAATCAGGTATAAAGAACTCCATTATTATCTTTTTCACCTTGCAACTTTCCTCCTTTTCTTATGTGATTTTCTAAAGGCTGAACTTGATTTTCTATGGCCTTGCAGGTTAAAGAATTAGCAGAACTGCTGCTGCTTCTGTTGCAAAAGTCTAATGACTTTGACCAGGGGGATGGTTTGATACCTATTGATTTTCTGATATCATTGACTGATGTTCCCAGTTCTTCAAAGATATACAAGATAACAGATAGCAGTGCTCAGAGGGTCAAAGATTACAGTTTATCCGGATTTGGTGATAAGTTTCTATGGGAATGTCCTGAAAATTTACGTGATGGAATGTCACTGACGGCTCTTACTGCGAAAAGAAAAATGTCTTCACTGGACGGAATAAACAGGCGTCCCAGAGGAGACCATTCCCCTGCGGAGAATATGGCCCAAAGTGCGTTCTCGCGAGGTTCAGTACCTGCTGCTCCTTCTGGCCCTACTCGCAGGGATACATTTTTCGGCAGCGGAAGCCAAACACTAGTAGGCCTCCTTCTATGCATGTGGATGATTATGTTGCCAGAGAAAGAAATGTTGATGGTACTACTAGTTCTAACGTAATTGCTGTTCCAAGATTAGGACCTACAAGTGGGAGACCTCCATCTATTCATGTTGATGAATTCATGGCCAGACAGAGAGAGCGGCAAAATCCTGTGGGGGTCGTAATTAGTGAAACAACACCACGGGTGAAAGCTGCACCTCCGGAAAGCGAATCTGATGCCAAGAAGGTGGGTAAATCTACACAGCTGAAGCCGGATCTTGATGATGATCTTCAAGGAATTGATATAGTGTTCGATGGTGAGGAGTCAGATTCTGACGATAAATTGCCTTTTCCTCAACCTGATGACAATTTACAGCAGCCTGCTTCTGTTATAGTTGAGCAAAGTTCTCCTCATTCAGTTGTTGCAGAGACGGAGAGTGATGTAAATGAAAGTAGTCAGTTTTCTCACTTGGATACACCTTTAGCATCTAATGTTGATGAAAATAATAGGAGTGAGTTTTCTTCTAGGATGTCAGTTTCACGTCCAGATATCTCATTGACTCGAGAACCAAGTATTTCGTCAGATAAGAATTGTTCTGTGCAGTCTGAGGAAGCAGAGAATGTTGCAGTTACTACTTCTATTGGATTTGACTCTGCTGCAAAAACAATTAGTTCTCGGTTTTCTGCTTCGATGCATAATAAGACTTCTGGACCTTCAGTACAGCCAGTCAATTCTAGGATGCCTCACCCTAATTTCTATCTGAAAAATAATCTACAACAAGTTAGTATTGGTTCTCAAGGATTTTATGACCAGAATTTTCAGTTGAGTCAACCACCTTTACCTCCAATGCCACCTCCACCTACAATCTCACCTGTACTATCTCAAACTGCAGAACCTGTTCACAGTCAGTCATCTCCATTTGTTAATTCTATGGCAGAAGTGCATCCCCCACTTCCCCCGGGCTTCCATGTACGTTAAATATGGTCCTGTTTCTAAAGTTCTATACTGGTGCTTTACTCCAGGTAATCTGATTTGCTGTATTAATTGACCTCTACTTTTTGCAGGTCCGGATGTCAGCATCAACTAACAGTTCTACCCCCCTAGCACCCTCCAATTCCTTACCAGATACCAAGTATACACGGGCATCCATTTCTTCCCCTAGTGGATCTTCTAGGCCTCAACCTCAACCACCGCTTCCTCCTACACCACCTCCTTATTCTGTCAACCCTTCTACTTTACAACCTTTTAAAACTTCTTCCCAGTCCTCGATTTACAATCAGTTTAGTGTTGGATCAACTGAATTTTTGCAGACCTCTGTTGCACCTTCCAGCGATACTCGATTGAACAACCTTTCAGCATCTGGGGCCATACTAAGTTCATATCCTCCTCCTTTGATGCCGCCCTTGATTTTCAGTAGGCCCACTTCAATACCCATTAGTCTATATGGAAGTAGTTCAACTTCTCATCAGGGGGATAACCCATCTGGTATCTCGCAGAATCTTCCTATTGCTTTATCTTCCATTCACTCCATACAGTCTCTTGTTCAGTTGCAACCGTTGCAGCCATTACAGCGACCCCAACTCCCTCGTCCTCCACAGCCGCCACAGCATCTTAGGCCGCCTATTCCAGCATCACCTCAGTCAGAGCAAGGTGTGCCTTTGCTGCAAAGTCCTGTACAGTTACAGTTACAACAGTTGCAGATGGTACCACCACCCCAAGTTTCCCCAGCTCATGTGTATTACCCAGCCATGCAACAAGAAAACCTTCAACATACAATGCAACAGCAGCGAGTTGAAAATACTCAACCGCAGGTTCAGCAAAGGCATGGTACACCGCAACCACCAGACGACATTGGAATGTCATTACAACACTATTTTAGTTCCCCGGAAGCTATTCAGGTATTTGTTCTATACATATTCTATAAACTTTTTTGCTTAGTCGCTTCTTACTAGGGTTCTATTCTTCATTAGAAATTTATTATTCTTCCTTTCTGGCAGTCTTTATTGAGCGACCGTGATAAGCTTTGCCAACTTCTAGAGCAGCATCCTAAGCTGATGCAGATGCTTCAGGTTTGAGAATATTTGCATCTCTCTCTCTCATTTATATATATAATATTATATGCATCAGACATAACAAAACCACTAGCACACTAACAACTCGGTGCTCGAGATGCATAGCATTAATTTTATTCTTCCTGGTCTTTTGAAGGGTTTCTTATTTTAGACTCCCATCATTGTCAATCATTTTGTTCAATTGACATATTGTGGCTGAGGGGACTATTTAGATCTACTTTATGGTCGGCATCTTTCTAACAATTTTTCTGTTTTATTAGTCTATTTTCACTTCATGTCAAGCTTTTGCAGTCATAAATCTCAAGATTTGCCCCTTGTGTTTTAACAGGAAAGACTGGGCCAGCTATAGCGGCATAATTTGGAGCCAGACAACCAACATTTGCTTAAATCCATTATGGCTTGTACCTTCACCCTATAATTAGCTTCCAGGCATCAAATTTGATGCCGGAGGAACCATTTTTGGGATCATTATTTCCTGTATTGATCATGTGTTGTATTCTAATTGTCTGTATATTTTAGCATGGAATTGTAATTAACATGGTACTTCTTCATTTACTTTTGTTTGGCGCTCCTTAATTAACTCAATTTGATTCAACTGCGGGTATATGGTTTCAAGGAGCTTAAAAGAGATTAAAAAATATATATTTAAGGGGAAGAAAAGAATACCTCGCTTTCTGATCTTCACCTTCCTTTGACCATGCCAGATGGGCGTTCTTCACTTGCCCACTCGTGCTTTTTCTGATTTAATTTTTGATAAATTATAACAGTTGGTTTCTGAAAAAAAATATTTTTTTGGATCAATTTTTTAAAAAAATTAATTACTCATATCAATATCACTTGGTTGGTTGAGGTACTGAGGATTTTTCGCTAATTTTTATTAGTATATGGTTGATGGAGGACTTCTGGTTTAACAGTTTATAATTATTTATTGGGTTAAGTTCTGGGGTTTGGGCGCTATTCCACTTAACTACTTGTAGTCAGTAAAGTTGTATTTAAATTTCAGACTTTTTGAGTTGAAGTGAAAACGTCACTTTTTTCATCTAACTTAACCGTGCGTGTTTGTCAAACGTCAAAAGCGCGTGAGAAGGGGCTTTAACGGTCAAAAAAGGTTGGTAAATATCCGAAATACCCTTTTCTTGATTACAGGTGGTTAAGTGGGAAAGATCCAAACTCCAGGTGGTTTCTTTCAATCATGTCAATCAATTAATGAATATTTACAAATTCGGCTTGCTTCCAAGTTGAAAGTATTCAACACAACATCATGGTCAAATAAAAAACATATTAAGATTTCCAACAAATCAAAAAATATTTCAACACAATACTAGTACAGGTGGAGAGGTACTCCTGCAGATCCCTTCTTCACTTGTCCAAATTAAGTTGAAGGCTGCTCATTTACATCGAACTTACTGTGTTAGCGTTTACATTTACATTTTACATCAAATTTACATCGAATATACTAGATTGCTGATATTCATGAATATGTTTGCTGATATTAGCACTACAGTAGAAGGCCTATAATGAAATTCACCCTCTGTCAAAAGATTTACTCAAACTTGACATTTATATCTTCAATTTTCACTTGGGAGACTACAAATGATAATATCATAATCAAATATAGTAGAGAATCCAAAAAGCCTTCTACGCCAAACTAAAGACTTCAGAAGGGAGTTCTTCATACCAACACTCAACTTAGTCAAAGAGACTGAAGCCCATATCCTGCAACAAAATTTAACACAAAAAGTCGGATTGAAGAATGAAGTATTTACTCACTCTTATGTCACTCTTATACAAAAATCAAGTGCAATAAAGAATGTTGGTGATTCGGGCATCACCTCTATACTTGTCACCCTCTTCTTTTGTTTATTTTCTTTCTTTTGAAGCATCCCCCTAACATTTATTGTTATTGGATGTCTCATAGATCTTTCTATTCCCAAAACATTTAATGTATACAAGTAATTCATTACGAATATAGACCTTTCATCACCATCTTTTATCAATATATATAGTAGAATAGCTACAAACATTTTGGTCAGAAATTAACTAGCTATGGAGATATAGAGACTTGATTCGACCATCTTTTAACAAATTTTGAGCCAAATTTTTCCAAAAAAAAAGCAAACTCGTTAATAAGGCAATTTTCTAATTATTTAAGAGAAAACAAATTAAATCTCACTTTTTCATTAAAAATGAGATAAAAATCAGTCTCTATCCAACCCTAACCCTATGTTTTTCCATACACAAGTGAGAAAATTGAAATCTCAATATCAGGTGTAAGGGTTTATAGAATACTTGGCACAATTTCACAACGTTGTAAAACCAAAAAAATATTCAATTCAATTTTCAAGGGGGCTCAGATTCACCTTTAATCGATTAAAGATCAAACCTACTGGCAACAACAAACCATGTATGAGAGAGGGGAAAAGGGAAAAGAGGAGTTGGAAACTCCATATATTTCTCCATTTCTCTCACATCGCACCATCGATTTGTTGCCCAAGCTACGATTGATTCGGACTGATCTCGCTTTTCTTTATAAGACATCATCACGACCTCATTCACACGATTACAAGTTTAAAGGGGGAGAAACAACTGAAAGTTGAGCCCCGGCAGGCAAGAGGAGGAGGAGGAGGATGAGGAGGAGGGAAAAGGGTTGTTGATTTAATACTGGCACGAGAGGAAGATCATCGGCTTTAATGGAGTAATGACAGAGAGGGGCAACCACACTTAGAATTAAGATTGGAACTTTTAACAACTTACCAGAGCATCAAACAAAAGCATAACATCGAGAGCAATTAGCGAATCGAGTCCTTACCGAATCGAAGTGTGGAACAAGGAGATCGAACTGATGAGATGAAGGAGATCGAAGTGAGGGCTTGAGGAGGATTGAACTGAGGGCTTCCGATTCTAGGGCTTGAGGGGTAATATATATATAGAGGGTAATTAAGTTTTTAGCCAATTTAAGTAACGGAGTTAAGACGGAAAGCAGTTATTCACTTCACCTCAAAAGGTCGGGAGTTTAAATGTAGCTTTACTGACTACAGGTGGTTAAGTGAGAAACCGCCCAAACCCCAGGTGATCATCTGAACTTAACCCTTATTTATTTGGTCGAATATATATTTTGGTGAGAATTTATATTTGTAATTTGGATATAACTATACGGTGTCTTTAAGGAACACACTATCGTATGAACCGTACAACCTTTTAAATGTAACTCCTCAATTGCTATCAAAAATCGAATTTATGTATAGATTCTCAGTTTACTTATTCTATAAATTTAACTGATTCAATTGATTTGGCAGTTGAATTGTTTTAGTTCGGTTGAGTAGTAATTTAGCATTTTGATTGAGATTCATAAAAGTTTGACCGTTTTGTTCAGTTATCGAATGTTATTTGAAACGACTGAATGAATGATATTGCATATATATATATATATATATATATATATATATAGAGAGAGAGAGAGAGAGAGAGAGACCGGGATCAGGTCTGGACTCTCGGACCGGACCAAAATTCGGACTTTTTTTTTTTGCTTTTTTTTTAAAACAACTAAAAAAAATATTTAATATTTTATAGAATTGAAATTTTTCCATAATATAGTGTTTTGGGTGTGATTTGGAGTGCGATAAACAAACATGTATATGCGATCACGCAGCTGCATTACCATTTTTGCATAGGTATTCAAATCATGCCCAAAACATCAGACATTATGGAAAATTTCGATTCATAAATATTAAATATTTTTTAGTTATTTTAAAAAAAAAGCAAAAAATAAATAAATAAATTTGATCTGTTTTTTGATCGAGTCCGAGTCCTGACCGATCCATTCTATATATATATATATATATATATATATATATATATATATATATAGGTTCCATCCACGTTGTTGTTGTGGAGCAACTCCTTTTTGGCATGTGAAATTTCTACCGGAGCAAAAAAAAAAAAAAATTCACGAGCCGAAAAAGGGTTGCTCCACAAAGAACCGATCGTGGATGGAACCCCATATATATATATATATATATATATATGATTATTGGAGGAGTATATTTTTGGGTTAATTAATTAATTTAAGGAGATATGAATCTTGGATTATAAGTACTACTACCTCCGTTTTTAAAATATTGTCGTTAAAAGTTTTTGCACATGGATTAAGAAAGTATCATTTATCAAATAAATATATTTAAAATTTTATTATTATCCCTTTATGGAAAGTTGAAAATTATTAATACAAGGGAGAAATTTTTTTGGGATAATGAGAGAAGGTACATGTAATATATGAAAATAAATAATTTTTTTTCTTTCTAAAACGATAATTTTTTTAGGAACGGAGGGAGTATTAATTAAGAAGGTAGACCATGATCCCATGAAAACATAATTTGAAGAAGTTCATGATCCGAGACACCTTTTGCTTATATTTTTTTCCCAAGTACTAGTACTACTGGTAGCTAGCTAGCTAGAGACATTCCACCTCTAAGCAAACATTTGCACGTCTGCACGATATATGCAGAAAGCTAGGCTCTATTTAATTGAACTATACTCCTTCCGCTTGGCTCCGCGCTATCTCCAATAATCTCATAATTTGCTAGAAATATCAGTATGAGCTAGAGTACTACAAAATGTTAGTGTACTCAGATTATGTATGAATAAGAAGATCATGTAATATGATATGATTGATCCGATCCGTCATTAAAATCTAGTATAAAGAAAGTAATTTAATAATGAAACCTGTCTCTTCCTGAAAGCAAACTAGTTTTTCCCTTCAAGGCCCTCTATTGCCAATACCATCATGCCATGTGTAACAAACACCGACACCCCGGGGACATTACTTACCGGACTCCTCCACCGCCCTTCACGCTGCCGGAACCCACCCACACGTGCATGTAATCTCATACACTTGCATTTCCAATTTCCAATAATAATTTATCATATATATATATATATATATATATATATATATATAAAAAGACTACTATTAGAGATTTATAATATATGTATCACCAGCCTCTATCTCCCCATTACTGCAATATAATTTATATATGGAAAAAAACACCTTTACCTCACTGTAGTCGTTGTGTTTTAAACAATTAACCACTACTTTAAAAGAATCAATTGGCCCACTGTACTTATTAAAAATTTAAAATCAAGTCATTCCGTCCAATTTTCGTAACAGACGTTAAAAAATCACTCACTTTTTCCTACGTGGCTTTATAAAAAATAAAATAAAACACGTGTAATTACTGATGTAATTAGTAAGACCAATCAGTTCATCATGCGTGGAATGGGCGGGAGGAAACCACATCAAACAAATAAAACAAAAGAAACGACAGAAAGCATTCATCTAGGGCTCAAAAGTTAACTTTTGTCTGAGTAAAAATTGAGAAAGAAGGGGTGGGTCTCAGGCGACACAAAGCGACGAAGAAGGTGGGGGGTCATTCCAAGAAAGTTAGGGTTTGTATCGTCTACCAAACATGTAAGTTTTGTCTGAAAATTTAAATATTGCACTCCTTTTCATCTGGGTTTTTCTTAATAGCGTTGCTATGGTGGGGTTTTGGTACAAAAGTTTTGTTTTCAGTAGTTTAAAGTAATATTATTGTGGTTTATAATGGGTTTTGTTGATTAACAGTGATTAAAGTGAAATGGGTGAAATAGATTTGTCGTTTGTGTTGACTGATTTTGAGTAGTTAAGTTCTTTAATGTTTACAAAGTATAAAAAGTGGTTGTTTGTGTTGAGTGATTTTGAGTAGTTAATTTCTTTAATGTTTAAAAAGTATAAAAAGTGGGAATTTGTTTAATGTTTAGAGTTGTGTTTCTTTAATGTTTACAGTATAAAAAGTGAGTAGTTAATTTTTTTAATGTTTACAAATTTCTTTTATTGGTGACCCTGTAATATGTTTATGTTTACAGTTATGTAATATATTTACAGTTGTGTTCATTGTTTAATTTGTAAGCTATGTAATTTGTTATTGCTTTAATATTTATAGATTTTTTTAATTGGTGACCCTGTAGTTTGTTTATTCAGTTAATGGTCATGGTACTGATAGTGTGCATTATGTTTCATGCAGCATGAACTACTTTGATGTTGAATTGTACCATGGAGGTCAATTTGTTACTAAGGATGATGGATCATATGTTTATGAGGGTGGAAGGAAAGAAAGTTATGAGGGGGCTGATGGAGATTACTTGAATGTTGACAGGATGGTGAAGTTGGTAAAACACCTAGGGTATAAAAAGAACTTTGCTATGTACTTCAAATTTGTGGGGTTTAGTTTGAAGAATGTGTTGGGAGATTACATATTTAAATTTGATGTTGAAAGTAAATATTCATGATTATATGTAAAGTCCAGGAACATATGTACAAGGACTTAGTGGTAAATCAAAGCTGTTAGGTTGATCTAAGCTATTAATGTCTATCATTCTGTAAATGAATGTATAGATGAAGAATCAAAGCTGTTAGATTAATCTATATCTTAAGATGTAATAGATAAGCTTCAATGGAATCGTAGTCTATCGAGCTGATCAAGAGATTGCAAAAGCCAAGGCAGAATCGTAGAGCATCAAGAATCGTAGTGTGTCTGCTTTGGAGGGCCTTTTTAGGAATCGTAGAGTGGTCCAAATGCTTGCCGAGCCAACTCAGAGATCGTAGTGTGCTCTCGGAAGCGTAGAGTCTGCAAGTCAAGCAAGTGAAGATCGTAGTGTGCCAGTACTTAAGAGAAATCGTAGTGTTCTCGTTTGCTAGTATCAGATCAAGCACCAAGGTGGCTAGACACCACGATCGGAATCGTAGAGCATCATCTGCCTTTATTAGAAGCATCGAGCCTTGTCCATTCGTGTAAAGATAAATCACAACAAATATAGAATGGATTATAAACGTTGAAGTCCTCGGAAGCCTCAATGACACAATCGTCATCCCTAGTATATAACAAAGAAACGTATTGAAGAAGCTAAGGAAAGTATTGTGGGTAAGCAGAAAAATACCTTTTCAGGTGTTAGGTGAGGCAACAGTTTGCTGTGTCAGTGGGCTAGACAACAAATCAGAAGTTGTTTAAAAAGTTTCCATCAAAGTTCAGAAATGTCAAATGCATTTAATGCTTCAACGGATACATTTCAAAGGCATCATATATACAAATTATCAGCAGAAGATGACCATGCAAGCACTGAACAAAAATGCTGAAGAACACTTAACGCTCAACTCTACGATCTGAAAAAGAAAGATTGCTCAGCTACTCAGTTCTTTCGAACACAAGCTGAATGACAATTGAGTAGCACCACACAAGAACTCAACTACTATCAAGTGAAGTAAGAAGTTTCAAGTCAGAAGGACTTGAAGAGTTCTAAGTGAACTGAAAAGTACCAAGTCTACTGGACTTGAAGAGTTCAAAAGTGAACTAAGAAGTTCCAAGACTGTTGGTCTTAAAGGAATATGTGAGATTCAGAGATTGTAAAGATATCTTTAATGGATTTCCTACTCGAAGAGTAGAAGAGTGGACTAGGAGCTTTAAGTGCTCTAAACCACTTAAAAATAATGTCACTTATATTCTTGCTATAACTGTCATAACTGCTTATCTCCTATTAACTCGTTATACCTTAAAGGAAAAACAAACAAATCACAATTCCACTATGTTTAAGTCATTATCAAAACCAACAAGTATTTCGAAAAGAATTTAAAATATCTATTCAACCCCCCTTCTAGATAACTATTGTGCCTTTGGAACTAACAATTCGTATCAGAGTAGGTTCTATCAAATAGCCTACAAAGCTTAAGTAGATCCAATGGCACATCTGATTAGCGAATCAAAGACTGGAGGAGGCAACAAGCCACCTATGTGCAACAAAGACAAATTCGCCAACTAGAAAGTTCGTATGCAAGGCTACATGGATTCAATAGATGAAGATCTATTTGAAACTGTTCAGAATGGGCCCTAAATTCCTACAAAGCTTGCACCAACTTCAGACAACCCAAACATAATTTAGATCATGGTTAAAGTAGAATGGACTGACAACGAAAAGAAAACTGTCCAACTCGACAAAAAGGCCAAGAACATTTTGTTCCAATCTTTAAAAGATGACCTGTTTAAGAATGTGGTCAATAGCAAAATAACAAAGGAAGTATGGGAAGTATTGCTCATCATGCATGAAGGAACATAAGAAGTCATAGAAAATAAGCAATCTCTCCTGACTCAGCAATATGAAATATTTGCACACGTTCAAGGAAAAAATGTCATTTCCACCTACGAAAGATTCAATGTACTGCTCAACTCTCTCCGAGCCTATGGAAAGATCTATCCAAATAAAGATCTAATCATAAAGTTCATGATAGCTTTACCTAGCAAGTGAGATGCCAAAATCATTGCCATCAGATAGTCAAAGAATCTCCATGAAATGACTGTTCAACAGTTATATGGTAACCTTCTCACGTATGAACTGGAGCTGACTCAACGAGCAGAAACTCTATCTGAAGGAAGAAAGAAAGACAAAGGGGTTGCTCTCAAAGCAACATATAACATCTCCAAAGCCAACACTGAAATTGACTCTGATTATGACGAAGATGACGATGAGGACTTTGCAATGCTGATAAGAAGACTCAAAAGGTTCATGCGTCAAGACAGAATAAACAAACCAAAGAAAGTCAACAACTACAGCAGCCAGGAGCAGATAAATGACTTATGCTATAACTGCAAGAAGCCTGGCCACTTCATTACAAACTGCAACAAACCTCTTAGAGAAAAACTGAAGAGGAAATCAAATTCAAAGAAAGAATTCAAAGGCAACAAAAGGCCTCGGAAGAAAGACACGGGTCTAGTGGTGGAGGAGGATCGTGGAGTGACTCAGACAACGACTTAACTCCCGAATCTGGAGATGATGAAGAACCTCAAATGGAAAGTCTTTGTCTGATGGCCAAACATGCAAAGGATAAGAAGAGCTCTGACATTCATGAAGTAAGTATAGATGATGTATTTGACTTTAATTCTCCTAATATAGACATTGATGATTTAAGAACTACACTACATGGCATAACATCTTATCTGCATCAATACATTAAATGGTTCAGAGTTATGTCTAAAGATTATTCTCTTCTTCAAAAAGAGAAAGAGAAAGTTCAGGAAGAACTAGAAATAGCTCTTCTAAGTACTAACTCTCTCTTTAAACTTGAAGCTGAGAATAAGCTCTGAAAATAGACAAATGAACTTAATGCACAAAGAGAGTCAAGCCTAAACCTCTAAAATTGAGGAATTAGAAAGGACAATCTCCACTACAAAAAAATAGGTCATTGGCGACGGCATCATTAACGATGGCAATACCCCCATCTCCAATAACCTCATTCTCGATGGCATAGCCGTCGCCAATGATGACCGTCGAGAATGACCCTTCCCGTGCCTAATTTTGATGGGAATTTTTTGGCGGGCGTGGGAAAAGGACATAGGCGACGGCCTTTGCCGTCGGTATTGAGTGCTGTCGAGAATGGGTTTATATTTACTTACAGTAACTTAATTTTTTTTCATTTCTCTTGTTCATTTTTCTCCCCCTTCTTCCTCGCGCCGTCGCCAGCTTCTCTTTCCCGTCGCCCACTGCCCTTTTCTTGCCGTCACCGTCTCTCTTCCGTCATCGTCCCTCGCTCTCTGTCTCTCTCGACTGCAAGGTAATCTTCCTAATTTCAGTTTTCCCCCAAATATAACCTAGCTAATAATGTTTGCAAGTTTTCCCCCAAATTTCAGTCTTCCCAATTTCGTCTGCAATTGTTTACAAGTTAATCTTCCTCTCTTTCAAATGTTTGCAAGTTTACATGAAAATATCAATTGCAATGTTTTCTAGAGTTTTTTTTGTTTTTTTGTGTGTGTGATAATGTCAAACGAAAAATGAGAATGTATGAAGTGTTTGATTCTCCAAAGTGGTCGGTCCCTTGAAGTGCTATTATGAGAATGTATGGGTTTATATTTACTTATAGTAATTGCTATTATGTTAATTACCTCTGTTTTTGTTTCTTTCCTTACTATGCACCTATAATACAAATATTATTAGACAAACCAACCTTGAACTGAAATTTTACCTATACATACATCTACTTCCATAATGAGGGACTGTTAAAATATATAGGAAGTTAGAAACAAAATCTTCAGGCTGCCCCTCAATAGTTATCGGACAATGTTTAGGATCAAAGTTTTTTTCTTAAAATTGTCTCAAAGTAAATGTCATTCTCTCTTATAATTAGTTGTGACAATAAATATTATTAAAAAAAAATCAATATCACATTATTTAAGATCCAATTAAAAATTACACAAGCCTATAAATTGCTCTCATTGCTGCTTTCCCGACCCTTTCACCTTTTGAAGGCAATCACTTCCCGCCCTTTCCATAACTGTCTCAAAGCGTGACAGTTCGGTTGAAAACCAGCTTTTCAGTGGTTGAATCCTTATTACCTGTAAAATAACCTACAGTAGTTTAACATTATAAACAGAATTAACTATTAACTATTAACGTTATGCATAATAATCCATTCTAGTAGCTTACACCCTAGTCCCTGCTGTGAGATCTCGGCGGCGCCCACCCACTGGAGGTAGTGGTGCGAGTGGATCTGGTGCCGGCCCTTCATTATCCGAAGACTTCTTCCGGCGGATCATAGAGGGGTGCATGGCGAGCGATGTTGTCTAGTTAGGCGCCATCACACGATCAGATCTACCAGCTGGCTTAGGAGGTTGTCCACGGCTCTATAGATCCTACAGTCACCGTTGACGACCTCATGGGTGTAGTACGGGAGGAGGCTATCCGTGTATGTGCAGTTGTCTTGGCCAACATCTTCCCACCACATATTCGACAGGTAAAAATAATTAAATTCTGTATTTCTTTACTTAATTTATGTAATTTATAATTGTAATTTGTAATTGTATTCGAATGACACACAAACACACACATAACACTGCATAGGTAATAGTCACGCGTTAGAACTTACGGGACTCGATTCTGACATACGGAGATCGAGTAATCGCCCAGTTTGCAAAACTTGCCAACACTTAGGCAAAAAGCCGAAAAAGAGGTCAAAACCCTCACCGGCCGTCCGAATGACACGCAAACACACACATAGCACTGTGTAGGTAATAGACACACGTTAGAACTTATCGGACTCGATTCGACATACGAGATCGAGTTATCGCCAGCTTTACAAAACTCATGAACACTTGTGCAAAAGCCAAAAAGAGGTCAAAACCATGACCTACCATCCGAATGACACGCAAACACAAACATAGCACCACGTAGGTAATAGACACGCGTTAGAACTTACGGGACTCGATTTTGACATACGGAGACCGAGTTATCGCCCAGTTTGCAAAACTCGCCAACACTTAGGCAAAAAGCCAAAAAAGAGGTCAAAACCCGCACCGACCGTCCGAATGACACGCAAACACACACATAGAACCGCGTAGGTAATAGACATGTGTTAGAACTTATGGGACTTGATTCTGACTTATAAAGACCGAGTTATCACCCAGTTTGCAAAACTCGCCAACACTTAGGCAAAAAGCCGAAAAAGAGGTCAAAACCCGCACCGACCGTCCGAATGACACGCAAACACACACATAGCACCGTAGGTAATAGACATGCGTTAGAACTTACGGGACTCAATTTTGACATACGAAGACCGAGTTATCGCCTAGTTTGCAAAACTCGCCAACACTTGTAGAACTCAAACTAAAATAATTTAAATATGCTCTATTTTGGACTTCGTTATTAATATTTTAATTTTGTAGGGTCTTGTTGATGAGACTCGTGGGGGTAGAGATGGCGGCACATGCGATGCCCGTGGAGGAGATGGTGATGATCGTCGGGCTGATGCTGATGAGACTATGGAGGATGGGACCGGTGATGGGACCTGAGGTGGGATCGGAGGCGATGGCACAGAGATTCCTGATCTTGGGCAGTAGTTAGTTTATATTTATATTTTGACTTTCATGTATGTATTTAGCTTTTGAGTTGTACAGACTTGAGTTTGGTATCTAATTATATTGATTGTTGATAGTAAAAGATATGATTATTATTGATATACGTACATTGTCATTATTTGTTTTTCTTTAGTTTATAACATGTAAAATGTATATATAAATGAACAGGGGAATTTTGCAATCTTAATAAAAAAAAATTTGGAGGTGGGTCATTAGCGACGGGGTCCCGTCGGCAATGACCTATAGCGACGAATCCAGAACTAAATTAAATAAAGGTCATTTAGCGTGAGGTAAACTCATCATGGCGGCCTATGTCATTTTAAGAATGATTGAATTATTAAAATTTAAGAATGGTTAATACCGACTACCGTCTCATTCTTTCAGAGTCATCGCTAATGATATAGTACCGATGGCAAGCCGTCGGCAATGAACCCATCAGCAATCACATCACTCCCGACAGCAAGCGATGGGAGCCAGGGGCGACGACCTGAGGGGCGACGGAAGGGGCGACGACATGCCCCGTCGCAAATGATCTCATTACCGACGACAGGAGGGTCATTGGCGACGGCAGGGCCTGTCGGTAATGATTGATTTTTTTGTAGTGCTCTACATAGAATAAATCCTCTTCTTCCATGGACTTCCTGATCTCCAGTCAGAGAAGTGCATCTAACAGAACATGTTTAGGTTTTGGGGAATCCACCTCAGAACCATATGTGGAAAAGATAAAGGAAACTAGCTCTAGTAATGTTTCAAGTTTTAGTAGAAGCATTACATTTGTGAAATCCTCACAGAAGGAAGAACCAGTCCAACCCTCCTCTTCAGATCCAATCTATGTTCTAAGGAATAAAGGATCTCATGCTGGCCTAGGTTTCAGAAAAGAGAAGAGTAACTCAGTCACGACTCTCCAACCTCGAAGGGTCGTAGATTCGAGTAAAATCAACTCCAAGAACCAACTCGGAAGGAACAATAGAGTTAAGCCTCACTTCTCACAAATCATGAAACATAAGGACACATGAAAAAAGGAGAATCAGTATAAAGGAAGGATTGTTGAGAACCCACATAAGTCCAAATGGAGGAAGAATCCACACACACACACAAACATACATCATATTAGATGCTTTGTATGTAATAAGACTGCTCATAAGGCTGCAATATGTTACCATAATCCTATGCATGAGACCTAGAATTAAGCAAAATTGGGTTCCCAAGGGTACTAACAAAGTAGGACCCATGTAAGTATGGGTATCAAAATGAGAGTTTAATCTTACCACAGGAACAGAGCTCCAAGATCACAACCCGGTATCTGGATAGTGGATGCTCAAGGCACATGATCGGGAACAAAGCCCTTCTGTCTAACTTCATAGAGAAGGAGGGTCCTTCAGTCATCTTCGGAGACAATGACTCTGGCAAGACAAGAGGATATGACTCAGCTGGAAATGGTGCAATGTTCTTCAGTAAAGTAGCCTATGTGGAAGGATTACAACATAATCTTCTGAGCATAATCCAAGTCTGCGACAAGGGTCATCAAGTCACCTTCCTCAACAATCAATGTCAAGTCAAAGATCTAAAGACATCCTATATAAAGCTGACCGGAACAAGAGAAGGAAATGTCTACACTGTTAATCTTGGTCAACTGAGGTCGGACGAGATGATATGCTTTCTAGCTAAAGCATCTAAAGAAATGAGTTGGTTATGGCATAGAAGATTGTCTCATCTTAACTTCAAAAGCATGTCTAAACTGTCCTCCAATGATCTAGTAGCAGGCTTAACCAAGTTCAGCTTCATCAAAGAAAGGCCATGCAATGCCTGTCAACTTGGAAAGTAGACTAAAAGCTCATTCAAGAGAAAAAATGTCAACTCAATTGACAAGCCTCTGCAACTGCTTCACATGGATTTAGGCCAATTCCAACTACAAGCCTTGGAGGGAAGAGATACTCATTGGTCGTAGTAGATGACTACACCAGATTCACATGGGTGTTCTTCCTAAACTCAAAAGATGAAACAAGCTCCCAACTAATCAAAATGTTCAGACTGGTGATGAACGAGAAAGGGAAGAAAATCAAGGGTATAAGGAGTGATCATGGCAGAGAATTTAACTTCTTTGAGATGGACCAGTTCTGCACAGACAATGGCATCAGTCACAACTTCTCAGCTCCATGAACTCCTCAACAAAATGGAGTAGCCTAGAGAAAGAATAGAACATTTATAGAGGCTGGAAGAACTTTACTAGCAAAGCATTTCCCATTTGCTCAATACTTCAAGCGTAAGCTATCAACACCGCACATGCTACACTCGTAATGATCGCTCATACACTCTATGTAACGCCCGAGAAAATCGGATCTTTATGTGAATTCAATTTTATTTGATTATTTAAATTATATGAATTTAATTGATTATTTATGTATGTACGATGTTTGAAGGTCGTTCTATGACCTAGAATGTGTGGATGTGGTTAGTATTCTGGCTATGTGCTAGGACTAATTGTTTTGAATTTCCAAGATGAAAATAAATGTTTTTCGAGAAATTTCTGTAAAAACACTATTCATCCGTTTCTGCTCGGAGATTAAGTTTGAATTTCTGAGAAACGATAATGAAAAAATATGAAGACGTGATGGAATATCTAATAATATTTCAGTTATAGCAAACGAAGTTTTCGCCTGCGGACTTAATACCTAAAGGTTAGGAAAAGTGAGTTTCGAGAATTAAGCGTCTACGTATAACGATTAGGGTTATTATACGTGAGGAATACAAGTATGATACTAGTTATTATACGAGTATAATATGAAGATTGTTATGACGTATAATACAAATATCATATGAATTATATACGAAAAGAATACGAGAATTGTACGCGTAAAATACGATTAGTCTAAGTGGACTTCGAGTTCATGGACTTTGCATAATCCAATTAGACTTGGATTATGTCAAGCCCAATGCTTTGTGAAGTTAAGCCCAAGATGAATTATTGTTAAGGCCCAAACCAAGAAAACAAACCGTAGATCGAACCGATGGGTCACCGGATGGGTTAAACCCATGAGGCAACCCATGGGGGGGGACCCAAAAGGCATGTGGGCCGGCCACTTGGCCACCAAGTAAAGTAGTTACTTGGTGGCTACACAATGAATAATAAGGAGGTTGAGCTCAATGACCATTTTACCCTCCATTTGGTTTTTCTATAAAAGGAAGGATAGGTTGTTTATTTGGTGATTTACAAAACTTGACCAACATATATTAAGAGAGAGAAAAGTGTGATAACAAGTAATCAAGTGAGTTCAAAGCAAAACATCAAGAGTTTACTCAAGAACGCGAAAAACGTAAAGGTAATATCTCGTAAACGTTAGTCTTCGATATTTTTCGATTTCTTTTTCGTAGAAAAGTATGATTTGGTGGAGCATGTCTCTTCCGGAGTCATAAGGATGACTAATAGTGGATTAAGTCATTATAAGTCACGTATGATTAGTAATCATAAGCGTTTAAGTAAGTTTTAAAATCAAAGAAAACCGTAAAGCGTTTATTTGGTTGTTGATGGGCAAATTGAAAACCATTATAGGGTATGTGCATCTTGTTATAGGGTATGGACAAATTAAAAACCATTATAGCGTTTAATTTTTTCACACTATTATTATTGTACCCCCCATTGAAATGCAGAAGATGAAATTATTAATGTTTACATTCCATAAACACAACCATTCATGATAATAAACAGAGCCAACAACAATTGCCAACAACAATTACCAAAAACAGACCCAACAACAATTGCCAAAAATAAGCCCAACAACATAACCATTCATTCCATAACCATAACCATACATTCCATAAACACAACCATTCATTGCTTAAACAATTTCCAACAACAATTGCCAAAAATGGAGCCAACAATAATTGCCAACAACAATTGCCAAAAATATACCCAACAACAATTGCCAAAAATAGACCCAATAACAATTGCCAAAAATAGACCCAACAACATAACCATTCATTCCATAACCACAACCATACATTCCATAAACGCAATTATTCATTGCTTAAACAATTGCCACCAACAATTGCCAAAAATAGAGTCAACAACAATTGCCAAAAATAGACCCAATAACATAACCCTACATTCCATAATCATAACCATACATTCCATAAACACAACCATTCATTGCTTAAAACCAACTTTATAACATAACCAAAGCACAAGTACAATTCAAAGTAGATTTTGGTTATCAAAATATAACATAAATAAATTTTCATCAAGTAAAATGATGAAAATTGCTCCAAAAATAGCTTGTTCATAATATCCAACTGCAGCCAACTAATAAACCATTGTTTACATATTATGTTCACTCTAGTCACTCCACTCCCATTGGACATGAGTTCTTTTACCCTTTATTTTCTATTTACTTGTCTCACTGGTTGATGGTCCACCTTCACTTGTTGCCCTTCTAGGAGTTTCACTTGCGCCTGCAGATGGTCCACTAGCAACATGAGATGGTCCAGTTACACTTGCTTCCATTCTTGGAATTTTCCTTACCTATATACACAACAACAATTTAGTCTTAGGTATTGAACAAGCATTGAAACAATTCAATTGAACATTTAATCTAAATACATATAGTAGTACTTGTTGAACATTTTGATTTCCACTACCAGACTTTTTTCCTTGACCCCTTTCTTTCCTTTTCACCTGCATAATAGAACCACATTTAAAATAATATACAATCACATCATAAAAACTATTACAAGGATTGGTTTTAAAATATCTTACCCTTAGCTTTTTATGCCTTGGTTCAGTCCCAGATTGTTGTGGGGTAGCTTACCTTGGTTCTCCAGTAGGTTGTGTCATCTTACAACCTAACTTGTTATGCCCATACTCCTTACACCTAGAGACCTAACAGGTGTCCCTTTCCTAGATGACTTGGTCTTGCTACTAGGCTCTTTATTAGGATCCTTCCTCCTATTTTTTTAGGTCTGCCTGCTATTCTCTTGGTTTGTGGAGGCAATAACTTTGTCATGTTGGCAGAAGGCCATTCATTTGACCCCCCCCAATTGGATTTAACAAGTGATTATATGATTTCAGATAAGTTTTTACATAATAGCAAGAATCAACATAGTTCTAAATTGGTTATTCCATGTGAAGGATTCCAATTACTCCATGGTGGCAAGGAATACCAGATAACTGCCATACCCCACATGAACAAGTCATAACCTCTATGTCTACCTTGTATTTTCCACTTGTATCAGACACTTTAAATTTGTACCCCCATCCCAGTCATACTCACAGTATTTGGTTAACTTAATGGCCTTATTGACCTTTGTCATAATCCTAGGACCCAACTTTGCCTCTATTTTTTGCATCTCATCTCTCTTTGTATGAATTCTACCCATGACTTGTCTTTTTATATCTTCAAACATAGTTAGTAGTGGTTTATACCTAGCCTCTAAGATCCAACTATTAAAACATTCAGACATGTTCTTAGTCACAACATCACATTTGGTTTCACAAGAAAAAAAGGCCTTTCTCCATTGCTTAAGAGGAATATTTAATAGATGAGTGTGAGCATCCTTACTCTCCTTCTTGATGTCAACCATTGCCCTTCTGAAATCATGAGGATTATTGGCCTTGGCTTCTCTCCAAAACATCATCTTCAAGGCTGCTCTTGGGAATTTCTTCCTCCAGTTAGCATAGATGTATCTTGCACAAAATCTATGTTCTGCCTCTGGCAAAAGCTCTTATATGGTAGGCACCAAACCCTTGTAATTTTATCAATAAAAATAGATTTAGTACTAATATTATATAATAGTATAACTAGTAATATAACGAAAAATTCTATGTTAATATAATTAAGTAAATTATACCTTTTGTTGGTCAGTTATCAAGGTCCATCCTCTACCTAATTCCATGCCAACATCCTCAAGTAATATACTCAGAAACCAACTCCAAGAATCCTTGTTTTCACTTTCAACCACTGCTCAAGCAATTGGGAACATTTGGTTATTTGCAACCCTACTAATAGCAGACAACAACTCATTCCTGCAGTATGTCTTTAAGAAACAACTATCAAGTCCTATTATGTGTCTACATCCCTCCAACCAATTTTGTTTTACATCTTTGAAACAAATATACATTCTTTGGAATCTAGGTGGAGTGCCTCCATCACCTCTAATTTGGACTGTGCTACCAGGATTTGTAGCAAGAATCTCATTCACATATTCCCATACTTTAGCATAATGCTCCTTCAAGGTGCTCTCAATTTCACTTAAAGCCACTTTCTTTACTCGTCGACACTGAGGTAATGATGATTTTAGTCCAAACCTCTATTTAATTGTAGCCTATAATTCCCTTAACCTCATTCTTGGTTTTGTTCTTATGGTACTCCTAAACTTGTCAACCAACCATCTAGACCTAACAATCCTAATCCTTGTTTTCCTCACACAATAATGCTTCTCATTGTATAATTTAATTTGAAACACCTTCTCCCTTAGCACAAAACTTGCCCACAACTCCCATGGATAGTTTTTGGCACACTTTGCTTGTATTCTTGTTTTCTCATTTACAGAATAATATATTCCTTTTTCATAACCAACTGCATAATTCACTATTGCTTCCCTACATTGTTCAGGTCCAGTGAATGTCATATCAACTTCAAATTTTATCTTGCTAATTGGAGTGTTAGGATTATATGCTGGAAGAACTCTTTTCTCTTTCCTCTATGACTCCTCTCCTTCCCATTCACTATTACTACTAGAATCACCACTTAGAGGAATCTCATCTTCAGAATTTTCTTCATTTTCTACCCAAGGCCTCATTCCTTTTGTCCCAAACACCAATTCATCATCATCATCTGAAAATGTTGGTTCACCTTCAACCTCTTTAACCTCTGTATTCTTAGTTTTTCTAGATTTCCTAGCCTTTTTCCCCTACTGCTGCTCTCTTGTGTACCAACATCCATATTTGGTTGATCCACTGTCAGTTTTTTAGCCTTACATGTAGTTGATTTGAAGGCATTACCTCTAGCAGTACTTGAGGACTCAGGCTGCTTTATTGGGATAGATGGAGACCCAACCTCCTCAACTTGTAAGTCCCCAATATTAACTGGTTCTTCATCAAGGTTTACTTCACAATTCACAACCAACTCTTATTCTTTTGTTTTTTTATCTCTTCTTTTCTTTTCTTTATATTTATCAACTCCTCATTCCCATCATCATCAGTAGCTTCACTAAACTCCTTATCACTTTCCTCATCAATTTCCTCATCACTAGCATCACTTGAATCATCATCTGTATGCTTTGGTGCTTCCTCATCTCTGACATCAACCACATCCTCTGCTGCATATGCTTCTTCATTATCCTCATGGTCACAATATATATCTATCTTCCCAGTTTTTAGAGCTTCTTCAATTAGAAGTCTTACACTATTGTCATCATGAAGAAGTTCTAGACCATTCTGTTAGTTCCCAGAGGCACAATAGTTATCTAGAAGGGGGGTTGAATAAATATTTTAAATTCTTTTCGAAATACTTGTTGGTTTTGATAATGACTTAAACACAGCGGAATTGTGATTTGTTTGGTTTTCCTTTAAGATATAATGAGTTAATAAGAGTTAAACAGTTATCACAGTTATAGCAGTTATAACAAGAATATAAGTGACATAGTGTTTTTAAGTGGTTCAGAGCACTTAAAGCTCCTAGTCCACTCTTCTACTCCTCGAGTAAGAAATCCAATAAGAATATCTTTACAATCTCTGAATCTCACAGATTCCTTCAAGACCAGCAGTCTTGGAACTTCTTAGTTCACTTTTGAACTCTTCAAATCCATTAGACTTGGTACTTCTCAGTTCACTTAGAACTCTTCAAGTGCTTCTGACTTGGAACTTCTTACTTCACTTGATAGTAGTTGAGTTCTTGTGTGGTGCTACTCAGTTGTTGTTAAGCTTATGTTCGAAAGAATTGAGTAGTTGAGCAAACTTTCTTTTTCAGATCGTAGAGTTGAGCGTTGAGTGTTCTTCAACATTTTTGTTCAGTGCTTGCATAGTCATCTTCTTCTTCTGATAATTTGTATATATGATGCCTTTGAAATGTATCTATTGAAGACATCCATTAAAGCATTAAATGCATTTGACATTTCTGAACTTTGATGGAGACTTTTTGCACAACTTCTGATTTGCAGTCTGGCCCACTGACACAACAGACTGCTACCTCACCTAACACCTAAAAAGGTGTTTTTTTGCTGACCCACAGTACTGCAAGCGTTTGGACCACTCTACGATTCCTGGAGAGGCCCTCCAAAGCAGACACACTACGATTCTTGATGCTCTACGATTCTGCCTTGGCTTCTGTAATCTCTTGACCAGCTCGATAGACTACGATTCCATTGAAGCTTATCCATTACATCTTAAGATATAGATTAACCTATAAGCTTTGATCTCTTCATCTATACATTCATTTATAGAATGATAAATATTAATAGCTCAGATCAGCCTAACATCTTTGATCTACCACTAAGTCCTTGTACATATGTTCCTTGAAGGACTTTACATATAATCATGAACATTTACTTTCAACATCAAATTTAAATATGTAATCTCCCAACAATCTCACCCTATTTGATCTTGACATAACCAAGGAGATTTGTGTCATGATTATCAATTTCTAGATGTAGTTACTAGAAAGTAAATATGACTTAGTGTTTCAGTGAGAAACTGAAATTTCTAGAGAATAAGCATGAATTTATTGATGTTTGTAAAGACAAATATTATAATTAAGCTTAGTGACATCAATAGGAATTGGGTTCAACTTATCTCTATTTCTTTTGCCTTTTGTTCCTTGGAGGATTAACATATTCTAGGGCTCTCCTTCTCCTGCTGGCTTCGTTTCTCTATGATATATCTTCTAGCTCGTTTTGACTTAGCGGTTCCCAAATCTCGTGTCTGTTCATGAACGCAGGATCTCCAATAGGCAAGTGTAGGTGTGTAGTGGTTGCACCTTGTGAGCTGGGCTCTTGACTTCTTAGCGGTTGAGCCATAAGAATTTGCTGCAGTTCAGAGCGTGGAGTCTGATGGTGAGGCTATCTTGCAGGAGGGCTCCTTGACGATTGAGAGATGAATTTTCCTCTGCCTCTGCCCTTGCCTTTATCTCTTTCCCCTTTATTCTCCCTTTATATGTTAGCATCAAGGGTTTGAATATCGTCAGATAGGCGAGTCATGCCTTGTATAAGTTCGTTGAGCTGATTCTTGGATTGAGCAATGTCTTCACGATATTCTTGGATTGAGCAATGTCTTCATGATATTCTTGAATCAGAGAATTAGTTCGAGCTTCCCTCTTTTGGAGAATTGCCAAGACATTTTTGGTCTGTTGCATTTGGCCCATGGAGAATCCTTGAAATTCTTTCATTGAAGTTCGTAGACTCGTGAGACTTTCCATTAAGAGTTTGTTATGGGATTCCTGATTATTCTGCAAGACAAGAACAACTTCCTTGTGTTTCATAGCAGCTTGAAAGTGGGTTTTATCCCTTTCATTGATACTCTGAATCATCTCCTTTATAATCTCCCTAAGCTTCTTTGAAAGTTCAGAACTTAGGTTGCTGGGGAGCATGTTGGCAGCATCGATCAAATGAGTCAGCCTTAGGGGAACAAGGTCTGAGTGAACTTCAAGGTATTCTTGTATGTCTTTGGTCACCTTCTTGGATGCTTCTGACAACTCCGTTTTGGTGGGAAGATCTGATATGAGCTCAAGGAGTTGCTGATTATTTGGAGGAGTGGCTCTTGTGAATTGATTTTTCATAGTGTAGAGAGTAAGATCAAGATTGAAATACTCATTTGTTGATGAGGAAGGGACATCTGATGGAGGGGCTGGTGTGTGTGGTTGAGCTTCAGGAGGAGGGGACTCTACGAAGTGAGCATGTGACTCTATAATTGGATTTGAATTACTAATCGTAGAGTGAGAGATGATAGGAGACTGGATCAACACAAAGTTAGGCATATTTGGTTCATCAGTTACAGAATATTGGGATTCTGTAACTGAAAATTGATTGAGTGGATGAAGTACACTTCCAACCATCTTGGTAATTCATAGAATTGGTTGAAAATGATGGTGGACAGTGGCTAACCCTGAAAGAGATGGGAATAGTTTGTACTGCATGCCCATTTTCAGAAGAGGGGCTGTTGGTGATCAACTTTTGGGCAAAGTTGAGGTTGCCTGGGAATCCATGAGCTAGCAACGAGATTGTTGGATAGGCTTTGAAGGTCCAGAACATGTGATCTCAGGAGTTGAGGATTTGGGCTCTGTGAAATGGCATCATAGGTAGATAGGAGAACAGTGGATTGTAGTTAGCTCTCATATGTCCATCACAACCCATTGCATTGATCTCAACTTCATCATCCTCTTCTCTTTCTCTGTCTTCATTTGATGTTTCAACTACATCAATTATCTCCACTTGACTTCTTTGTTCTTCTGCTCTCTCATCCTCCAGAGCTTCAATCCTTTCCATTTCTATAATTTCTGAAGCTAGAATCTCTTGAGGGACTGAGGAAGATTCATGATGATCTCTTGGCAATTCCTCCTCAGATGCAACCTTTTATTACATAGAGACTTCGTGAGGCTCCCCCTCAACTTGATCATCCATTTGAATTTCAAGCAGCTCCCCCTCAGCTAGAGCATTCTCTAGTGTAAGAACTTCAGGAAGCTCCCCCTCAACTTTATATTCTTCTTACTAGCTTTCGGTAGCCCTTTCTCAACAGCTATCCTTCTATCTTCCTCTTTTAACACTCCTTCATTGACAAGGTTGTACTTCTTGACCAGTTTTCTCTTTGACTTTTTAGGCTGAGCCACTGCCTCAGCACTTTCTTCAGCTTCAGCTCTGAAAGGTTGATCAGGCTGAGAAGCTATTACAGCATCCTCTTTGGGAGTGGAGGCAAGTCTGGACTCTACGATCGGTAGAGACTCTATGATCGAAGAGAAATAGGGCTTCTTTGACTTGTGGATGCACTTTCCTTTCTTAAGCAGCTGAGAGATGGTAGCTCTATCTTCTTCTTCCTTAGACTGTTGTTCTTTCCTCTTCAATTTCTTCAGAGTTTCAGTGTCTGAACTCTCTAAAGGTGCATCAGTAGTTGAACCTTGAGGCTCCTCTGCCATTGGAGCCTTCATTTTTCTCTTACCCTTGCTTTTTCTGATTAAAGCAATGGGTTCCTCCTTGTTGATTTCTTCTTATTCTTCTTTTGTTTCCTTTACAACTGACATGTTTCTTGGTACCCCAAACTCCTTTGCATCACTAGTTCTTCCACTAGATTCAGACATCATCCTGACATTTTCTGTTGGATTTCTTTTCCAGTTTTCAAACAGCTACTGGGTCATCCTTCTTTTGGGATTGATGGATTCTCCTTCATTATCCCCAATTTTGTCACCCAGTGCTGACTGCAGTGTTAGTTCCCAATAGGCACAATATAGATCTAGAAGGAGGGGTTGAATAGATCCTTTTTAATTTCAAAAACTTTTCTATTTTATTTCGTATAGCTAATGTTTTAGCATATGACAAACACAAGAATCTTTTCAAGCACATCGAAATAAGTAAAAGATCCCCTTCATTGATATATTCATAATCATACATACATTGTTCTTAGAGTTAGTTCAGTTGTAAGCAGTTAAAACATACATAATAGTTATAGCAGTTAATAGTACATAATGTAAATGACATAAAGTAAAAGAAACAAGGGGTTTTAAGTGGTTTAGAGACTCAAGCTCATAATCCACTCTTCCGCTTTCAACTAGCAGGATTTCCACTAAGGAAGGGTAGCACCCTGAATCACTAAGATTCCTTCAAGGCCAGCAGCCTTAGGACTCCAGTTCACTAAGAACACTTCAAGGCCAGCAACCTTGGAACTTCTCTAGTTCCCTAGGAACTCTTCAAGCCCAATAGGCTTGGAACTTCATTTAGTCCCTCCGGACAAGGACCCTTCAAGCCCTGGCTTCTTCTTGTTATTGTTGGTGCTGAGCTGTTAAGATGTCTTTAAGCTTGATCATCTTTTGTACTTAGCAGCTTGGTATGGTCCTCTTTGCATTCTGCTTCGAGACTGGACCACATCATCTTTGGTGCAACTAATCTTCTTCTATTCTGCTCATCTTTATGTAGTGTCAGTTGTGCACCATCACCATTTCCTGAACCCTTCTTAATATGTTGGCAGACATGGTTTTGCACGTGCTCTGCTTTAGTTTTGGGTTCATGGTGAATCGTAGAGTGGCTCTTAGGATCTGCCTTGTGCTTTGCCACTCTTTTGAATGCTATCTTCTTGTCCTTTTTAGCTCTTAGCTTAGATGCCAATTCAAGTGACATTCTCATCTTTTTTGAGTGAAGCTTTGGTCTGTTTAAGTCCTTCTTCAAAGCTGCTTCACTTCCACCTTCTTAGTCTCACTGTCACTGAGACTTGTTCAATTTAAGCTCAGGTGGAACTCGTAGAGTCAACGTTAGTATTCTACCAACTCAACGATTCTACAACATCGCAATCATTAGCCACTCTTGATCGTTGAAGCTCTGGCTTATTTATACTCCTTCCCAATCTTCCCGTTGAGAAGTAGTCGTTAAAAGCTCTTTGAAATGCTTCACAGATCTTGAGTTATTCGGTGTAGACTGCAGATGTGATATGACATCTCCTTTTCTGATTTTCTAACACTGCAGTCTATTGTTTCACCTACCTCGTCAGATATGTTACTTCTATGTCTTGTGCAGGTCAACGAATTTATTTCCTTCTTCTGATTTCTCTATCAGAGGTTGTCCTTTTGCATTGATGCTCTCAACAAGCTCTTGTCCGAATATCAACCTTCAGATTGAACCATTGCCAATGCTTCAATCGTTAGCTGTTTGAACTCTACGATTCTGATGCATGTCTTTTTGGACCTGATCGTAGTGTCTTGTTGACTGGTAGAGACAACCCTACGATCTTGAAGAGTGTTGATTGCATCTTCAATGTAGAACACCTCTTCCTTCTCTTATGCAGTGCTTTAACACACTACGCTTTGCCTCGACCGCCTCGAGATCATCGATGGCTTGACTTATTTGTTCGGCCCTTCCTCACGAATAGCAAGACACTTCAGATTTGTGGCGTGTCCAGCTCGCTTTCTCCTTGTGATCTCCCGTTTACTTATCATCAATGGACTGACCCAATGCTTAATCACTTTAGCCTTGTTCTTCAGAGGCTGACCAGTATCTCTGTGTATACTCCATCAGTTCTTTCTTTGTTTGGCAAACACTACGATCCTAGTTGCTTCCAAGATCATCGTCTTCTGTTCACTTGACAACTACTGCTCTTGCTGACTTTCCTTAGTCAGTTACTGAAATCTTCTTTTGATCTCCTTGTGGAAGACTTCATCTCGAATGACTTCATAACTCAATCTGGATGCTGATTGGGTTGATGATTAGATCTTCTGTTAGCTTGTATGCCATTCATTGAGTGCTCTCTGGTTTCTTTTAGGTGGGATGTATCTTTGCAGTGCCAACCAGATGCTTCATTCCTTTGGATATTCTGGGAATGCTCATTTGTTGAGAATCGTATTTGCTCTACGATTCTGCCTTTGCATTGTGAGCACATCTGTTGAAGTCTTAGTTCTACAGTCTACGATTCAGCTTCGACTGTGTAGACACTACAACTCCGAGATCAGATCTTGACACTCTACGATTTTTGTCGATGTGCTTGTTGTCTTCATCTGATCTTGCTCGACTACGATCTCTGCCTCTAATATGATCAGTAGACTCTACGACTCTGAGTGTAGTCTACGATTCTTGACTTGGCTTCGGCAGATGCTCGATCGGCTCGTAGGCAGGCTGTCTCAACGATTCTGAACATGATATCCTCAGTAGACTACGACCCTGAGAAAGTTCTCCTCGACACACTACGATCCTTCCTCTTCTCTCCTAACAGTCCATGAACTCCGAGATCTATTATCTTGCAGACTACGATTCTGCCTTGATAGCCCTCGAGTTTTCATAAACTCTCCTGGCAGACTACGATTTCTGGTGCAGTGCTTGACGATCAGACAAGCCTATCTATTACATCATAAGATCAACCTAACATGCTTGATCTTTCTATATTTATAGTCTTGTCGACGTCGGGATTTTTGGATGTCCTTTCCAGTTACTTGTTCTTTGGTGTTCTCATTTTAGGTGAGATTTATTTGAAAAAACAAGTGAAAAAGGTCCGACATTATGTATAATGTCGATGATGGATTTGTTAAGAGTCGCCATTGGTTTTTTAAATGGTTGTACCAACACAATCGAGAAAAGGTTTGCACATTGACCCAAAGATGTGACATTTGCTAAATATGTCGATGAAACCGAGATTCATTAGGGTCCGGGGACTTGATTATGCGGGGAGAAGGTGTTAGGCACCCCCTGACATCCGTGTTACCACGGTGATCGCCTCTTTTCAAGAAATAATTATCTCGAATGTGTGTGTGTGTGTGGGTCAATGTCTTTGTTATTTGGAAGTAGTGCGAGGCCTCGTTCGCACCTATATACACAGGGTTTGAATTTATGTAAAAATTCAATTTTAGCAAGATATGGCAGTGATGTTTTATAAAAGAGGTTTTTCAAACCCTGATGCTCAATAGTAATTGAGACCTTTTACACTCCCATTTTATTAAATGTTCGGCTTGGTTGATTTTATTTTACGAATGCGAGGCATTCGTATAAAAAAATAATGTACAAAATAATCTTGACTTCCTCGTGGGTATGGAAACCATCCGAGGAAATTCGGACACCACGAGAATAATTTACAAGTCGCTTACAATTTGAAAATGTCCATCACGGAACCGAATCTAGATTCAATGGGATGAATCTGTGATCACATGATTCTTAGGCTCACAAAATCTTGCGGTTTGTATGAAAGCGATAAGGTATATATATATAAAAGTCGTATATATATATATATATATATATATATATACGATATGATCACCAACCACGAAGCACCTCCATGGGGATCGAAAATATAAATAAAAGTATAAAAGCTATCAACCGCCACGGAGGAAACTCCGAAGTGAGACAAAAACGTAAATAAAAGTCAGAATACGGTCAACCACCACGAAGGAAACTCCAGTGAAGGATGTAAATGTAAATAAATCAGATAAAGCGATCAATCGCCACGAATAAAACTCCAGCGGAATGAAACGTAAATAAAGAAAGTATAAAGCGATCAACCACCACGAAGTAAACTCCGTGGGACAATATATATATATATATATATATATATATATATATATATATATATATATATATATATATATAAAGTATATAAACGCATATAAGCGCATAAAAATCTGGATGTAAAATCAGGCCCATCGAGCGAGTTCGACCACGATTCATATATAAATAAGTATATATATATAAAAGCGAATAAACACACTTATATATAAAATCCGAGCTCATCGAATGAGTCCGACCACAGTTCGATATATATATATATATATATATATATATATATATAGTATAACTTGCATGATAAAGTCTAGGCTCATCGAACAAAGTCCGAGCACCACATATATATATATATATATATATATATATATATATATATAAATATATAAACCAAGTCTAGTCTAGCTCATCGAACAAAGTTCGACACACGATTAATATATATATAATGTAATATATATATATATATATAAGCATAATATATATATATATATTAAAGCAAATCGAGCAAATCGCATCAAGTTCAGGCTCAATCGAGGCATAACTTCGATAATGTTAATATATATATATATATATATATATATATATATATATATATGATGAAATGAAACCACGGATCGAAGTCCCAAGGCAAAAAGCAAGCAACACGACTCTCAACGTGTAGAAGGGTGTGTGTGCAAGATGAAGAGAAAGACTCTAAAGTGTGTGAGAAGGCTTACAACCGATCGATAAAGAAGACTTCTATATCTTTAGAGTGGGTAAACACTTGACTTTTGTAGGTACAAAAGGGCTATATATGAGCTCACATGTGTTTAAAAGGGAAAGTACACCGCTTTGCATGGGGTGAGTCTTGAGAGCAAATTAGGCGAGGCTTCCTCGCCTTTTCTCTCTTGCAAAATGGGCTGCCCAAGCCCTCTATTTATAGGCATTTTAGCTGCAGTACTGTACTACTACTGCTGGTGAGGTGTACCAGAGGCAACCTGTGGCCCCGGTTGGCAGAGTTTTTCGGTCGGTCGTCTTGAAGTACGTGCACTCAGGCATTGTAATGTCCACTCGAACTTTCAGAAGTGCAATCCGGGCATCCGTTTGAGGTATACAGGACCTATTTCGGACCGCCGTTGTCGAGAGTTATACGATGGCATGGGATTAGAGTTTGTAAGAAGTCATTGAAGATGGGACGATGCCCTCCGGTCTTCAAGCTTCAACTTTCATCCGTTACCCCGCACAATAGTCACTTGGGATTGGTTAGTCTTGTGGGACATTGTTGCGTAGAGACGTGATGTGGCATCGTGTTGATGAGATGAGGATGTTGCCCCTCACCGATGTTATCGCCGGATTGGGGGATATGAAGCGAGACGTTGCTCGAGACTTATTTGAGATTGGATCGCTTGCGAATTGTTGAAGGTCCTCATTGTCACCTTTGAGGTGTGCCTGTCTTCCCGATGTTATTGCTGGGTTGGTGTAGTGTATCTCGTTGTGAGCGCCGAGATTGAAGATGGTCGTATTTGAAACAAGCATTTCTAGGGTTATCGCCGTAACTGCATTCCTTGGGGTTATCACCAAGGTTGGTGGCTATTCCCATGGTTGGGACTGAGACTAGATACCTCGGGGTTATCTCCGAGATTAATTGGTCTTCTCCGGTGTGTGTTCCGGTGTTGTATCTGCAGGCTTCGGGGTTATATTCGAGGTTGGAACTGTTACTCCCAGAGTGTGATCCGGGGTTGATGCTGAACTTCCGGTAGTATCCGGCATGGATTTGGATCGTCTTTCAGGGTTCTCTCTTAAAAGACGAATCTGTCCTCTGCTGATGTTAGTGTGATGAGTACTGAGAAAATTTTGAGTGTCTACAGATGCCCCTCTTTATCATACTCATGCATGGCGATGCATGGGTAGGATAAAGAATCCTAGACACTTGAAACACAACAAGACGAATGTGGTAATATGGGTAGCAAAATGATGAAAATGTATGATGCATGTGTACGGGGTTGTAGCCCAACATGTTGGGGATGATTGCTGGATCCCTGTTGCTTCAACTGGGGATTGGCAATGCTGACCAAATTTGATGTATAAGCCGAATCTGTTAGGATGTTGATGTTGGAGTTATCACCAAATTCCTGTGTTCTTGATAATGACTTGATCCTGAAGAGGTACCTCTTATGTGTAAGAGATCTGTGGGGATAAAGCTTGGTCTGTTTGAGGATGTGTATAACATATTCCATCATCTATCCTCTTTGATAACATTGACCTTTCCTAGTTGGTATCGCCAGGACATGTCAAGATTCTGTTGGATTTACTACCAACAACAAATGTTGTCAGGGATGCCTGACCTTCGTTGATGTGTACTTCACCAACATGTGAATCAACGGCTGAGAAATCCTATGGGATATACTGTCAAGGCTGCTTGACCTTCGCTGACGTGTGAATCAACGGCTGAGAATCTGTGAGTAGATCGTCAAGGTTGCTTGACCTTCGTTGACGTGTGAATCAACGGAAAATTACGTTGTGACCCCCGCCGGGGATATGCTGGGAATACGAGCAGTTGGGTATGAAAACCTCAAATAGCTCTAGAGCTCTGATAGGTTTAAATGTTATCGGCTTAAATGACGTCAAGATTGCTTGACCTTAGTTGATATGTGTGTCAACGGCTGAGCATGCGTTGTTACTCCCTCCGGAGATATACGTTGTAACCCCGTCGTCGAGGACATACTTTAACCCCCCTTCGATATACGTTATAACGTTATGGTCAATCGTCGATCTAATCTCGATGATTGATGGGTTTACTCGTTATCGATCGATTGGTTCCCAATGCTTCGATGGGTTTACTTGCCATTGGATGAAATAACGTCAAGGCTGCTTGACCTTCGTTGATAGACATGTCAATGGATGAATGTGTTGTAACCCCCATCGGGGATTTACGTTGTAACCCCCGTCGGGGACATACGTTGTAACCCCCGTCGGGGATCTCATTTAGGGTAACGACCCGGAGTTTGCGGCATCGGACCTGTACGAGGTATTGCTGGATGTGATTTATGACAAATGAGATCATTGGAAGGGTATCCCTCGTGTTCGGGTGACTACCAATGGGCGATGTACAGATTCAAAGTCTTATCCGAGAAAACCAGGATTGTATGCTGTTTTGCTCAATCGCGTGGCATTTTTATTCTCGATTTGACCTTTCTAGTCCATAAGAACTCCTTTCAACTCTCAAACCGGACCGAGCCGGAGGGTGGGACCCATATAGGGTGCGCAGTGCACCTCACTGCGGTCAGCAGTGAGATGCTTCGCTGCCAAATCAGGATCATAAATCCTGCAGGTTGGTCTTCACAAGTCACTTTCAACTTGCTTCGCATAGAGAAAACCGCGAGCCATCTTCAGATCTGCTGAGTTCGGGCTGCTTTCTGCAAATTCTGTCACCGTACAAGTGTTCTACACTATCCTGGTAACGTATGCATGTATTTTTTCCAGTTTTTATCCGTTGGATTGTGAGTTATCGCACGAAATGCATCTAAACACATAGTAGTGATTATGTATGCACAAATGACTTGATAAAAAATATTCAACATAGTAAATGTTAGTATTAAACCATGCTGAACATAATGATGTGAAAAAATTGACTTTTAAGATAATCAAATGGCACCTTTTTCTCGCTATTTTTTTTGTCCTATTTGAGGTCCAATGAGCAAAAGGTAGAAAGGCAAAGTACTCCTAGCATTGAGGTTGGCCTTATGCATGATGATTTTTTGATTTTAATGCATATATTATGTATATGACTTTGGGCGTGGTGTGCTCTTTGAATGGCCACCTAGACATGCCTATGTGCATGTGGATAGTCCTATTTTCAAAGGGGACTATGGCAAAATTTTTCCAAATGTAGGCATTGGGTAGTCATGCATTTTAACTCTATTATATGTTAAAGTAAATGCATGCATGCATATAGTCATAAATGCATTTAAAAAGCTCTAGGTAAGGAAATACCACACCCTTTCTGAGGTGATTTGGAGACTTGTTGTCCAGATATTATGGATCCGGATCAGCCGAGCAGTTCCTATAGGACCACTTCTGGCGTACGGCGGAGGGCTTCTGAAGTGCCTCGTCCCCGTTCTGTCAGACAGCCTCGTCGGTTGGTGGAGGCCGTGATTCATCCTGTCCGGGTAGATGTGCCAGACGTTGAGGACGAGGAGGCCGATATTCTGATGAAGGATCCCGCTCGTGCTGCACATGTCCCTCGTAGGGAGCTTCCGAGCATTCAGGTGGCAAACCCAGAGTTGCTGGGTGATTTGAGCAGACATCCGTCGATGTACTTGCATGCTAACGAGGTATGGCGTTAGACTTTGATCTTCCTTCTTTCCTATTGATGAGGATTAAAGGGTTCTGATGTTGATCTCATTTTATGCAGGTTCTTGGTTTTACACAGCCTCGAGGGAACTGGTTTAGCATTCACTCCATGTACCAGGCACTTCATCCTCGACTTCTGAGCGGTAGTGCATGTGCATGAGGGATTTGGGGCATTCTTCTCCATCCTTCCCCGTCGTTGTCCCTGGGGTTACCTCAGGGCATTGTCTGAGCGATGGTTTCATCAGACTCAGTCACTCCATCTGCTGGATTGCGAGGTGATGATGACGCCTATGGATTGGCGATTTATCACAGGTATGGAGTTTGGAGGGGAGCCAGTGCCTTGCATGGCGAATATCACCCCTACTGCCGTCAGATCCTTATTAGGAGTTCCGGCGGAGGCGCTCAAAGGCAGGACTGTCCGTTCAGGTCCTTTGAGCGTAGATGCTATGAGTGGGCTTTTGAGTGAGCCCATGCCTGATGATGTCAGGATCAGGGATCGCGTTCTGGCGATTGTTCCTGATGATCATTCGAGGTTGCTTCATAGCAGATAACTCTTCTACGGTATCCTTTACTTTGATCAGCGCCACACGTGATGTGGACCGTATAGGAGAGTATGATTGGGGCTCTTACACCTTTGCCTATTTCCTCCGGGGCATGCGTATGCGCTCACAGGGTTTGACTGAGGCTTGGCTAGGATTTTACCCATTTCTGCTGGTGAGTATTTCTCTTGTCTTTTCCCATTCATAGGTTAAGAGTGTTTACTGATAGCAGATGTTTTGCCATTGTGTTGGCAGTTTTGGGCCTATGAGAGGCTCCCATGTTTGCATCCTGTGAGTGTGTTAGGTTTAGATACCTATCCACGAGGACGACGATGGCACCATTCTATTTTTGGGAGGTCCCCAGAGATGAGGGATTCACTCACCGTCAGTATGCAAATGGAGTTCTTGACGTGGTACCACCATTACATGGATTCCCTATTCAGGGGAGCATTTGACCATCGGCTTTGAGGATGGACATCCGACCGGAGTCGAGTATTTGATTTCCACCAGGAGAGTTCCTCTCTTCACTGATGGAGGCTGGGAGCTCTATTTAGGAGAGCGTGCTATTAGGAGCACCACAGGGGAGATCCGTGTACCGATCTTGCCTCCTGTCAGGCGTCATTGGCCCGTATCACAGTCACCCATCACTGATATCCCATTGTTGGGGGTTGATGGTTTTGCATTATCAGAGGGTCCATGTACTCAGGAGACGTTCCAGCGGTGGTGGTCCCCTCGCACTATTGGAGCCCAATCCCGCGCCACACAGTTTATGGGGATATGGTTCCGTGATCTTTTGATGATGACGGATTGGGTAGCTTGTGTCCGAGCTCCAACTCATATGACCCAGATTGATAGCTTGACCCGGCAGTTGGATTAGTACACATATATTTATCCGCATTTTGGGCAAGAGATCCAAGCAGAAGAGAGTCATTTGTTCCTTCCACTCGGTGCGCCGCCCCTCAAACGACCCATTCGGTTTTGCCAATGCAGATCCTCCTCTTTATAGGCCTGACATCCCTGTTGATAGAGATCCAGTGACTTAGGAGGAGTTACATCAGGTGGATAGGATTGATGATGTGGACATCGAGACCCTGATTTTCTTCTGATGTATATTCTCGTTATATCTTTTGATAGGCCTCTGTTAGATATTGGGTGGCTGTTCCCCATTCTCGCTATATCTTTTGATAGGCCTCTGTTAGTAGTAGGGCGGTTGTGCCCCATTTCCCTGTATTTGTAGCTGTACAGAGCTGATGTATTAGATGATGATATACTTAGGAATGTATGCACCATTTTTTCATTCCCTATATCATATTGCCATCCATTATCTGTTATGCATGTATCATGTTATGCATATGTATGTATGTCCAGAGATATTCGGCATTGACCCCTGGATGGTCTTATGACACGGCCCGCACAGATGTCTTCTTCGACAGTTAGCCGTATAGATCATACCCCACCATCATTGGTGGCATTGGGTATGCGATCGTGGTATGATAGCATGTCACCACCAGATAGGGTGGTCCAGAGATCGATTCTTTGAGATACCATGACTTTATTGCCTTTTCGTGTTCCCAGCGGGGTTTGTAGATGGGATGCTTTGAGCATTGGCTACCGACAGGTAGGTATTCCGATTTGGCACCCATGAGTTGACTCTACTACGGAGGAGTATGACGTTTGATTTATGTTGCCTTTTTAGACAAACCTTGCGTGCATTTGGCTTTGGGAGACATGAGTAGAGCGATTCATGACTCTCACATAGGATTGCGGCGCGAGTAGTGCGAGATGAGTGACATCTAGCCACGTGATATCCCAAAGATTTTCGTATATGATGATTTGGCTCAGAGGATAGCTACTCACGATATTCCGGGGATTTCACCGCACTGGAGGACCATTGGCGTTTGGCCAGGGTTGATGTACTGATGCTATGCGTACTGTCGTATGTCTATATGCCACGATATATGGATGAGATAGACATTGGTGTCATTATGGCTGTGAGAGCTCTTAGAGAGGGTCGCACCATTGTACCTATGATCGTAGCAGAGACCCTGCGGTCGGCATCCTATTGTTGCACGCGATCCTACGAGAGAGTGTTCACTTTGGGAGTTCGGTCATGTTATATGTGTGGTTTATATCACACTTGAGACCCGATTGGTACCCTGTAGACGACATGGGTATTGCTTCTCCCATGATGTGGCCATGTCATACTCCTTTCAGCCGTCGGAGTGTATAGATGCTCTGTCTTGGTCCACATTTTTGGCAGATATCAGAGATCCATTCAGCATATTGCCATGCTCGGGGCTTTGCTCACCATACAGCTTCATTACTCATGCTCCGGGCATGGATTTCCTCCCTCTGGCTGGATTGAGGGGTGTGACTACTTATCACCCATTGGCCGTGATGTCGCAGTTCGACCAGCCTCCAGATTTCCATCCTTTTGATGGGGCGAGAGGTCGCTCGTTCACTTCTCGATATCTCTCGTGAGAGGATCGATCCCGTGTGTATGCTTGTTGGGATCGGCGTGAGATAGCTTCTTTTTTTCGTCGATCCATCCGGTAGTTCTGCAGAGTATTCCGCATGGATGGAGACAGAGATTTATCTACCGCGAAGCATGATCTCATGATGATCGGATAGTGAGTCAGATGATGTAGAGCCCATGGAGGACATCGATACCTACATCGAGGAGGAGCCCGTCATTGGGTTGCCAAGATTTCTTCCGATTCTCCTAGTACCAAGTATTTTTGTGATTCAAAGACTTCGACACAAGATTTAGAGCAGAGTCTTCATCTGATGACCTTTGAGAGAGATCAGGCTCGATCTATGATGTTGACTGCCCTTGATGGGAGAGACGCAGCTCTATTAGAGAGAGACGAGGCATTAGATCGCAGAGATGCCGCTGTTGTTGAGCGGGATGAGGCCATATCAGCCAGAGATGCAGTGATAGTTGAGCGGGATAATGCTATATCTGCCCGAGATGTAGCCATCACAGATAGTACTGCATTGAGGTCCCTTACCGCTGGCATGATCGCATAGATGAGCACATATATTGATGATCATATGGTCACCATGCAGATGGCTACAGATCTTTTGGGTCGTGTGGATATTCTCGTACAGGAGACCACAGCTTCACCTCCGTCTCTGAGAGGGACGCCATGTTGGGCTTGTTAGCTCGCATATACCCTGACTTGTAGATGAGCTTGTATTTACCTGCACGGACTAGCTTAGCCATTTTGTCATGTACAGTTTAATTGTATATATATCAAACAGCATTATATATATGATAGGGAAATATATTTTTGGATCACTTCCCTTTTAGATATGCCTTGCTATTTGCTTGATATTTTGCCTGCTGCTTCAGGGCTTGTGGTCTTGATGTATTCTGAATTCCTCCTGGGTGGATGGACATTGAGTTGTCTCTAGATAGTTCAGAATGGATCATCGATCTATGTGTATCACTACCGTCTTTGGTGTCTTGGGACTTGTTTCTGGATGGAAATGTGGAGAGGAGTGTGGCTTTCTCTCTCGAGATCGACCACACCACGATGGTCGCCAAGATTTCTATTTAGGAGAAGCTAGTTAATTCCATCTCTTATGGATTGGTGTTGCTCTTCAAGGTATGACCGCACTTAGATGGTCGCCAATCTCCTATTTGGGAGGAGTTCGTAATTCCATCCCTTTGTCCGAAGCCAAATGAAATGTAGTGGATTGAAGGATGATCCCAATACCAACCGACAAGGGGTTTGTGTTTTGGTAGGGGGTGAGACCGCACCATGAATGGTCACCTACGTACTCTATATTGAAGAGGAGATCAGTCTCATGTAGTTCAAACCAGTGTAAGAGGTTCACGTTGTATATGGCGAAAATGGTGTAGGAATGTTTTTGTTGTTTTTTTTGTGAGGAGAAGAGGATAGAAATGTTTTTGTTGTTTTTTTTTTATCATGACCGGCCATGTGAAATGGTTGCCTACGTACTCACTCTATTGAAGAGGAGATCGGTCGACGAGTTCGCCCCTCGTATGAGAAGAAAAAAAGCGTAATCCCATGTGCGGTGTCAGAAAGCGGGAGGAGAAAGTTTAATCCTAGGTTGAGGATAAACTGTAGTGTATGAGTTTGATCCCATGTATGGGTAGCCAAACCACAAATGCAAGAGGTTCAATCCACGGTGGGATGACCTAAGTTGTAGGAACGCAGAGGAGAAAGCCAGGCTGCTGGCTTGAAAAGTATGTTTCCCTGAGGGGCAAAGTGTAGGAAAGTTGTAGGTGGTAAAGGGTTAAAGAACCGAATGATCTGGTGATCTGATGGTCCGCACTGTGGTGTTTGCTGAATTACTTCGGACATAGTACCGCTTTCACTGCGCGAGTTGATGAGTTGTGGAAATTCATCGCCATCCATTTCTTGCAATCTGAGAGCGCCTCTGTCAATACTTCTTTGACAACAAACGGGCCTTCCCAGTTAGGAGCGAATTTTCCTTTAGCTTGATCTTGGTTGTCAAGAATTTTCTTCAAAACCAAGTCATGTTGTTTAAACTGCCATAGCCGGACTTTTTTTGTTGTAGGATCTGGCGATCCTTTGTTGATATAATCGACCATGGAAGATAGCCGCGTTCGCTTTCGCCTATTAGAGACAATTGGTGATACCTGCTTGTACCCATTGGTCTTCATCCACCGAGCGGCCTATCAACACTCTCGAGGATTCCATTTCAACTTCTATGGGAGCACTGCTTCCATCCCATAGGTTAAAGCGTAGGGGTTGCCCCCCAAGGGAAGTATACATTGAGGTTCTCAGAGGCTAACAGAGTCGAGAGGCAATAGGTCGTGCCAATCTTTGTGGTTGGCGGACATCTTTTGCATAATCTTCTTGATGTTTTTGTTAGCCGCTTCAACAAAGACCGCTTCATCTTCGGATGATAGATGACAGAGTTAAGATGTTTGATGTGGAATTTACTGCATAATTCCTCCATCATTTTGTTGTTGAGGTTCTTAGCATTGTCTGACACAATCACCTCTGGTTGTCCATATCGACAAACGACATTGTTTCTGATGAAAGCAATGATGACTTCTTTAGTAACCCCGGGGAAGGAGGCTGCTTCTACCCACTTGGTGAAGTAATCGATCATGGTGAAGATAAATCGATGACCATTACTGGCTTTAGGCTCAATGGGCCCAATAACGTCCATTCCCCACATTGAGAAGGGCAAAGGTGAACTCATATTGTGGAGTTCCCGTGGAGGGGCGTGTATAGCATTCCCATGAATCTGGCACTGATAGCATCTCCTGACGTGGTCATTGCAATCAGCTTTGAGAGATAGCCAATAATGTCCCGTCCTGAGGACTTTCTTGACAAGGAGGGGGCCACTCATGTGGGGGCCACAGACTCCGCCATGGATTTCATCCATAAGCCTTTGGGCTTGATCTTTGTCTAAACATCTGAGGAGACCTAGTCCTGCATCTCTTTTAGAGCGCATCTCCACTCGTGTAGAATTTCATAAAGAAGTCGATGGATCCGCCTTTTCTCAGTCAGGCTCGCCTCAGCGGGTGTAGATCCATCTCGCAGATATTCCTTGATATGTTGATACCAAGGATGTTGGATGGGAGGTAGCTCATCCGATACTTCTCCAACGTAATTCCCATAGGCTGGGGCCTTGTGCAGGGAAATCATGACGCTCGGCAAGTGTTCCTTGTCTGATATATGCGAATCAAGGAGGCCAAAGTTGCTAATGCGTCCGCAAAGTCATTCTTATTACGAGGAATGTGTAGAAAGGAGATTTCTTCAACTCCAAAGCCATCTTCAAAACCCTTTCGATGGTAAGGCAACAAATGTAGTTCCTTGGTTTGATAGATTCCGGTGGATTGATCGTCGATTACCAACTCAAATCTCCAAAGACAATTAACCGCTTTGATGCCCATTGAACTGGCAAGTTTTAGCCCCATGAGAGATACTTCATACTCACCGTATTGTTGGTGCCGATAAATTGTAATTTGACTCAAGAACGGATACCGCTTCCCCGCACGTATACTAGAACTCGCCCAAACCCGTAACCTTCCATATTAATAGCCCATCAAAATACATCTTCCATGATTGGCGCCAGATCGTATTCGATGGTGTTGTTGCATCACATTACTCCTTCATCGAAATATGTTTCCAAGGGTTTGAAATCCCCGAAAGGTGTTGCTGCCAGCTTGATCCGCGATTCCTCCTTTGATGGACTTTTGAGTCACATATACGATGTCAAATTGTTGTAGATCAACCGCCATCCGACAAAAATCGACAATTTAACATAGGTTTGTTGAACACGTGCTTGAGAGGATCCACGCGGATATGAGATGGGTTGTGTGACCAAAGGAGGTAATGTTGTAACCTCATGGAAGCCCATGCTAAAGCACAACACGCCTTTTTCGATCGAGTGTACTTGTGTTCACCGCCATCAACCTTTTGTTTGAGGTAATAGATAGCTCATTCTTCTTGGCCTCTATCGCCTTTTCTGTCTCAAAGATGCGACCCATGGCATTGTCACTTATGGACAGTACATAAATAGGGGAACATCATCCCTCGGTGGTACCAAAATGGGAGCTTTGACTAGTCATTTTTTGATTATAAGGAAGGCCTTCGACACTCATCATTCCATTTCATGGAGGAGTTCTTCCTTAATAGCTTGAAGATCGGCTCACGTGTTGTCACGTGAGTCGGGAGATAAACCCGCTAATGAAGTTGATTCTTCCCAAAAATCCCTCGTATTTCCTTCTCTCGTCTGAGGAATGGGCATTTCGATGATGGCTTGGATTTTGGCAGATCCACTTTCATCCCTTTGTGGTCGACTAGAAATCCTAGCAACTTGCACGATTTAACGCCAAAAGGCATTTAGTCGATTCAACTTCAAGTTGTACTTACGCAACCTGTTGAACAACTTTCCGAGATGGTCTATATGGTCATCCTCCTTCCGGGACTTGACAATGATGTCATCCACGTAGATCTCGATCTCTTTGTGCATTAAGTCGTGGAAAAGAGCCATCATAGCTCGTTGATAGGTGGCTCCGGCATTGATGAGGCCAAATGACAACCGCCTCATAGCAAAAAGTTTCCCAAGGAGTGATGAAAGCGCTTTCTCACGATCTTCCTCAAAGAACCATGATCCGATGATACCCCGCAGCAATCAAAGAAAGGAGTACATGTCGATTACAAGCAAGATTGTCAATGAGAATGTGGATAAATGGCACGGAAAGCTATCTTTTAAGCAAGCTTTGTTCAAGTCCCGTAATCCACACAAACTCGCACCTTCCTCTCCAGTTTAGGCACGGCACAATGTTGATATCCACTCGTGATATGTAGACACCATTATGATGCCAACTTGAAATTGTTTCACAATTTCTTCTTTCACCTTTAAACTCCATTCAGGTTTCAATCGCCTGAGCTTTTGCTTGACTGGCTTAAATCCCTCTTTAATGGGAAGGCGATGAAGGACAATGTCAGCGGACAAACCCACCATGTCTTCACGAGACCATGCAAACACATCCTGGAATTGGGTTAATAGCGTAACCATGTCATTCCGTTGGTTTGGGGTAAGGTCTGAACCAATCTGGATTAACTTAGGGCTTTCTAAGGTTCCGAGATTGAAAGAAGTGGTTTGATCAAGGTTGGGTTTGGGTTTGTCTTTGACCCATTCTTGAATTTCGGAGGCACCTCAATGTCATCCTCAGATATCCATCAAGGTCAATTCATCTCTACATCAAAGGTACAATCCTTGTGGAGAAGAGGCACCGTATCAACAAGTACAGGAACATCTAAATTCAGAGTCCTGAAACGAAATATGCTTTCACTTAGTATATATGAAATACGTTGATCATACACAGTGTTAGCATATATCTCGGAAAAATAAACCGCTAATACTGTATGTAAAAAGTAAGTAGTTATTATATCTACAGGCGTAAAGAGTTTCGCTTGCGCTTACCCTCGACGACCAATGCAAGGAATGTTGTTCCAATTGGCAAGGGCAAAGTCTGGGTGGACCACAGTGATGGAGGGATGTCATCATCCTCCCCGCCCCTAATGATGGCCATTACGTCCGGGCAATCATCGTTTAGGGGTGTATTTATTGGTATGTTCATCATGAACGATGATGCGATACCGGACATCATCCGTATGACGTCTTGCTTGATTCTTCGTTCCTCTTCTTCCACCGCGGATTTGGAACAAAGATTTCTTTTCCTTTCACCGCACATCTTTTGGGACATAACATAGCCATTACATCGGGCCGGCACCTTTACTGGAGGTTGTGCGACTCGTAGTTTGAAGGCGAAGATAAACGCCACATGGTTGAAGTCAAGGAATCAATGATGTTTATGAGGGATTCCTGTGATTAGAATCGCGCGTAATAGCCTAGCCCAAATTGCTCCAGCTTGCCTGGTTAAGCGAATTGGGTACTTGATACCTTGGCAATCTTTACCCAACCCTTGTCCCGGCTTATGACCCAACGACATCATTTCTTGAGTAGCCGACATTACCTCGGCAGAAATCTTGGGTTCGGGCAATGGTGCCCCAATAGCATGGTATTGGGTGTTGCTTATTTCCAAAGCATGAAAACTGACTGGTTCCACATCTGCATTGGCATTGATGAATGGCATGTCTCCGTGCTGAGGAATCTCCGGTTCAGCGTTGACTGTGACCAGGCTATTGTTGATAATGTATTTCAACTGTTGGTGAAGAGTGGAGGGGACTGCCCCAGCCATATGAATCCATGGTCGTCCCAAGAGCAGGTTGTATCCCGAATCTATCTTGAGCACATGGAAAGATACGCAGAATGTGTGAGGACCAATTTTGATTGGCAGCTCAATTACTCCGACCGAATTTCACCGGGCTCCATCAAAAGCTTTGATGATAGTATGGCTACTCCGAATTCGGTTGAGATTGATATTCATCTTCACCAAGGTAGCATATGGGCAGATATTCAGAGAGGAACCTCCATCTATTAAGACTCCAGCTACCATATATCCGGAGGACAAGACCGCAATGTGCAACGACTTGCAATGACCGGTCCCTTCGGGTGGTATGTCATCATCAGTGAAGGATATCACATTGTTGTTGAAAATGTGATCAACCAGATGTTGAAACTTTTCCGTATCCACTGATGTCGGGAGATAGGCTTCTTCTAAAACCTTTAACAAGACCTTCCGTGATTCTCTGGAGGTTAGGACCAAGTCCAAAATTGATATTTGTTGTGGAGCTTCTTTCAAGCTTAAAACCACCGTAGCTTCATTATGACCCATAGTGCGAGGAATTTTTTCAATCTTCTCCATGGGTATTTTCCCTTTGATTTGGTGGTAGGCTTCATCACCCGTTGGGGAGATACAAAGGATTTTCCTTCGACAATCGTAGCAAGCTTGTATGTGAGGTGGATCCTTCACCTTCTCCATAATTCCACGTAACTCGCGCAAGCTAACAATAGGATATCAGTGCTCGCACGGCAAGTTGATTGGTTCGGGAGCGGCCACTTTCAAAGGATTGTTGCCTCCCTTGAGTTGAATTATTAGCGTTGTGAGCAATGTATTAATCCCATCAGTTTTAGTGGATATAACTGCTACCACACTTTTCCACTTAGTAGGGTCTGTATCCTCACTTGCACGTAACACAGTATCGTCGTCTGCTAGGCGCAGGACACCACTGTCGATTAGATTTTGAATAAGGTGGCGGAGTGCCCAACATTCCTCTGTGCTATGACCACGAGATTGGGAGTGATATTGACATACTCCATCGTAGTTGTACCGTCCTCGAATCTGGGGTTGATTGGAGGTAGAAGGAACCGATCCTTCCTTCATTGATTAACATATGAAGGATTTCCTCCATAGGTTGGCCCAGATAGGTGAATTCCTTTTTGTTGGTAAATCCCACTCGCTTTGGCATTTGCTCTCTTTGTCACTTTGTCTTCCAAAGATTTCATTTTCTCGAAAGTGACGAGGGAATATTCATGACAAGAGGTAGGAGACCGGCATGCTCCTCGGTCGATTAACTCGACGAGTCACTTGATGTCGATAAGTCACCGCCCGCCAATTATTCAATTTGTTTGCAGAGAGCTTTCATCTTTCGCTCCATCAGGAATCGAACTTGGCATAATCCCATCTGTCATCACCGCTCTTTGATGGTCCGGGAGGAATCACAACCGAAATTGGAACTCGTCCCATTGCTCCAATTAATCATGTTGACCTCTTCTTCTTTGTGTTGAGGAAGAGGGTTATCTTGAAACGTGAGGTCGATCCGGGTTTGGTGACCACGATCTCTCCCGTTGTCTATCGTGTCCTCGGATCTTGTGTTTCAAGGCCCAATAATCTCGAGTATCATGTCCAGTGCCCCTTGATGATAAGCACATTTCTAAGCAAAGATTAAAACCCCGCCCATTAGGGTCAGGTGGTGGAAGAAGATGCGTAATTTTCTTCCGTGTTGTCGTAAGATTTAAGATGTTCTCGAGGGTATCCCCTAAGGGTGTAAACACTGAGGGCGCTTGACTTCTCCACCTTTTGGTATTGGAGGGTTCACAGATCGTGCTTGGAAAGGGAGTGTAGTTTCTCCTTTGAATAGGCATGTTTTGATTGCCTTTTTTGCCCTCGTAGTATCGTGGAAACATCTTCTCTTTCTTTTTATGGACCCTCCTCCGGTTGTTCCCATAATTTCCAGATTGATGTGATCAAGAATGCCTTTTTGAGTGCAAATTAGGTCTTGAATCTTTCCGGACTTCAATCCCATCTCAGCCATCTCCCCATGTTTGACCATTTCAAAAAATGGTTTGTCGATGCCGGCTAAAACTCTCTCATAGAAGGGAGCTTCATATGTCTATGAAAGTCATGACCATTTCTGATTCTGTCATGGCAGGACTAACTTGGGCAGCCAGGCGTCTCCACCTCTGAGCATACTCTCTGAAAGACTCGTTAGACTATTTCTTGATCTTGGTAATTTGATACCGATCAGAGCCATCCGAGTTTGAAAGTCAGATTGAGTGAGGAAGGCATGTGCTAGCTCTTCCCAACTATGGATTTTGAGTTGTCTAATCTTGTGTACCACTTAACGGCTTCTCCAGCTAGACTCTTTTGGAATAATTGCATTCTCGAGCTTTTCTCCTCGATAAGATCCAAGTTCTCCAATAAACACTTTTAGATGTGTATAAGGATCTCCTAAACCGTCATATTTTTCAAAGTTAGGAGTTTTAAATTTTTTCGGATAATGAACACCAGGGAAAATACATAGATCAACATATGAAACACTCTCGTGTGTTCCAATTCCTTTGATAAAGACGAAGGGTCTCTTCCATTTGGAGGACTTTCTTTTTGATGTCACCAAAGGTCTCGGATCTCCAAAGGATGGGTAGCATCATGAGTTTTGTTGGTCGTATCCAATTGTGATTCAGGTATGGTAATGACCTGGATTCCTCCTTGTGTGGAGGATTCAACATGTACGGGTATTTTCTGACCCTGTGTAGACTGGTGTAATTCTTTGAGTAGAACAACCAAATCAGAATTTGTTTGCTTAATCCGTCAATTCTTTTTGAGAAATCGGATTAAGTTCACCGCTCTGATGACGACATGATCGATCGTAGGCTCGTTGCCTTTTTGACTTTGAACGGGTAGTAGAGTCCCGATTGATTCCTGCAAAAGACTTGCATAGTTTAGTCTTTAGGGAATGTATATAATAACATGCTATGTGATGTGTCCATTTTAGGAATTTTATCCTCCGCATAACGGATGTCACTTTGTTTGTAGCATGTTAATATGTGTACACACATTTCTTCATATTTCTCATTACATGGAGATAGATATGAAATAACATTACAAGTAATTGTGTTTACAAGTAATTGAAATGAGAGCATGAAGAGACTTTCCTCCGCTTTGGGTTTATCGAGGTCGACCTATCTTAGGTTACTCTCGCGCTTTTTGGCATGAAGGTTCCCAAATCATCGCAATCTACTTGACGGAAGTTAATCCTGGTCTTTTCAACTGGAGCGAATTTGGTGGTGCTTTTCCCGAGCCTCGGAGAATTAGTCTTCTCACGAGTCCAAAGAATCAAACACCGACGGATAGCCTCCGGTGGAGGGACCACACAATATACATTCACATACATCGCGCCTCACCGTATAAAAATGATGACATGTGCGGCTAGCACTAATATCACTAGCGATATGGTGCGAATCACTAATATCACAAGGCAAGCATGGTGCGAAGCACTAAGCATCACAAGCGCATGGTGCGAAGCACTAAGTGCAATAAAGAAATGCATTCGCATACATTCATCAAAAATGTAAATGCAACATCCACACACAAGCAGATAATTATTTTGAAAAGATTGTAATAGCGGCTTAAGTCCTCTTACTGAGTCCCCCAAAGAGAGTCGCCACCGCCGACGCCGAGATTTTTGGATGTCCTTTCTCCGCATACTTGTTCTTTAGTGTTCTCATTTTAGGTGAGATTTGTTTGAAAAAAAGTGAAAAAGGTCCGATATGTATAATGTCGACGATGGACCGTTAAGAGTCGCCATTGGTTTTTTAAATGGTTGTACCAACACAACCGAGAAAAGGTTTGCACATCGACCCAAAGATGATGTGACATCGCTAAACTGGTTTGAAACCGAGATTCATTAGGGTCCGGGACTTGATTATGCGGGGGAAAGGTGTTAGGCACCCCCGACATCCGTGTTACCACGGTGACCGCCTCTTTTCAAGAAAATATTATCTGAATGTGTGTGTGTGTGGGTCAATGTTCAATTATTTGGAAGTAATGCGAGGTCTCGTTCGCACCTATATACACAGGGTTTGAATTTATGTAAAAATTCAATTTTTAGCAAGATATGGCAATGATGTTTTATAAAAGAGGTTTTTCAAACCCTGATGCTCAATAGTAATTGAGACCTTTTACACTCCCATTTTATTAAGTGTTCAGCTTGATTGATTTTATTTTACGAATGCGAGGCATCCGTATGAAAATAATGTACAAAATAATGCCGACTTCCTCGTGGGTATGGAAACCATCTGAGGAAATTCAGACACCACAGAATAATTTACAAGCTGCTTACAGCTGAAAATGTCCATCACGGGAACCGAATCTAGATTCAATGGGATGAATCTGTGATCACATGATTCCTAGGCTCACAAAATACTGCAGTTTGCATGAAAGCGTAAAGTATATATATATATAAAAGTCAGTAAATATATATATATATATATATATATATATATATATATATATATATATATATATATATATACATGATCACCAACCACGAAGCACCTCCACGGGGATCAAAAAGTAAATAAAGTCAGTAAAAAGCTATCAACCGCCACGGAGGAAAAACTCCAAAGTGACAAAACGTAAATAAAGTCAGAATACGGCCAACCGCCAAGGAAACTCCAAGGGACAAAATATAAATAAAGTTGTAAAAGCGATCAACTCGCCACGAAGAAAACTCCAGCAGACGAAACGTAAAGAAACTCATAAAAGCGATCAACCACCACGAAGTAAACTCTGTGTGGAACAATATATATATATAATAATAAATGCAAATATATATATGTAAAATCCAAAGCTCATCGAATAGAGTTTGACCACGCTTCATATATATATATATATATATATATATATATATATATATATATATATATATATATATATATATAAAAGCGAATAAACGCACAGATGTAAAATCTGTGCTCATCGAACATAGTTCGACCACGCTCATATATATATATATATATATATATAAAGCGAATAAAAGCACCGTATGTAAAATCTCATCATCAACGAATGTTCAACCATAGCTATATATATATATATATATATATATATAAAAGAAGAGTAAACGCACTGCATCAAGTTTAGGCTCATCGAACAAAGTCCTACCACACGTCATATATATATATATATATATATATATATATATATATATATATAAGCGAAAAAACGCACTGCATCAAGTCTCAGCTCAATCAACAAAGTTCTAACACTAATCGAATAATATATATAAATGTAAATATATATATATATATATATATATATATATATATATATATTAAAGCAAATAAACGCTCCAGACCGAAGTCTAGGCTCAATCGAGGCATAACTCGATAATGTTAGTCAATATATATATAAATATATATATATATATATATATATATACAGACTGAAATGAAACCACGGATCGAAGTCCAGGCAAAAGCAAGCAACACGACTCTCAACGTGTAGAAGGGTGTGTGCAAAGATGAAGAGAAAGACTCTAAAGTGTGTGAGAAGGCTTACAACTGACTGATAAAGAAGGCTTCTATATCTTTAGAGTGGGTAAACACTGACTTTTGTAGGTACAAAAGGGCTATATATGAGCTCACAGGTGTTTAGAAGGGGAAAGTACACTACATGGGGTGAGTGCAGAGCAAATTGGGCAGGGCTTTCTTGTCTTTTTCTCTTGCAAAATGGGCTGCCCAAGCCCTCTATTTATAGGCATTTTAGCCATAGTGTGTACCGCAGAGTGCAGTGTGTACCGTAGGCCGGTGGGGCCCGGTTTTTTCGGTTTGGGTCGTCTTGAAGCACGTGCACTCGTGCAATCGTAATGTCCACTCGAACTTTCGAAGTGAAATCCGGGCATCCGTTTGAGGTATACAGGACCTATTTCGGACCGCCGTTGTTGAGAGTTGTACGATGGCATGGGATTAGAGTTTGTACGAAGTCATTGAAGATGGGACGATGCCCTTCGATCTTCAAGCTTCAACTTTCATCCGTTACCCCGCACAATAGTCACTTGGGATTGGTTAGTCTTGTGGGACATTGTTGTGTAGAGACGTGATGTGGCATCGTGTTGACGAGATGACGATGTTGCCCCTTACCGGTGTTATCGCCGAATTGGGCTGATAAAGCAGACGTTGATCAGACTTTGCTGAGATTGGACTGCTGTAATTGTTGAAGGTCCTCATTGTCACCTTTGAGGTGTGCCTGTCTTCCCGATGTTATTGCCGGGTTGGTGTAGTGTATCTCGTTGTGAGCGCCGAGATTGAAGCTGGTCGCATTTGAAACAAGCATTTCCGGGGTTATCGCTGAAACTGCATTTCTTAGGGTTATCACCAAGGTTGGTGGCTATTCCCATGGTTGGGACTGGGACTGGATACCTCGGGGTTATCTCCGAGATTAATCGGTCTTCTCCGGTGTGTGTTCCGGTGTTGTATCTACAGGCCTCGGGGTTACATCTGAGGTTGGAACTGTTACTCCCAGAGTGTGATCCGGGGTTGATGCTGAACTTCCGATAGTATCAGACATGGATTTGGATCGTCTTTCAGGGTTCTCTCTTAAAAGACAAATTTGTCCTCCTACAATGTTAGTAACAGTAGTATAGAAAATTTCGAGTGTCTACAAATCTTATATACAGTGAGCAACTGTATTTCTAAAATAGATAATCATGAATGTCATTTAATAATATGGAATTTAATACACTATGACATTTTACATCCTGGATCCAGAATGTACCTAACTAGTTAGAGATGTACCTCTTTGGTTTCATGTATGCTTCCAGGATGTCTGTTTATCAGCTATTCATCTGTTTGATTTCTTTACTCCAGCTCCCCCTGGGATGTGGACTTCATTTCTTCTTCTTCTGGTTCCCCCCCAGCCTTGGCAAATACAGGCTCATCATCCTTTGGCTTCCCCTCAGATGATGACCCATCTTCTTCTTCTTCTTCTTCTTCTTCTTCTTCTTCTTCTTCTTCTTTGTCTTCTTCTCTTGTTTCCTTTTGCTTTCCTTGCCCTTTTTTGAGTGCCTCTTGCTCTACCTCTTTCTATGCAACTTTTTCTCCCCCTTTTTGTCATTAATCACTTGGGAGAGCTGCTCCATATTGGATATTAGTTGTTCCATCAGGTAGGAGGAGTTAACAACTTCAAACTTGAGTTCCTGTTGGCTTAGCTCAAGTTGCACTGAGAAAGACTGATTCATTATATCATGATTCGCCAACCCTCACCCCCAGTTGCAGCTGATCCAATGGAAGGGCAACACTCTCAAGGTTCACAGAAATAATTCTTGTGGCTGGCTCAACGCGCTTGCTGATGCATTTTCTTGCTGCAATCCAAATGTCGGTCCAGTGTCTATGCATGTTCCTCCTGTCCTCCCAGCATACCCTCATTCGGATGATGATGAGCAGTGACTCGTCTTTCAGGGAAGTTCTCTGGCTTTTATTTGCTATATATTGTCGTAATGAGGACATTACTTGATTTAAGTTTTGGGGGGGTTTGCTTTGCTTGGTTAGTTTTATGTGACGATTTAATAATCATGTTTAGTTAGTTTCTGATAAGTTTTTATAATTATTTTTATGGCATTTAGTAAAACATTCCTTTGCACATATAAAAAAAGAAAAAGAAAAGTCTATTTATGGCATTTATGTGCATTTGCATTAGTTCATTTTGCATGAATCTAGTTATTAGATAGTAAAAGTCTATTTTTTGGCCAATGATGAGATTGTAATTGTGTTGATAAGTGTAGTATTGATTATTTAGGATTTGATGTGACTTCCAATTATGAATTAAATCTTTTTCTGTTTGAAGCTGGTATAATCAGGTTAACACTTTAAAACAACTGTGTTGACTGATTAAGTTTAAATTGACACATAATGGAATTCTTAAGGATAATACTAGTTTGAATGAATGAAAGACATGAATAAGCGGAGATGACTAGATTTAGACAAAAACCTAAGTTTGGTGGGAAATTTTGGGGTATATATATAAGCTTTGTAAAAAAAAATTGTGAATAAACACCGTGGCATGCTTGTCTAGTTTTGTGGCCTTTGTTACTTGAGTAAGTAAGCCCGATGGGATTATCTTTAGACCTAGCGCCCTAAGGTCTTAATGGTCTGGGAGTCATTAGTCAAAATCTCGTTAAGGTAGCATTAAAAAGCCTAAGGGAATAAGATATTGCATAGCCATGAGTATAAAAAAAAGAGAATAAAAAGGAAATAAGAGCAAAAGGCCCCCGTAGAAAGCATAAGTATCCCGTCTGGACTCTTGAACTGGGTGAATGTTTAACTTTAGTTGGATCTAGCTTGTTCTTGGATTTTGTGAGTTTACACTGTATGATGCCTTTAAAGAGATTTATTATGTGTTGTATTTAGCATTATATCAGTTAAATTGGTTATAGAGCACACACACACACACACACACACTATATTAGTAAGAACAGTTTAAGATTTGATGATTGATTGGAAAGTTATTGATTGGTTTAGATATGATGTACTATCGTGTTTACTTGATTTCTCTGAGGCTGTATGATTAGACTATGTTCTGTCTTAATACTGGATTCGTAGTTATAGAGTAGATATTTGCATTGCATATCATTTTGCTTGAGGACAAGCAATGTGTTAAGTTTGGGGGAATTTGATGAGTAGGTTTTTAACCTACAATTTATCTTTATTTAGCTTGATATATTGTTAGTTTTTGAGTATTTCATGTTTCTTTTGATGGGTTTTTGTTCTTGTTACAGAATATTATGGTAAACACATCAAAATGTTGGCATTGGAAGAAATCTCAAGAAATTTTGGACATACTACATCACAAGCGCGGGGCACACCGTTAATATAAAAGAAATGGCGCGCACCGCGTACTACGAGGATCAATATTATTTATTACACTTAGCGTGGTCGCTATTGCTTTAACAAGGGACCTGGTGGCAGGCGCCACGGTCAGACGGAGACATGAAATGAGTTGGTTTATTTTGCATGTACTTGAGTTGTGTTGGGATGAATAACTTCTTTATGTAATAAGGTCATATTAGGAGTGTGTCAAGGAAGTTATTTCATTGTAATTGGAATTCTTTTCTTAAAAACTTGTTGGGGATAATTAGGAGTTTATTTTTTATTAGAATTCCTATGGGATGACTTTGACTTGGATTAGAATTGGATTTGGTTCAGCTGGGATGAATTAACTTATGCTAAGGAGTAGAGTGGGGAAGAGATCCAACAATTGAATTACACTTAGAGAGCCATAACTGAGAAGACAATCTTGGAGGAACGAGGGAAGAAGGTGATTTCACGAAGATTGCAGATTTGAAGGGCGAGAAGGGTGGTGTATTACTATTCTTCTTTAATTTCAATTTTTGTAATTGGGATGATGATTTCTTTTATTTATTCGGTATTTAATTCATTAATTATGAACTAAATTACTTTTTGGGCTTGCAATGGATCTTTAGTGTTGAATGACAATTATCATGCCTTGATTTGGGTTAAATAAATTATTAATTCAGTTTGTCTATTGTGATTTATATTAATTTATGAATTACTTGATCACCAATTTTATGTAGATTTGTATGGATTTGAGAGATGATGTATGAGTCTAGACCTAGTCACAATATCATGTGTTCTTGAATTATGTGATTTAATGGAATCTTGATTTATGTTAGGATAGAGATATACCTAGTATCGTATGTAATCAGATAAAGAATTTGGAAGTTAAACTCTTTTTAATTTTAATTCACATAGAGATATAGTGAATTAGTTAATTAGTGTGTTTGACTTAATTCTATCTAATTTGTGGATTTAAGTTAATATGGTGTTAGTGCATTGAGAAATGGCTAATTCTACATAAGTGTTCTTGATTAATAAGCTGAGATAGTGAATTAAACTGAATTAAGGAGTGATAATTGGATTGAGACTTAAAGTAAAGTTCTAAACCTAATTCTCCATTATTTACTTGAAATTACGGTTCTTAGTTGTGTTGATTGATTGGTATTTTTAATTTTTAGTTTTTATTAGTTATAATCACTAATTTCGATTAGTTTAATAAAATAGGGTTAATATAAAACTGGTAATTGTTAGGATTAATTTCTTGTTATTCTCTGTGGGAACAATTCTTTTCTTATCATTATATTACTTATTGACCACGTATACTTGCGAGTTGTGCGTAATTAGATTTTACACCAATACTAAGGCAGATTTCAAGATCTTGTTTTCTTTTCGGGTGGCTTCTTCTTCACCTTCATTCTCCTTGTATTTTTTGTGGAGCCTCCCGAAGATTCTGTTAGCCTGCAGATGTTTGAAAGTCAGAATGGGGTATCAGAAAGATAACTAAAAGTGGTGAATAACAAATTGGCTTACTCGGGCCTGATGGATCATGTCATCTCAAACAAGGTCAGATGTGGAACTATTTTTGAAACGGTGGTTGTCGGTTTCGAGGACGAAATGGTTATAAAGGTGAAGCGGGAACTCTTCATTGTTGTTTGGCCATAAGGTGGGCGAACGAACATCTTTGGGTACGGCGGTGGAGGAAGATGGTCGTTGGGGAGAAGGTCTTGGTTGTTCGGTTGGGTTTGGGGAGTAAGTTATTGATGGAAGTTTGGATGATGAGGTCGGTTGGTTATTTGGAGCATGTTTTCTTTTTCTGATAAGGGGGGAATTGGGTTCGACTATTTCCTTGGTTTCGTTGCTCTCAATTGGAATGATGGGAGGTTGGTTGGCTTCGGTGGAAGGTACTCTAAGTTCTTTGGTAGTGAGTGGGGTTATTTTGGTTTGTTTCTATTTAGTTCGGAGGATTTGGGTACGTTCGACGATGGGCATATCAAGGAGGCTTTCGTTAAGTGTAGGGACATGGATGTGTTTGAGTTTTTTTGGTGGCTCTTTTCTTCAGACGTGGTTGTGATGAATCCTCGGCAGGGGCTGGTTTGGGTTTAGGTTCAGCGTTTTGGGTTTCGGTGTTTTGGGATTCGGCAGAAGTTTGAGTTGGGTTGGCAGAAAGGAAATCTTCAAGCTCTTTTTGGTCGATGGAGGTTGGTTTGATGAGGGATACTGCATAAGATTGGAAAGGGTGTCTCAGATTAGTTACTAAAGGAAATTTGAAAAATTGTATAAGCATTGGGTTCGAGACTTACGTTTATGGTCATACAGCCATGCTTGTTTGCTCAAGAGGCCGAAACTCCATTCCTTTAGAGGAAGTTTTTCGAGTAGCTTCGTCATCTCTATCACACGTTCGTCTGAGATGTCATCGAAGTCCAGAGATATGCATTTGTGAGAAGTCCATTCCGGGATCATGGGGTGTCTATCAGAGGGCATTTTTTGAATTTGGTGTTGGGTTTTAGGGCTTGTTTGCTCAGCCTTTTGAAACCCCGTTCGCGGGAGTTTTTGATTGTAAATAAAGAGAAGAAGAAGTCGATTGAGGGTGTAATCCCTATCTCGTGGCAGAAGGTGATGAAGGCAAGGATATGGATGTAGGAATTAGGGACACGTTGGGCTAATCTGATTCCCATGAACCCTAGAAGGGTGATGATAAAGGCGTGGAGAGGGAGGCGAACCCCTTTCTCAAGAAGGGTGAGTGGCATAGCGGTCCAGCCATCGGGACGGTGGTACATTCGGTCGATCGGTGTTGGGGTTCTTAGGTGATGGGTGTCTGGGATCTGATAGTGTTCTTGGATCACACGAATGCCAACCTCTGTGAGTTGAGAGGGGGTATTGGCATGGGGGAATTGGTCTTTTTTGTGGTATTCTAGGGGGGGTTTTTGTGAATCGGTTGTTGGAGGATTTTTACTGTAGGAGGGTGATAAGTAGGTTTTATATCTACTAATTGGTTACCAACTCACTGGAATTTTGCTCAACTCAAGTATTTTTGGTATGTTTTTATTGCTTTTTATGTTTGCTTTGCAGTGTGCATAGTTGGAACTCCTAAGGCACGACATGGAAATGAAAATGGTACGGCAAGGCATGGTGATAGCATTAAAGGCATGGCATGGTGGATTGAGCTAGATTGAAGATGGCAACTGAGATTAAGCATATGAGGAGGACAGCTAGAGGGGCTTTGATGTGGCCAAATGAAGAAAAAAGAAGTGAAGAAGAAGAAGAAAGCAAGCAACGCAAGAATGCGAAACAAACAACAACGCTTCAAATGAGCATTCAAAGACACCAGCTAAGCATGTTGCTCTATAGAAAAGACATCTGCTACGCGCACTGTAAGAAAACCGTATAGATGAGGGCTAATACGGCTACACCATAAATAACAAAGGGACATGGCGCGCCCAGGCCAAGCACACGACATCAACACATTATCTAACATACCAATCCTAAATCACACTGTAACTGCCGTGCCATTTGGCCAACCATACTGACTTAATATCTCGATTTTCTTTTTGTAATGCTGGAGTGTGTTTGCTAATTTTAGATATATTGGATGGTTTGAAAAGACGTGATTAATCAGTTATTATTATTATTATTATTAGGGTTTCATATTCTAGAGAGATTCTATAGCCTTGCTCTACTATTTTGGGCTTCTTTATCTAGATTGATCGATTGTAAAGACTGGGTTTTAATTTTGTTGATGAATGTGGACCTGAACTAGCTTGAAGACACTTTATAAAGCAGGGTTTTATCAGATTTGATTCCTTATTTCCTTAATATCTCTTGCTTTCATTGTTTATTTCAATGCTTGGCTTCAATCCCATAATGGGTGTTGATTCAGCAATGAACTAACTTCCATTATGGGATTCTAATGGAGTTTAATGTGTAGTCTATATGTGTACGCCTATTTGTGATGCTCGTATGTTTAATATTGGATTTCCCAACATAGTTGCACTTATATGTTTGAATGCTTGATCATCATTCACCCTAATTACTTATATGGAATTGAAAATTGAAATATAAGTACAGATTTAATCATGTTGGCATATGTTCATGATACTTACGTGTGTTAGGTTTTGTGATTCTTGACCCGGATAGGCATATATCGGTTCACCATGTGTAGTCATTGAGAGAGCTTGTGCTTAAATCATTATTGCTTGTAATTCACATAGACATATAGTGGGTTAGGTAATTTTGATGCTTACATGAATTCTATCTTTTTGTGGATTTTGTGTGATTTGGACATAGTACATCGAAAGATGGTTATGTGTCACTTTTGTGCTCTCGACTAGCTGTCCATATTAAATAATTAGGCATAACAAGAGGCGTGCATTTTGGATAAAACATTAAATGACATTAGGATCCGATTTCTCTCCATTTTGATTCCCTTAATTTAGTAACTAGTATTCCCGTGTTGATAATTAATTTAGATATAAATTTACTTGTTAATTGATCGTTTGAGCATACAGAAATAGTGATAAGGTTGTTACATGATAGCGTATATTTATTAATATTTCTCCGTGGGATTGATACTTTCTTACTATGTACTACTTGTTGACCCGTGTATACTTGCATGAGTTAGAGTCTATTTTGTAAAAATGGAGGCAACAAGTTTTTAGCACCGTTACCGGGGAAAGGCATTTATTTTTATCTCATTTTTATTTTTATCGTCATCAACTTAAACTAGATTTGTTTGGCTTGAACAATTCTATTCTTATCTCATTTCTATTTTATTTTTGTTTACATTTCAGGTACTTGAGTACATTATATGCGCACGCGATCGTTAAATCCTGAGTTGATATCTGTACATAATAATATCAACGATAGAGTTTGGAGATCGAGGGCACGTCAGAATACATAAGTAAATACTGAAACTTCATCATCCAATATGGCAGAAGAGCCTAGAGAAGAACACAGAGCCTTAAGGGATTATTCCATGCTCAAGATTAATGAGTTTCAGTCGAGCATAGTAAGGCCAGCTATAGCAGCCAACACTTTCGAGATTAAGTCGGGTACGATAGAAATGGTGCAGAATTCAGTCCAATTTGGGGGTGCTGCTACAGATGACCCGAATGAGCATTTGTTGAGCTCTATAGAGATTTGTGACACTTTTAAGTACAACAGGGTGTCAGAAGATGCAATTAGGCTTAGGCTGTTTCCATTTTCCTTAAGGGATAAGGCAAGAAGCTGGCTCCATTCATTGCCAGCAGGGTTAATCACTACATGGGAGGACTTAGCGCATAAGTTCTTAGCCACAATTTTCCCTATGGCTAAGACATCAAAAATGAGAACTGCGATTTCTCAGTTTGAACAGCAACATGGTGAATCATTGTATAAAGCTTGGGAACGCTACAAAGAAATGCTAAGGAAATGTCCCCATCATGGAATGTCTGATTGGGTGGTTATAAACACTTTTTATAATGGACTGGGTTGGCAGTCTAGGCCAATAGTAGATGCTACTGCAGGAGGAGCCTTATGGGCCAAAAGTTATGAAGAAGCGTACGAGTTGATTGAGACTATGGCAGCGAACGATTTTCAGAATCCTACAGTCAGGATGCCATAACCTAAAGTTGCGGAAATGTTAGAGGTGGATGCAATTACACAATTGTCAGCTTAGATGACAACTATGGCGAAGAAGATTGATTCTTTGGCGGATAGTAAAGTTAAGCCAGTGGCTTATGTATGCGAGATATATGCGGGGTCACATCAAATAGACCAGTGTGCTATCAATCCAGAATCAGTGCTATTTGTGAGCAACTACCAAAAGAACCAAAATCCGTTTCAGAATTCTTATAACCCCTACAACCGCAACCATCCCAATTTTAGTTGGAACAACAATCAGAACAACCAACAACACCAACAACCACATCAATTTCAGTCTCAACATTAATACCAACCCCAAACATCTCACCAACAATATGCACCAAAACCACCTAACCCTCCTGGATTCCAACAACAACAGCAACATCATCCACCACCTGCTCCACAACCAGAAAAGAAGTCAGAAATAGAGGAGATGATGCTGAAGTACATGGCAAATACAGAAGTTATGATTAAGAGCCAAGTTGTGTCTATAAAGAACTTGGGGACCCAAATGGGCACAATGGCCAATACATTGAACAATAGACCACAAGGGGCTTTGCCAAGTAATACAGAAACCAATCCAAGAAGGGAAGGAAAGGAGCAATGTCAGGCTATTTCACTAAGGTCAGGAAAATAGTTGGCAGATGTACAGGCTGGCGCATTCGCGCCAAATATACAAGAGAAGACCGCGCGGCCGCGCCATGGAGAAACTTGTTCTCATGATGGTTTGACTAAAGAAAGTTCTAAACAGAAGGTAGTAGAGAAGGATAATGAAGAGTTACCTCAGAAACCCATAACCAAACCACCACCTGTTTAACCTCCTGTTCCGTATCCACAAAGATTACAGAAACAAAGAGAAGATAAAAAATTTGCCAAGTTTTTGGAGGTATTCAAGAAACTGCAGATTAACATACCCTTTGCAGAAGCATTAGAACAGATGTCGAGCTACGCAAAGTTCATGAAGGGAATTTTGTCAAGGAAGAAACGACTAGAGGACTTTGAGACAGTAGCCTTGACAGAAGAGTGTAGTGCAGTGCTTCAGTGTAAGCTACCTCCAAAGCTTAAGGACCCAGGCAGTTTCATAATACCATGCTCCATTGGAAGGTTGTCTTTCAATAGATGCCTGTGTGATTTAAGGGCGAGCATCAACTTGATGCCTCTGTCAGTTTTTAATCAATTGGGATTGTCGGCTCCAAGGACGATGAATATAACTCTACAGCTTGCTAACAGATCCATCACTTATCCACAGAGTATTGTGGAAGATGTGTTGGTCAAGGTGGAAGGTGTGTTGGTTAAGGTGGATAAATTTATCTTCCCAGCTGACTTTATTATCTTGGATTATGAAGAAGATAGAAATATACCAATCATCCTTGGGAGACCTTTCTTAGCCACGGGAAGAACTTTGATAGATGTTCAGAAAGGTGAGTTGACAATGAGAGTTCATGATCAAGAAGTCACCTTCAACGTGTTTAAGGCTATTAAGTTTCCTATCGACGAGGAAGAATACTTTCGGATTGATATGGTAGACAAGATGTTGAATGAAGAAGTTAGAAATCTGGTGGATAATGAGCCTTTGAAGAGTGCTATATTGGGGGATTCAGAGATGGAAGACAATGAGATTGCTAAATTTGTACATATACTTGACACAACACCATAGTTTCGAAGATGTAAGATTCCTGTTGAGCCACTCAAAATTGTTGGAGAGACATTATCAGGACTCAAGCCATCTCTTGAGATGCCTCCAGATCTTGAACTTAAACCTCTTCCAGACCACCTAAGGTATGCATTTTTAAATGATTTTTCAAAGTTGCATGTTATTATCTCTGCTGCACTAACATCTTTCTAGGAAGATAAGCTGCTACGAGTTCTAAGAGAGTTCAAATTAGTGATAGGATGGACCATAGCAGACATAAAAGGGATCAACCCATCATTCTGTATGCACAAGATCCTGCTGGAAGATGATAGTAAACCTTCAGTGGAACAACAATGCAGATTGAACCCGATTATGAAGGAAGTGGTTAAGAAGAAGGTTTTGAAGTGGTTAGACGCATGAATAATATATCTGATATCAGACAGCTCTTGGGTGAGCCCGATACAGTGTGTGTGCTGAAAAAAGGGGGAATGACCGTGGTATCCAATGAGAACAATGAGCTAATACCGACCAGGATAGTGATGGGGCGGAGAGCCTGCATGGACTATCGCAGACTGAATAAGGCTACAAGGAAATACCATTTCCCCCTCCCGTTCATTGATCAGATGTTGGACAGGCTAGCAGGTCATGAATATTATTGCTTTCTGGATGGGTACTCAAGTTATAATCAGATTGTGAAGCTCCAGAAGACCAGGAAAAGACTACCTTTACTTGTCCGTACAGAACATTTGCGTTTAGAAGGATGTCTTTTGGGTTATACAATGCCCCGACCACATTTCAGAGGTGTATGATGGCTATTTTTTTTGGATATGGTTGAACACAATGTTGAAGTTTTCATGGATGACTTCTCAGTTTTTGGAGATTCATTTAACCTGTGTTTGGAAAATTTGGTAATGGTGTTGAAGAGATGTGTTGAGACGAATTTGGTTTTGAATTGGGAGAAGTGCCATTTTATGGTACAAGAAGGTATAATACTGCGACATAAGGTTTCAAAGAAAGGATTAGAGGTGGATCGAGCTAAATTGGAAACCATTGAGAATTTACCTCCACCGATTTCTGTTAAAGGTGTTCGTAGTTTTTTAGGGCATGTAGGCTTCTACCGTAGATTTATAAAGGACTTCTCGAAGATCACAAAGCCACTTTGTAGTTTGTTAGAGAAGGATGTCCAGTTTAAATTTAATGAAGAATGCCTGACTGCATTTGAACATTTGAAGAGGAAGTTAACTACAACACCTATGATTGCAACACCAAATTGAGACCTTCCTTTTGAATTGATGTGTGACGCAAGTGACTTTACTATGGGAGCTGTTTTGGGCCAGCATAGGGATAATTTATTCCATGTGATCTATTATGACAACAAGACCCTTACAGATGCCCAGTTAAACTACACCACCACAAAAAAGAGCTTTTGGCAGTGGTGTACGCTTTTGATAAGTTTTGAGTGTATTTAATTAGGACTAGAGTTATTATGTACACAGATCATGCAAAAATCCGGTATTTGGTGGTAAAGAAAGATGCCAAACCTTATCTGATAAGGTGGATACTTCTTTTATAAGAATTTATCTTAGAAATCAAGGACGGAAAGGGGACTAAGAATCAAGTGGCGGACCACTTATCTCGAATGGAAAATCCGGGAAGGGATGCAAATGAAAAAGTTCTGATCAATGAGTCATTCCTAGATGAGCAATTATTTATGGTGTAAGGGGAAGTGCCATGGTTCGCAGATTATGCTAACTTCCTAGTAAGCAAGATAATCCCTTCTGACTTGACTGGGTATCAAAATAAGAAGTTTCTACATGATATGAAATGGTATATTTCGAATGAACCATATTTATTCAAGTAGTGTTCCGATTATATGATTAGAAGGTGCATTCCATACAACGAGATAAAGGGTATTTTGTAAAATTTCCACGTATCAGTGTATGAAGGTCATTATGGAGGTAAAAGGACAGCGGCTAGAGTTTTACAAGCTGGTTTCTATTGGCCAACTATTTTTAAAGATACTTATAGCTTTGTTTAGAAATGTGACAGATGTCAGAGAGTAGGGAACATATCTAAGAGGAATGAAATGCCCTTGAATACAATCCTCGAGGTGAAGATCTTCGATGTTTGGGGGATAGACTTTATGGGGCCTTTCGTTTCATCATGTGGGAAATTGTACATCTTATTGGCAGTCGACTACGTATCCAAGTGGGTGGAAGTGGCAGCTTTACCAATGAATGATGCTAGGGTGGTTCTAAGGTTTCTACAAAGAAGCATTTTCACGAGGTTTACGACTCCCAGGGAAATCATTAGTGATGAAGAAAGCCATTTTGTAATCGTCAGTTCACAGCGTTGCTGGCCAAATATGGGGTGAATCACCAAATTGCTATAGCTTACCACCCCCAGACTAATGGCCAAGTAGAGGTATCGAATCGTGAGGTGAAGAAAATCCTAGAAAAGATCGTGAACCCAACGAGGAAGGACTGGTCGCTGAAGCTAGATGATGCAGTATAGGCTTACAGGACTGCCTATAAAACTCCGTTGGGTATGTCACCATTTTAGCTGGTGTATGGAAAGGCTTGTCACCTTCCCATGGAGCTCGAATACAAAGCATATTGGGCAATAAAGAAGCTGAATTTTGACTTGAAGGCCGCAGGAGAGAAACAACTACTCCAACTCAATGAGTTGGACTAATTTAGATTGCAAGCCTACGAGAATTCTAAATTGTACAAGGAAAATGTGAAAAGATGGCATGACCACAAGATTATGGAAAGGGTGTTTGAGCCAGGGTAAAGAGTGTTGTTATTTAATTCCAGACTCAAACACTTCCTAGGGAAGCTCAAGTTAAGGTGGTCAGGGCTGTTCACTGTGAAGAATGTATATCCACATGGTGCAATTAAAATTTTTAACAAGTTCCCAGATAAGCGTTTCAAGGTCAATGGACAACGGCTTAAGCATTACTATGGTGGTGAGGTTGACAAGCAAAAGGTCACCTCAATTCTTTCTACAACTTGATCAGATCAGCAGAGATTGTCAAGCTAACAAACTATAAACTAGCGCTCAATGGGAGGCACCCCATTATTTCTCTTCTCTCTTCGTGTTTAATTCTTTGTGCATCATATCTATTTCCTCCTTAAGTTTAATTCTATTTGTCTCCCCCCATGTTTAATTCTTGTGATAATGAACTTTGTGGCACAAATTTTGTTAGAGCTGAATGCACATATCATTTTTGATAGGAATAGCATATACAACAATTTTGGATATACAATCATTCATACATGTTATACAGTATAAATTTTTGATTTGGGAATTGGTATATCTCATATTTATAAATGCTTGATATGCAGGTTAGTTGAAGAGTGTCAAGGGCTTCTTATTACTTCTTCAAGTGCAAATCAGTTCATTTATGGGTGCAGGGAAGGGCGGCTGCGCGGTTGGGTAATACAACTTTGGTGCTCTCATTGTGAAAGCTCTATACATTCTCGACCTCAACAAGACCACAAGGCTCATTTATAGCCTAACATCAGAGCGCCCACACCATGTCAGCGCGCCCGCGCCATCAACATGCTTAGACTCGGCACGGTCGCGCCTGAGTCTGGATCCAGAAACTTTTAAATGTTTTAAAAGTGTGCCCATCCCACTTACATCAGTTACAACTTCTTATATCAGACGTGAGCCTACCCACTTCTCTTTCAAAAAAACGGAAACCTCTTCCTCTTCTCCCACTCCAAACTGTTTCCATTCAAATACTCCAACCCCACTACGATTCCTATATATTCGGTTTTCCTTCCCACACTCAACCTCTTCTATATATCACCCATTCAAATAATTAGGGTTTATTAGAGTAGTGGAAAATAATGAGTTTTGGGTTGTCTTCAGAGTATACAGAGAGTGATTTCTTCAGTCAAGTTCTCCTCTTCTCAAATCATTTAGGGTTTTTCTTCATAAATTTCTATGGGTCCAAAGCGTGCACGTTCCCATACACCTGAGTCATCCTCTTCAAGCAGTCTAAGTGAAGATATCTTGGACCTTACAAAGTTCATTAGCCTAGATGCTCAAATGGAGTATCACAGGATTGTGGCCAAAACTTTTGTGAAGGAACATGGATTCAATCCCGGGAAGCAGGATGGTTAGTTATGGGAAATGATTCGAGAGAGGTTGGGTAGGAGTTGTATCAAGCCCCATGCCTGCACCAATGGCTTTAGTGCATGAATTCTACGCTAACACTAAGGAAACTATGAGTGGGATGTCATTTGTTAGGGTGTTCAAGTGGATTATCACCCACAGGCGATTAGAGGAGTTTCCAACTTACCTGACCCACCGACTAGTCGTACCAACTAGGTGGAGGCTGCAAGGTTTGAGACAAACTTAGATAGGGTGATAGCTGATTTGTGCATGCCTGGTACGCAGTGGAATTAAAAATCGGGCACGAACCAACCTACAAATTTTCCAAGTTCAACCCTTAACCACTACGCCAAGGCATGGAATCTATTTATCTGTGCTAAGTTGCTGCCTTCATCACAGTAGCATGACATCCCATCTGAGCGAGCTATCATACTGTGGGGGATCGTCACGGGTAAATACATAGACGTGGGCCACCTCCTCCACTAAAACATGCTCCATTATATGAAGGGGAGCACCACATGCAGCATCCCACATGCCTTAGTTGTCACCCATTTGTGTTACAAAGCGGGAGTTCATTGGGCAGATGAGTAGTTGCAGTTACCTAGCCAAGAGATTACCCATGCTAATATTGTAAAGTTTGAGGACTGGGCATGAGGCACACCACACCCGAGGGGAAAGGGCTTTATTCTTCCAGCAACATCCTCGGTGCCGTCTCCGTAGTCAATGCAGCCAACTAAAGTAGCAACTTCATCCCATGCCATTGCAGCAAATGATGATCGCAGACTTAGAAGATTGGAGAGAGAAGTAGACGCCATGTATGATAACTTTTCGGCGTTCGCAAATGGGTTATCGTGGTCATTAGCTGAAGTCTTTGCGCATCAAGGAACAATACTAGAGTGGCCTCAATTTGGTACAGCCGTGCCTTTTCCACCACTAGACTCGCCACCCGAGGAGGGTGGCCATGCCGATACTTAGGGGAGTTCTCTTTGCCCTTTATCTTCATTCATTGGGGACAATGAATATGCTAAGTTTGGGGGTATTGGGTGATTAGTAGTGTAGTGTAGAGCATGTAGTATAATTGCATAGCATTTAGATATGTTTAGTATAGTCTTTGCATGTTAAGGTGTTTAGTTTTATTTTACAGAAAATTATTTTTTTTGTTTGTTGCTTATTATTTATTTAGCTTATTTGTTTAAGTGCATAATGATGAGTGGGATTTATACCCGTGAATCGGTTATTTTATGACTTAAATAGTTGCTTGTTCTAGTAGAGTTTATATGTTTTTACATGATTACAGTATTGTTGTGCTTAATTGACATATTGCAGGGCTTATTAGGTGTTTTCTAGCATTCAGTATTAAACTGTAATTTCCTATACACCATGGCGTCAAGCACCAATGACCGGCAAGACTTCATGGCATGACGCCCACCTCCTTGTCCCTGCTTAGGTCATCACACATTGCATAACGCCAAACTCCTTACATCGGACTCATGTTTGCAGCCACAAAGCTCCGCCCCTTGTTGTACACACGTGGTATGCAAGCATTCCACCCTTATGTGTATTATTGGCACATGTACACGACCTCCCAAGTGCTCAAAGCGCACCCAAATGCCTTTTGACCTAGCTTCAAGGCAGAAAACATATATATCAGAGAACCAACCTCTGCTCTCTAACTCTCACACCATATATCATATAGCTTAGCTTAGTTTAGAGTTTTCTTTGTAATTTCTCTCTCTTTCCCTTAGTTGATTTTTGTAAATATAGATTAAGTAGATTTAGGGATAAGTTGGTATTTCTTTGGAGCAAGAGCAACGAGGGACACGGATTGGAAAGCTTGATTGGAGCGGAGTATATGGAGATTTAAGGGCCTTGACAGAGTTTCCTCTTATCCATTTATCTTTTCTTGTCTTGTAATCTATAAATGTTGTCTTATTTGCTACTTGTAGTTGGTTTATTAAATATGAACTGATTATTGGCTCTAAGGTTATAATGGATCCCTTTGTTATTTGAATTGACTGTCTTTATCTCTTTGGTTGGCACCATATGATTTGGGTTAATATATTTGTGCTTTATGATTCTTGCTAAGACATTAGTGATGATTTTGGTAATCTGCATGATATCAACAGAAGAATTGTAGATTTACACCTAAATATATTGGCATGTGATTGTGGGTTTCGACTGCATAAGTTGTGCGTAGAATAGATATATCTCTGTGCGCCACGTGCGACCTAATTAAGAACCTATGCTTAAATCCTTGTTATGATTGATTCGCATAGACATATGTAGGATTGCATCTAGCTTGGACGTTCCTTTCTGTTCTGTTCCCTTTAGGGTAGATCTGGAGAGGATATGTTTGTGCATACCTAGACAGAGGTGCATTAGCACCTGTGCGTTCTCGGTCGACAAATCTTCGTGACCATTAAGATGAAAGAGAGATAGGGTAGCTAGTTTGATGAAACATAACACGCCAGGTGTTCGACAGAATGCCTGTGTGGGGGTGAAGTTATGACCTTAGCTTGTATTTCCTTAGATTTCCATTCGTTATCCACTTACTTGCTTTGTTAATTAGTTAAATAGATTAATCACACTTCCATTTACTGTTTTTCGAATAAGACTTTAGTGATACATAGTCGGTATTTGGTAAATATTAGTCATAGTTCCTCGTGGGTACGACACACTCCTTATCACTATATTACTTGTTAGACCGCATATACTTGCGCGTGTTTATCGGTTGCGAAATCGACCAACAAGTTTTTGGCGCCGTTGCCGGGGAACTGTTATTCTAATATTGTACAATATTGATTTCAATCAATAGAGTCTTACTTTGAACGTGTATATATTTATTTCTTTGATTTGTTTGATCTTCCTTTCGTTTTGTTTTTAAGTTTGCAGATTATGGACGATAAATGTTATCAAAGGCCTTATGAGGGAGCAACACAAACAAACTTGGAAGAAGGGCTCGAGAGATTACTACTTCAAATTGCCAATGCCTTGAGTTTTTTAGACAATCTTGAGTGTCAGTCCACTCAGAATGCCTACTGTCAGAATCAAGCTGACTTTGAACCGATCTCCTATCTTCCAAACTGCCAGAATTATCCAAACTCATGGGACTACAGTAAAGAGCACTATTTTAATCCGAATCATGCCTTTCAGTTTGACTATCAGTCTCCACCACATTATGAGTTGACGTCTCAACCAAATAAGAGCTTCTATGAGACCTCAACGCTAGAAGAAGAGAACAGGCTTGAAGAGCTTCTCACCGGATTTATTGAGAAAAATGAGGTTTGGATGGCAAGCCAAGAAGCCGCATTACATAGCCTTGAGAATCAATTGGGGCAACTCGTCAATGCAATCACAAATCCACTGCAAGGCAAATTCCTGGTCTTAATTGTCATCGACGATGAATCAGAAGAGCATTGCACGGTGGATATGCAAGGAAAATGCAATGAGTCTCACACAGTTGTTGAGGGAGACGTCATTGTACTGACTGGCCAACTGGTAGAGTCTGAAGTTGGAGACAATAGGGTCAAGAGTGGGTACACTGTCAAGACTGATCAATAACCTGAACCCACGCTCCCGACTGTGGAAATCTGTGAGGGCCCAATAGTGCACAAAGAACGCTTTCAAATTAATGAACAAGGGGAATTAGTGGATAATTCCAATGGTGAAAGATTCTTTGTGCCGAAGGATGAAGAAAGCATGAATGATCAATCATCCATGTCTGCCAAGAATCCAAAGGAATTGACAAATAGGCGGCATGAAAAGGTCATCTTCGCTTATGAGCCAGATTGAACGGCGTCGGTATAGTCAAGCCGACGACTTTAAAACAAACGCTTGGTGGGGAGGCACCCCCATCTCGGTATAATTTTTATAAGTTTTCCTTTACCCATATCTAGTTTACTCTGTAGGTAGTTAGTATATAGCTAGTTTTAATGCTTGATTACTTTTGTAGAGTAGTTTTTATACTGTCTTGGCATGTGCGTAAAATAAATGAAAAAACACAAAAAAATTCCATGCCATGGCTTTACTCACTAAATGCAATCGCTCTCGCGCCAGTCATTGCCCCTCGCGCCACAACGTCATTCTTCGCGCCTCGGCGCCATGCCTGTTTGTCCACCTCTCTCCTCCGCCACCAGAAGCCATCAATAACATAGTCACCTTCTGTCTTGTGGCGCAAAACAGAGCTCACCCTGCGAACTCAGCATGCCACAAATACCACCTAACAAAGGCCATCTCGTCATGCATGATCGATAACGAGTTTTTGTTGATCAAGTGCAATTTTAAGCCAGCAGTTAAGCCCAATCGCCCATATCTCTCGACACCTCTCGGCAGCAACAACCCAACAGTCCCCTTTCTCCACACAAACCCCCACCCTCTACAAAGCATAATTGGTTCGCGAACTAATTCATAGAATTCAACCAACAAGTTTTGGTCAGGCTTGAGTTCGAAAGGAGATCAACAACATCAAGCTTTTGCCCCCTTCAAGGTATTTCTTTTGGATTTTAGTTTGGCACTAAGATTTGAAGCGAATTTTGGGTTGGTGCCTTGGGCAATTCTTTTTCTCTGGTGATTTGTGTGATTTCCACTAACGAAAATCAGGTTAGAGCACTTTCAAACAAAGGTTGTCCAAGTTAGGTTTTCAGAACGCACGCAAGGTGTTTGTTAAATTGCCCCAGAGAGAAGTTGAACTATTTTGGCTTAAATTTCACTGGTATTGCATTGGGGATCTGCTGTGTTTGCTTGAGGGAAGTTTCTACTGAATTTTGGCACTGTTTAGGGACTGTTTTAGCATCGAACCAACTGAAATTCCGACATGGCACAAAAGAGACAAAGACTGAGTATGGGAGGATCATCATCCACGGCACCACCAGTGGCATGGGACAGGGCAAAATTTGTGAGCGAGGAGGCCTGGAAAAGGTATAAAAGTTCGTTTGCCGTGCGAAACTTGATTCCCGAGCGGGGTTTGAGGCCAAGCAAAAATAATGGCGAGTTGGTGACCATGATCTCGGGACGCCAGTGGATCCACTTCACGAGGTCGCCCGAATCAGCTGTTGTATCTGTGGTTCGGGAGTTCTACGCCAATGCCAGTGTCGAAGGTCCGACGGTTGTCCAAGTCAGGGGGAAAGTAGTGGATTTTGGAAGCCTAGCGATTAACGAACTGTTTACTACGCCCAACTATGAGGGCAAGGACTATATGGAGCCGGGGCTTCGCAGCTATGATTTAGAGGATATTATCAAGAGGCTCTACAAGCCAGGGACTTCATGGAAACAGAACGACTACACGGGGGAAAAGACCAATTTCCCGTCTTCAGCACTCAGTCGCTATGGGAAGGTGTGGTTTAGCTTCATCTGTGCTAATATGATTTCGACCCGTCACCTGAGCGACGTGACGAAGGATAGAGCGATCTTATTATTTGCTATTGTCACGGGTGTAAAAGTGGACATCGGGGGTTCTCATACACGACTCCATCATAAAAGCGATCAAGAGCACAGTGGTTTCGGGACTCCCTCACCCATCTATGATCACCTGGCTATGCAAGAGGGCAGGTATCTAGTGGGGGCCTGAAGAAATAACTCTGCCGCCCATGTCAGTCATTGACCATTAGACGATCTCACGCTTCATTGTGTGGGACGGGGCAGAGCCGAATAGCAGAGACAAAGGCTACGGGCCTCCTACAGCGCCGCCTCCTATAGCAGAGCCAGAACAGGCACAGACTTCAGACGCTGGCCCAGTTGGACAGGGGCTATTGACTGACATTATGGTGTCCCTTACTCTACTGCACCAGAAACAGGATGCCGAGGCACAGAGACAGCGGAGGCACATAGCTGCAGTGGCTCAGAGGCAGGAGATCGCGATGCAGTACCAAACTAAGCTGGTAAACACTATGCAATGCATCTACACTGTGTACAGTGGCGAGAATGAGGAGTTCACGCCATTCCAGTTCCCGAAGCCTCCTATTTTCCCACCATACCCTCCACCATCACCACCCGCCGAGGCTGATGAGGACGAGACTGCTGATGAGTAGCGCACTTCAAGGAAGCCCTCTTGTATCGATTACTTTATGTTTAGCAATGAGGGCATTGCTCATCTCAAGTTTGGGGGTGCTTTTAGCTATTATTTGTTTTACTTCTCTGCTGCTATGATAGGATTGCATACTTTAGACTTTATTATGTTTTATTTCAATATTGTGGTGCAGTCATTTTGAACTGCGAGATTATGTTTGGATTTATATTATTATGCCATGAACTATTTTTGTAAGACCCTGAATTTTATGAAATAAAAGTATTCAATTTTTCTTATAATAACTATTCAGTAAATGGTTAAATTGATAAAAGGTTAAAGTTAAGGGTGATATATGAATTTTTTTCAAAATACACAAGTGGTTATAAAATATTCATTGTTGTCGGGGAATATTCGTTTGGTCGTGGAATATTCTTTCTGTCGGAGAATATTCGTATGACGGCGCAACCATTTGTGGGCCCCATAACGGATAAATGTCGAATGAAGAAAATGACAAATTTGAGTTTTTACAAATAACGGTGTGGTTATTCTCAATTAACACCTTTGAAATAATACCCGTGGTTAAAATACGATGTATGGCGTTATCGCACAAAAGAAGCACCAGTATTGCACAAAGATTTTTGAATTATTGATTCTTATGTAAGAAGGCACTACTCAATAATTGTTACATAATTACTGCTCAATATTTTATTTTATTGATTCAATAATTCTTTGCATTGATATTTTATATTATTGTTGTTTCAATAATTATCAACGCACGATGATTTCCCATTATCGGATCAATAATTCATATTATTTGAATAATATTATTAGATAACATTATTGGCAATGTCTAGAAATTTCATCAAGGAGAGGTTTGGTCACCTAATTGTGTGCCAAGAAGGAGAAATTCTTATTGAAAGCCCCTTTCCTCAGAACTACCGGTTGTCATAATTATGATCCCGTAATATTATTTGTGAATAATTAATTATTGATTTATATGATAAGGAAATATTAATTTTATGTGGATATAAATGATGGATATATTTATTTTTATGTAGATAAAAATGAAGGAATTAATTCTGAGGTGTTTTATCAGTATTTTGTTGGTGTGGAGGTATTAAAAATCATCCGTTTGTGGATTTCGAATATTTTATGTTTGGAATTTAGAAAAACTCAAAGCTACAAAGTTGTAGAGAATTCGATTTCAGGCAGAATGGACATAAAAATCGTATTTTTTTGATAAACGAGCTATTTTCTATGAATTACCGAAGTTTCAGAAAAGAAAATGATTTTTATTAAATTATGGGTGGGACCCACTTTTGTTTAACATATGTGGGCTGCCAAATTTTGTTCAAAGATGGCTGGTGGCTGAGCTTGGTTAAGAAGCATGCGTAGAAATAGGAAATGAAATATTATTAATTTATAATTTAGTCTCCTTTGGCGTTATAGCATTTTCCTATAAATAGGCGCTTATGTTAGAATTGAAAATCACACCAGAAACAAGTTTTCTTTCTCTCTATATTATCAAGCATATTTTTGAGAGTATTTAGATACTTTGAGAGTTGCTATTTAGTAGAAGTTTTCTTCAATTTTTCATCCGATATTCCAAATCGTAAGTACCGCTTTTTGAGGTAAAGGGATTTTAAGGTTATTATGTTTTTCAGGTTGCATTTCTTCCTAACCTTGAAAAATTCGGAAATATTTGAAATGATATTTTGATGAGTTTTATTGATTGTGTCCAAAAATGGTTATTTTTGGATGTATAGATTAAGAGTTATGAATTTTATGAGAAAATACTATTTTAAAAGAAAACTCTTATAACTCCTTGTGGTTAACTCCAAAATTGATAAAATTTTTATTGGGAGTACATCTATATAATATCAGTGTACTCTCTGAATTTCGGAATTTTTGGATAAAAGTACAGTTTATGATAAATGTTTAAATATTCGGTTGTTTTGGCCATATGAAAAATAGTAAATGATTTTTAAAATTTCTGAGAAAAATATATGTTCAATATAGGACTATATTCTACTAAATCTCAGAAAAGAAAATTTGTTTGTACTGATTTGGTATTTTTCATGAAAATAGACTTGTTATGAGTAAATGAATTAAATATATTATGTGAAGTAAGAAAATTAAAAAATAGGATTTATAGCTTGAGAATCCTATATGAGGTATATGCAGATTTTTGATGAGGGTTTTGGTTATTGGTGATGAAATCTTATGAGTTTGACATTTTAGGATGATTAAATGCATTATTTAGTAAAGTATAAACAATTAAAATAAATTGTTTATAAGTTTAAGAAATGTTATTTCAATATCATTATACCGAAATATTGGTATGAATTTTATTGTGGAATTTCTACCTTTTTGTGTCGGATTTACTATTCATGAATTACTATTCACGAGTTACTATTCATGAGTTACTATTCACGAGTTACTATTCATGAATTACTCTTCACGAAGTTACTATTCATGGGTTACTATTCACGAGTTACTATTCATGACAAAATTGATTTCTTTTTCTAACTAAATTATAGTTGAGTTATGAATATTACTCTTGAGATTAAATCTATATGTTGATTATATTATTTTTATTATCATATATAACATTTTTACAACCCTAATGATGATATTAATTTCTCTTTGACTTGAGTGTAAAGATGGGTAGATTATTGGTATGATCATGACTATGGGTTCTCTTTGGCCAGTAGTGCAAAGTTGAATTGTTGACTGGTATGATCGTGACCATTGAATTTATAATTGAATATCTTTAGCTTAAGTGCAAAGGTGAAATGATCAACATGGTTATAATTATTGTTTATATAAATTTTGAAATGATTATATATTTCTTTGAGATAATAATATATTTGGCACTGTTGATGAATATATTTGGCCTGTAGTGAAAATATGAACTGTTGAGGAATATCTTTGGCCTGTAGTGCAAAAATGAATTGTTGATGAATATCTTTGGCCCGTAGTGCAAAGATGACATGTTGTTGAATATCTTTGGCCAGTAGTGCAAAGATTAACAGGTGTTGAGATGAACATGATCAACTGGTGATATAAATGAATATCTTTGGCCATAGTGCAAAGATGATTTTATTAGTATGATTATGAACAGGAAATGTGATTTGGTGTAACCATGATCTTTGATGTTTCAGGTAAAGATAGGTGATGAAAATTATCTTCGTCCTGGATGAGAAGAGGAATTTAGAACTACAATTATGATTATGAGTTATTCATATGATTGTGGACCAGAATTGTTGATTGATGTTATAGGGATAAAACATTGTTGGTGGATTTTTAACATGGAGAAGATAATAGACTTTATAGTCTATTTGACTCTTCTAATGGATTGCTCGTTCCGCTGCAACTATGATTGAAATTTTTATCATCTACCATATGTTCTAAATCTCTGAGTTATTATTGATGAAGGCTATTGATAATTTAATTATCTTTAGTCATGTTATTATTTACTGAGCTACTTGTGCTCACCCTTTTGCTTCACAATTCCTTTCGTAATTAATAAGAGTGTAGGCATTGGGTGAAAGCGGGGTAACAGGGAAATAGAACGGTGGTCATCATTTAGTAGTTATATTTGGTGAATCAAATAGGGTGAGGCAAACCCAACGTTGGAAAGGTGTTTTGCCACTATCATACAAGATATCTAAAGACATACAACCTCGTGTCATCATAAGACAGGGTTGTGCACATCCACTTACTGAGTATATCTACGAGCACTACCTATATGATCTTGGAGTTTATTTGAAGTATAATTCTCAATTAGAGACAGTAGAGATATTTATATGTCAAGAGAGAAGACTCACCATTGGAAAGAATATGATAGTAATCTTCTCGTTTTTCTTTGGGGTCTATTAGATCAACCAAGGATAATTCTGCAATATATGATATCTATCATAACCTGACGCATGGCCTCCCATATACGAAGGTTTCCTTGAGCACTTCTCAAAGATTTTAATTTCTAAAATAGTTTTTGACAATACCTTTATGTAAGATGTCATGGTGACGTGCTACCCAAGTTGGTGTCAAGAGTCACAGTTGATATTTATATTTGTATCAAAACTCACAACACATGAGTTGTTTTATTTTGCACGATAATTGTTGTAATAAAGTTGTAGTTGTTTTCTGTACTATGTATTTGGCGACTTAGAATGGGTTGGATGGAATGGACCTATTTTGGGGTTGTCACAGTTTTTGGTTTTTATTATTTAATGTTTTGATTATTATTATTAGCATGATTGTGGTTTTTAGCCATCTTTTTGGGGCTTTTACAGATTATATGCTTGTGCCATATGAATGACCTTTTTACCCTATTTTGAGCTGCTATTTAGCAAGGGTTATAACTATCATTGATTTTTGATTGTGGCTGATGACATGCGTCAAGTATTTATGCCTATCTCTTAGAGTCGTGTCAAGCATGTATGAGCTAGGGGTTGTTCAATTGTTAAGTTTAGACTGTTATTGATCCGTCTTCCTTAGCGAGCACCGACCAACTGTGTTTACTCGTTATTTTTCGAATTGAGTTCGCTTGTTTATTGCTTTGAGAGTTTTTTCACTTTTATAAACTTTCATTTTTTTACAAGGTAATAAAAGACTTAGAAATCATTTGTTTAGAACTTAATGGGTCCGAATGGTTTGAATCGGTAAAGTTATTTGAATCATTAAGTCGTTTGTTTTGAAAAAAATCGTCTGAATGGTTTGAATCGGTTGATCGTTAATTTGAATGGTTAAGTCCAAATTTATGGTCTGAATGGCTGAATGGTTGGCTGAATGAAGTAAAAAAAATTAAAAATAATAATAAAAATAATAAAAAAATATTAACTATTATATTATGTAATATTAAATAAATTTACAACAACTTTGAATTTTTTCAGAGGGGTAAAATATTAAAAATATGTCATTCAGATCTTTAAGATATGTCAGTTATCTAATAGTTTTTTTCATTCAGATTCAGATTCAACTCATTCAGATTCAGATTCAGATTCATTCAATTTTTATCAAACACCCCCTTAGATGTTTATACAGTTTTCGATCTTGGTGGCTGGCATGTTGACATATATATATAAAAAAAAAGAAAAAAAACTAAATGAAACGAAAATAAAAATAGAAAAGAAGAGTTTATATCGAAAGTTTTGCGGTGGTTCGAGATGGAGCATAAAACGCACTCGGCCATAAACGCATGACCGATATCGAGATGGAGCATAAAATGCACTCGCTAAATAATCTTCATTTTTGTTGTAAAATCTTAATGGCTTATGTTGATCATGTGGCCTTTACTGCTCGAGTTATTAGATTCATAGGGGTGTTCTACACCTAGTGCCCTAAAGTCGTCCGGCTTGGGAGTCACTGATCAAAAGCTCATTCATGGGTAGTTCTGAATAACCTAAGGTAATTAAGTCTCGTCTCGAAATCGATTTACTCTCTCGCCATGCTAGAGTCTTTTGATCTTTTCCTGCATTTGCGTTTTATGCTTAATGCTTGTTAAATGCTTAAGTTGCGAAGTTTGCTTATTGATATTAGCAATTGGCTGTGCGAGCTTATTTGAGTTATGATTAGTTATGACGGTTGGTCTCCACACACACACATAGAATGGATCGAATACAGTCTTATGCTTGAAATTGAATGAACCCTTATTCATTTCGGTGTTTGCCCTATTCTCTGGGAGTGGCTATGATAGAGCTTTGAAGCCATGTTACTACTTTACAGTTTTAGTTTTCTTTCGCGTGTGTTTTATGAGTAGTGTTGTCTTTGATAGTTTGCTCGAGGACAAGCAAAGACTTATGTTTAGGGGTATTTGATGAGTGGGATTTATACCTGCGAATCGGATATTTTATGACTTAAATAGTTGCCTGTTCTAGTAGAGTTTATATGTTTTTTACATGATTATAGTGTTGTTGTGCTTAATTGACATATTACAGGCTTATTAGGTGTTTTCTAGCATTCAGGGGCAAAACTGTAATTTCCTATACACTGGCGGTGCAGCGCCAATGACCAGTGCAAGACTCGCACCGCGGCGCCACCTCCATGTCCCTACTTACGTCATCACCGCGTCGCAACGCCAAACTCCCTATATGGACTCGCATCGCAGCCATGAAGCTCAGTTCCTTGTTCATACGTGTGGCTGCTATTTCCACCCTTAGTAAGTATATTAGTCGTATGCAGCACGACCTCCCAGTCTCTAGGTAGACCCAAATGTCTTTTGACCTAGCTTCAAGGTAGAAAACATATATATCAGAGAACCAGCCTCTGCTATCTAACTCTCACACCATATATCATATAGCTTAGCTTAGATTAGAGTTTTCTTTGTAATTTTTCTCTCTTTCCGTTAGTTTATTTCTGTAAATATAGATTAAGTAGATTTAGGGATAAGTTGGTATTTCTTTGGAGCAAGAGCAACGAGCGACACAGATTGGAAAGCTTGATTTGAGCGGAGTATATGGAGATTTAAGGGCCTTGACAGAGTTTCCTCTTATCCATTTATCTTCTCTAGTCTTGTAATCTATAAATGTTGTCTTATTTGCTACTTGTTGTTGGTTTATTAAATATGAACTGATTATTGGCTCTAAGGTTATAATGGATCCCTTTGTTATTTGAATTGACTGTCTTTATCTCTTTGGTTGGCACCATATGATTTGGGTTAATATATTTGTGCTTTATGATTCTTGCTAAGACATTAGTGATGATTTTGGTAATCTGCATGATATCGACAGAAGAATTGTAGATTTACACCTAAATATATTGGCATGTGATTGTGGGTTTCGACTGCATAAGTTGTGCATAGAATAGACATATCTCTGTGCACCACGTGCGACCTAATTGAGAACCTATGCTTAAATCCTTGTTATGATTGATTCGCATAGACATATGTAGGATTGCATCTAGCTTGGACGTTCCTTTCTGTTCTGTTCCTTTTAGGGTGGATCTGGAGAGGATATGTTTGTGCATACCTCGACAGAGGTGCATTAGCACCTGTGCGTTCTCGGTCAAAAAATCGTCGTGACCATTAAGACCAAAGAGAGATAGGATAGCTAGTTTAATGAAACATAACACGCCAGGTGTTCGACAGAATGCCTGTGTGGGGGTGAAGTTGTGACCTTAGCTTGTATTTCCTTAGATTTCCATTCGTTATCCACTTACTAGCTTTGTTAATTAGTTAAATAGATTAATCACACTTCTATTTACTGTTGTTCGAATAAGACTTTAGCGATACATAGTCGATATTTGGTAAATATTAGTCATAGTTCCTCATGGGTTCGATTGGACTCCTCATCAGACATGTATTACTTGTTGAGCCAGCACTTGTACTTATTATGTTTATCGGTTCTTGAAATCGACCAACACATAACATTGCATATTCCCAAGTATCTAGTTAGTTAAATTTTAATTGAGTCAATAATGAAGTAAGAAATTTGATGGATTCTTGAATTAGGTTAATACCTTGAGGTGTTCATGTTTGTTTGTTGGTTAAAGAAAAACTTGTTTGCCTGCTGAGAAGAAAACGTTATTTTTAAAGATAGAATTGTGTAGGAAGTGAACATAGACTATGAAAACATTGATACTCAAACTTTGTGAACACATGGGTATGCTTACTATATATAAAAATAAAAAAAGAAAAAGAAAAGAAAAAAGAGAAAAATATGAAAAATTACCGTGGCTAGTCTTGTTTCAGGGCCTTTGTTACTTGAGTAAGTACGCCCGGGGGGATTGTCTTTACACCTAGCGCCCTAAGGTCTTTATAGTTTGGGAGTCATTGGTTGAAAGCTCGCTATGGGGTAGCACTGTTAACCTAATGGAATGAGGCATTGCACAGAATGGGAAAAAGAAAAGAAATCAATAAACACCGCGAGAAACTACGAAAATTGCCCTCGTGAGTAAATATAAAGCATAATAAACCCATTATTGAACCTTAGTTTGTATTGATGTGTTAGAGTAGTTGTTATTTTGTTTGTATGCATAGTTTTTGATTTGAACTTTAATTTAATTTCTTAAGCAGTATAGCATGTGTAATATTTGCCTTTGCCAAGCTTATTTGTGAACACATCACACACACACAACATCTTTATAGCAGGTTTAGATTATTTGATTGTATGTCATTATGCATGTGGCTTAGTTTGATACTTTGTTCTTGAATCCGGACATTTCTTTGAGGCACATTTGATTGGAATTCTAGTATGGCTGGAAATCTTGGGAATCACTTGCATGATAATGTAGTTTGCATAGCATGTAGTTTGCATTATTTAATTCGTATTTTTGTATGGATTGCTTGAGGGCAAGCAATAGTTCAAGTTTGGGGGTATTTGATAAGTAGGTTGTATACCTACTAATTGGTTACCAACTCACTGGAATTTTGCTCAACTCAAGTATTTTTGGTATATTTTTATTGTTTTTTGTGTTTGTTTTGCAGTGTGCATAGTTGGAACTCCTAAGGCACAACATGGAAATGAAAATGGTATGGCAAGGCATGGTGATAGCATTGAAGGCATGGCATGGTGGATTGAGCTAGAAGGAAGATGGCAACTGAGAACAAGCATTTAAGAAGGACAACTAGAGGGGCTTTGATGTGGCCAAATAAAGAAGAAAGAAGTGAAGAAGAAGAAGAAAGCGTGATGTTAGAGTTCAAGATTCGGCATTCAAGATTAACGCGGTCATGCTTTTGCCTATAAAAAAAACACGACGCCACCGTAGAATACCAAGTAGACGAGGCAAGCGTGCGGCCGCACCCAAATAGCAAAGGGACATAATACGCACGCATGACACAACAAACAACAACATTTGTATGCCATAATGAATCATATCAGAATAACAAGCGTGGCCGCACTAAATATACTTGAATTAATATGCTGACTTTCTATTTTGTAATGTTGGAGCGTGTTTGCTAATTTTAGATATATTGGATGGTTTGAAAAGACGTGATTAATTAGTTATTATTATTATGATTAGGGTTTCATATTCTAGAGAGATTCTATAACCCTTCTCTACTGTTTTGGGCTTCTCTCTCTAGATTGATCGATTGTAAAGACTGGGTTTTAATTTTGTTGATGAATGTGGACTTGAACTCGCTTGAAGACACTTTGTGAAACAGGGTTTTATCAAATTTGATTCCTCATTTCCCTAATATCTCTTGCTTTCATTGTTTATTTCAATGCTTGGCTTCAATCCCATAATGGGTGTTGATTCAGCAATGAACTAACTTCCATTATGGGATTCTAATGGAGTTTAATGTGTAGTCTATATGTGTACGCCTATTTGTGATGCTCGTATGTTTAATATTGGATTGCCCAATATGGTTGCACTTATATGTTTGAATGTTTGATCATTATTCACCCTAATTACTTATATATATGGAATTAAAAAAGGAAATATAAGTACAGATTTAATCATGTTGGCATATGTTCATAATACTTATTTGTGTTAGGTTTTGTGATTCGTGACCCGAATAGGCATATATCGGTTCACCATATGTAGTCATTATTGATTGTAATTCACATAGACATATAGTGGGTTAGGTAATTTTGATGCTTACATGAATTCTATTTTTTGTGGATTTTGTGTGATTTGGACATAGTACATCGAAAGACGGTTATATATCACTTTTGTGCTCTTAACTAGCTATCCATATTAAATAATTAGGCATAACAAGAGGCGTGCATTTTTGGATAAAACATTAAATGACATTAGGATCCAATTTCTCTCCATTTTGATTCCCTTAATTTAGTAACAAGTATTCTCGTGTTTATAATTAATTTAGATATAAATTTACTTGTTAATTGATCGTTTGAGAATACAGAAATAGTGATAAGGTTGTTGCATGATAGCATATATTTATTCAACTTTCTTCGTGGGATCGATACTTTCTTACTCTGTACTACTTGTTGACTCGTGTATAGTTGAATGAGTTAGAGTTTGTTTTGTTAAACCAAAACGGAGGCAACAGAGGGAGCAATTTTGGGAGTTGGTTCTGGCATGGAGTTGGTGGTAGGGGAGTTAGTCGCAGTGTTGGGAGATGGAGGGATGACTGAGATGGGGGTTACAAAGATGGGTATGGCGTTTTATGGGTTTTGGTAAGCCATTGTTGTTGTATGAAGGATTGGAAGCTGAGAGATAGGAGAGAGCGAGATATTTTTGAAAATCAAATGAGCAGGTGAAACCGTATGAATTGGGGAAAATGGGTTTTTTTAGTGTTGTCTTTTCAGTTATTTTTGGATCTCAAGGGCGGCACATTTAAGGGAGATGATGATGATAGATTTAAAGGGTTGGTGTCCGGTATTGGGCTTTTTTGTTGATTGGACCTTGTTTGGTCTTATTTGAGCTCCTCTGCTGATGGGGCCATTTTTCATATACTCTTCCATCAAATATTCTATTTGATGGAAGACTGGGGGCAATGTTGGGCCATGATTATTTGGGCTTTTAGGATGTAATGAGCCGTTAATTATGTGGAGTTATAAGGACTTGGTCCAAAGGTTGTTGTAATGGATGGGGGATTTATGGTTTGAGGTTCCTAATTATATTTGGACTCTGACTTTCGAAGGAGGTGATGGACTGTGAATCCACTTCCTTAATTATTAGAAATTTGATACAATCCTGTCATGGATTGGTCATTGGTTGGGAACCACAATCTGATTCGAAGAAGGATTGCATACAAGGTGGTGAGATTATTATAAGTACAATGCACTTGGGTATGGGTATAAATACAAGGCACTTACATACATGATTATTACAGATATCGTACCCATGGATCATGAACATCCACTTGGGTATGGGTATTGGATAACCCAATAAGGATTGGAAGACTCCCATATCTGTAAGACTCAAATTTTATAAAATAAAAGTATTCATTTTTTCTTAAAATTATTATTCAGTAATGGCTAAATTGATAAAAAGTTAAAATTAAGGGTGATATATGTAAAGTTTATGTGACGCCCCCAAAATAGGTATACACAACACCCATTCTGAGTCGCCAAATACATGGTACAAGAAGCAAACTATAACTTTAATAATACAAATGTCGTGTGAAATACGACAATATATACTGTGAGTTTAAATACAAATATTATCTTCTAGACAATATCTATACTCAAATAAATCCTCATCACATTTATTGATACATTATTTTACAAAAATGGTGAGGACTACTAAACAATCCTTTCTAAAACCTTCATTCCATACCCCACTCTACATACTCGCTATATTCTCGCCTCCCGAGAAGAAAATGGAACAACAAGGAAAAGGGTGAGCTCAACTAGCCCAAGAAGAATACTATGACTAAGATAATATACAACAAATTATCGTTAGTCTCCAACAGGAAAAATCTAATAGAATACAATAGACAACAAGTTTCGATCAATATTCGCAATGAAAAAATAATAATTCATAGAAGAGTTACGTAGAGAATGAAATCTACTATAATCTATGAATTTAATAAATCCATCATCAATATTTTATCCTCGTAACATCAATCAATATTCATCTCAAATCAAATATTCATCTTTGCACTATCTGAGCCAAAGATATTCATCAATCGGTCATGTTCATCTCAATACATTCATCTTTGCACTAAAGGCCAAAGATATTCATCATCGGTCATGTTCATTTAAACACTGCTCATCTTTTACTACTGTGCCAAAGATATTCATCATCGGTCATGTTCATTTAAACACTGCTCATCTTTTTACTACTGAGCCAAAGATATTCTTCAGAATCATTCATCTTTTACTTTACATGTGCCAAAGATATTCAATAATATCATCATTTAAGACCGAGGATGATGAAAATATTTTTTAAAGAAACGAATCCAAAGGAAACAAAATGACAAGGATTAAGGATTAAGGATTCGTACTTTGTTTTATCCATGTTCAAAAATATCTCAAAATAATCATAGTGGTGTAAAATTCAAGAATGATCAAAACATGGATACAATCAAAGCTAGTATCCGTAATAGATATTTTGGACGAAAAGAAGAAATTTTATTTTTCGATGAATAGTCAATAGATATCGTGAATAGTGCCGTATACGTGAATAGTAACTCAGACACCAAAAGATAGAAATTCCACAAAAAATATTTTCACGCTTCATGAATAGTACTTTCGTGAATAAGAACTCGTGAATAAGAACTCATGAATAGTAACTCGTGAATAGTAACTCATGAATAGTAACCCCAACATGAAAAAGTTCCAAATTTGATAAAACTTCAGATCAACATTTCAAAGATAATGATATCAAGAAATAATATCATTACAAAAAAAATAATATCCCTTACCTCAAAGAATCAAGATTTCTAAGGAAAGGTCAAGTGATGCCGAATGAAACTTGTAATCGAATAAAGAACTCTCAAAGTATCTAAATACTCACAAAATACGCCAATAATATAGAGAGAGAAGAGAAAAACTTTGTTTCGTGTGATTTTCAATTCTAACTTAGCCTCTATTTATAGGAAAATGTTAAGACGCACCAAGCATTTAACTCGCAAACTTTGATGGCTTTTACCTCGCTACTATTCCCACCCACCACATTTGAAATAAAATTCAGCATATTTTTCACCAACCATAAGTGGGGCCCACCAATTCTAGAATTTTCCATCAAAATCATTTATAACCTAATTTCCTAATCACCACCTCTTAAAATTCATAATAAATTATACGCTCATCTTTAATTCGCTTCAAAATTTGTGGACATATACTCAACTTATATATGTATAACATATCCAAAAATTACAACGATCCAACTATTTGATTAAATATTATAACTCACACAATAAAGTCAGTAATAACACCGATTTGATCTTTTAATACCTCCAATCCGACAAAATACAAATAAAACATCTCAGCATTAATTCCTTCATTAATAACCACATAAATAAATCCATCATTTATATTCATATAAAATAAATATTTCCTTATCATATGAATCAATAATTAATTATTCACAAATAATATTACAAAATCACATTTATGACAACCAGGCTGTTCCCAGGAAAGAGGGGGCTTTCCAATAAGGATCTCTCCTTACTGGCGCGCAATTAGGTGACCAAACCTCTCCTTAGATGTAACTTTCTAGACATTACCAATAATGTTATCTAATAATATTATTCAAATAATATGAATTATTGATCCGATAATGGGAAATATCATGCGGTGACAATTATTGAAACAATAATAATATAAAATATCAACGCAATAATTATTGAATCAATAAAATAAAATATTGAACAAGAACTCATCGTGAAAATTATTGAGTAGTGCCTTCTTCACGTAAGGATCAATAATTCAACAATCTTTATAAATACCGTAAAGCATCTTTGCAACCACGCCAGACATCAGATTTTAACCAATAGGAGTATTCCAATGGTCTTAATTCAGAATAACTACGCCAAGTTATTTATAACCACCCAAACTTTGTCGCTTTCCTCATCCAATCGCTTTACATTATGGGACCCACATGGGCTCGCATTTACTTTTCCCGTGGTATTTAATATTCCACGACCAAACGAATATTCCCCGACAAAAATTGATTATTTTATAACCACTTGCTTATTTTGAAATATTTGCGTATTTAACCCTTAACTATCCACATTAATCAAATCAACCCTTACTATTTCAAAATAATAAATAAAGGAAATTCCTTTTATTTAAAAAATTTTGGGGTCTTACAACCTCCCTCCTTATGAAATTTCGTCCCCTCGAAATTGACGTGACGTACTGGTGTTTTCAAAAGGTGAGGATACCTCGCTTTCATTTCCGCTTTCCAATTCCCTGTGTCATTTCCTCTATAGCATGATTCCTCCACAAAACTTTAACTTGTGGTATGACCTTTCTTGCCAGTAGGACATGCTCCTTCCTATCCAAAATCTTGACAGTACCTCCTCATACGTTAAGTCTTCTACTATCTCGTCCTGCTTCTAACTCTATAACGTGGTTCGGTCTTTCACATATTTACGAAAGCACCGATATGTGAAACACATTATGAACACGAGACATACTTGGAGGTAACGCAAGTCTATAGGCTACATTTCCTACTCGGTCAAGAATTTGAAATGGACCAATAAATCGTGGATTGAGCTTTCCTCTCTTCCCAAATCTTGTAACTCCCTTCCATGGAGCAACTCGCAATAATACATGATCCCCTACACTAAATTCCACATCCTTTCGATGAAGATCCGCATAACTCTTTTGTCGATCTTGTGCCGTTTGTATACGTTGTCGAATCATTTGGATCTTTTTGGTAGTCATACGTACTAACTCGGGTCCCAACAATGTTGCTTCACCCACCTCATCCCAACATATTGGAGAACGACATTTTCGTCCATATAATGCTTCGAATGGAGCCACACCTATACTTGCCTGATAACTGTTGTTGTAGGAGAATTCCACCAATGGTAAATACTTATCCCAACTGCCCTTGAAGTCTAGGACACGTAGTAGTCTTAATATATCTTCAAGAGTTTGAATAGTCCTCTCTCGATTGTCCGTCTGCTTTGGGGATGGTATGCCAACTAAATCGCAAATCTGCGCTCCATAGCTTTTTGCAAGCTAACCCAAAATCTTGAAGTGAATCTTGGGTCACAATCCAAAACTATGGATACAGTGCATGCCATACAACCTCACAATCTCATTTACATACATACTAGCAAGACGCTCAAGGAATAAGTCTCCGTGACGGCAAGAAATGAGCAGATTTGGTTAATCTATCAACAATAACCCAAATAGCATTGATGCCTTGAGAAACCGTAGGGAAGACCCAGAATCTAAATCCATGGTAATGTGTTCCCACTTCCATTCCGGAATCTCAAGTGGTTGCAACGGACCCTTAGGTACTAGATGCTCCGCCTTTACACGCTGACAAATTAAACACATTGAGATAAACTTTGCAATCTCTCTCTTCATATTGTTCCACCAAAATGTATGTCAAGATCACGATACATTTTAGTACTTCCGTGATGGATTGCAAATGGTGTATTGTGTGCCTCCATCATAATCTTGTTCTTCAAATCGAGTCGTTAGGAACACAAAGTCTAGAGTGGACTCAAGTATTCCTTCTTCATCAATTCTCGCTTAGGAATAGCTCCTTCTTGTACTTTCTTCTTCATACGATCACCCGGGATTCGGTGGCTTGAGCAGCCTTAACTTTATCGATTAAAGTCGATTATACTCAGATATATCATCACGTGGGTACCTAGAGTTTTCATCTCCATCTCTATTATTTGTAAATTATACGAAATTAGTCTTTGACAATATCGCACTTTCCTCAAGATATATGATCTTCTACTCAATGCATCAGCTACCACGTTCGCTTTACCAGATGGCATGGTCAGAACATGTGCTGAAATGAGTCTCCTCTTGAGTTCTTCGAAGCTCTTCCCACATTCCTTGCTCCATTCGAATTTTGTATCTCTACGAGTCAGCTGCGATAATGGAATAGCGATTCGAGAATATCCTTCAACGAATCTCCGATAATAACCAACTAAGCCTAGAAAGCTACGTATTTCGATTACTGACTTAGGTTGCTCTCAACTGTGACTCATATCCCAATCTTGGATAGCACGTCACAATGACACCTATCAGTTTACTATCGCACGAATATTACGTCCCGTACAGAGAGTCTGGCTTCGGTGCATTCCACAAAGGAAGTCACAAGATAAAGGCTCAGGTACCAAATTCTATAGTTGAATTTTTAACTCCTGAAGTTCAATAGGAGCCATTCGATATGAGATTTTAGAAATGAGTTTTGTACCGGGTTCAAATTCGATACAAAATTTAATATCAGGCTTTGGGAGTAAGCCAAGAAATTCTTCAGAAATACGCCGGAAAAATCAATAACAACAGAATATTATTCAAATCGACGTGTCTTTATTCAAATCCATAACATGGACTAAGAAAACTTGACATCCGTAATAAACGAATGACTTCATGGCTTGATATGAAAATGTTTGACTACAATGGTTTGATTGCTTGAATTGAATAACAAAGTTGCTTAGGAATATGAAAACTAACAACCTTACAAAAGCAATCAATTTGGCATGATGAGTAGTTAACCAATCAATCCCTAAAATCACATCAAAAGCAAATATCTCAATAGAAATAAGGTTAACAGGTAATGTGATAGTGCCAACCTGAATCAAGCAAGATTTTTTAAACAACGGATGTAAGGAAAGTTTCTCCTAACGGAGTCTCCATAAATAGGGCAAAGTTTAATTTCTCCGTAGTCAAGTTCAAACGTTGAGCGCAAGCAAGAGAGATAAAAGAATGGGTAGAACCCAGATCTAGTAAGGTATAAACTTCGCAAGAATTTATAATTAACTAACCCGTACTAACTTCGTTCGGGTTCCTCGATTTTGACCCCACACACGAAAAACGCTTCTTCCAAGAACCGCTGACTTTGACTTTTCGGGACATCCTTTTGAGTCACCATTCTCACCGACTAGATTTTGATATCGTCTAATCTCGAGCGATATGTCCTTCTTTTCCACAATTATAGCATACCTTAAACTGTTGTAGGCGGTTTGAATGATATGTCCCTCTTTCCGCATTTGTAACATACGACCGGGTGGTCGTTCTCCTCCATAAAACTAGTTGCTACTCTTGGTACCGACGTCTTCAAATGGTCGCGTTGTTGAATCTCCTCTTTTTAAAATCTCCTCTCAACTCGCTTCTTCTATTTTCATGGCCACGATTACCACCAGAGTGGTTACCGCCTTTGTCCGTATTCTTCTTTCTCCGCCGGGTTATCGTTATTCCGATGATCGCTATCTTTGGTATGATCCTCGGTTATGGTCCCTCGGTTGAACGTACTCGTTATCTCGCCTAACAACCGAGCCTCGCTGACAACATCCGAATAGAGAGAAATTTATGAGAAATGAGATATCGACGGCGTATCTTTGGTTTCAAACCTCTCGAAACATCCAACGCCATCATGCGCTCCTCATTCTCCACCAAATGAGGTGCAAACTCGATAACTCCGCGAACTTCGCCTCGTCTTTGGACACCGCCATGTTATTCTGCTCGATCCCCTAATAAACTCCATTTCCTTCATATAACGATACTTTCGTGGAAGTACTTGTCATTGAACTGCTTTCAAACGCTCTCCCATGACATGCCGAGTGCAAATGATGGATGGGTACCCTTCACGCACTCCCACCAAAGAATCCGCCTCGCCACGGAACATAAAAGTAGCGAATGGAACCTTCGTTCTTCGTGCATCCCAAGACATCGAATATCTTGGTAATTTGCTTGACCCATGTTTCCGCCATGATCGGATCGGCTTTCCCTTAAATTCGTGTGGTCCCAACTCTTTGAACTGCTTGGCCATGTGACAACCCGTGAATTGCTATCATTTCCTCCTCAGATTTTGAACACGAAGTCTCCTCGTCCGATTTTGCATGAATCGCAAAAACTTCTAAACATCCCTCGCTCCTCATCTCGCTTTCAGGTGGTGTTGTTCAGGGAGGAACATTGCCGACTGTTGCACGCTCTCCCTCGTTGGTGAGTACAGGCATCTCCACGGTCTCATTTACTCCACTGTTAATATTCTCAGTCGACATTCTCAAATACTGTCATAAAATAAGGGTTAATTAAGGAAATCAATATATCACATAATATCCCTATATACTGACCAACTAACAAATAAGCTTAGGTAGGACACACTAGCGAAGGATTTACTCGCCTCTCCCCTCCTAGTTCTATTCCCCGATCTCCGCCAGAGACCATATCCCTAAGCTCGATATTAACCGTGGCGCCCCAAAAATAGGTATACACAACACCCATTCCGAGTCGCCAAATACATGGTACAAGAAGCAAACTACAACTTTAATAATACAAATGTCGTGTGAAATACGACAATATATATCTTATGAGTTTAAATACAAATATTATCTTCTAGACAATATCTATACTCAAATAAATCCTCATCACATTTATTGATACATTATTTTACAAAAATGGTGAGGACTACTAAACAATCATTTCTAAAACCTTCATTCCATACCCCCCTGCGTACTCGCTTATATTCTCGCCTCCCGAGAAGAAAAATGGAACAACAAGGAAAAGGGTGAGCTCAACTAGCCCAAAGAAGAATACTATGACTAAGATAATATACAACAAATTATCGTTAGTCTCCAATGAGGAAAAATCGATAGAATACAATAGACAACAAGTTTCGGATCAATATTCGCAATGGAAATAATAATTCATAGAAGAGTTACGTAGAGAATGAAATCTACTATAATCTATGAATTTAACAGGTTCATCATCAATATTTTATCCTGTAACATCAATCAATATTCATCTCAAATCAAATATTCATCTTTGCACTACAGCCAAAGATATTCATCAATCGGTCATGTTCATCTCAATACTGCTCATCTTTGCACTAAAGGCCAAAGATATTCATCGATCGGTCATGTTCATTTAAACACTGCTCATCTTTTACTCTGAACCAAAGATATTCATCGATCGGTCATGTTCATTTAAACACTGCTCATCTTTTTGCACTACGTGCCAAAGATATTCTTCAGAAATCATTCATCTTTGCACTACAAAGCCAAAGATATTCAATAATATCATCATTTAAGACCGAGGATGATGAAAATATTTTTAAAGAAACGAATCCAATGAAATAAAATGACAAGGATTAAGGATTAAGGATTCAGTACTTTGTTTTATCCATGTTCAAAAATACCTCAAAATAATCATAGTGGTGTAAAATTCAAGAATGATCAAAACATGGATACAATCAAAGCTAGTATCCGTAATAGATATTTTGGACTTAAAGAGAAGAAATTTTATTTTTCGATGAATAGTGTCAGATATCGTGAATAGTCTTGATAATCGTGAATAGTAACTCCGACACCAAAAGATAGAAATTCCACAAAAAAACATTTTCACGCTTCATGAATAGTACTCGTGAATAGTAACTCGTGAATAGTAACTCATGAATAGTAACTCGTGAATAGTAACTCATGAATAGTAACCCCAACATGAAAAAGTTCCAAATTTGATAAAAACTTCAGATCAACATTTCAAAGATAATGATATTGAAGAAATAATATCATTACAAAAAAATAATATCCCTTACCTCAAAGAATCGATTTTTAAGGAAAGGTCGGAAGTGATGCCGAATGAAACTTATCTTTGAACAAAGAACTCTCAAAGTATCTAAATACTCACAAAATACGCTCAATAATATAGAGAGAGAAAGAGAAAACTTTGTTTACGGTGTGATTTTCAATTCTAACTTAGCCCTCTCTATTTATAGGAAAATGTTAGCACAGCCAAGCGGACTTAACTCGCAACCTGATGGCTTTACCTGCTACTATTCCCACCTACCACATTTGAAATAAAATTCAGCACATTTTTTCACCAACCATAAGTGGGGCCCACCAATTCTAGAATTTTCCATCAAAATCATTTATAACCTAATTTACTAATCACCACCCTCTTAAAATTCATAATAAATTATACGCTCATCTTTAACGGTTCAAAATTTGTGGACATATACTCAACTTATATATGTATAACATATCCAAAAATTACAACGATCCAACGGTCGGATTAAATATTATAACTCACACAATAAAGTCAGAATAACAATCGATTTGATCTTTTAATACCTCCAATCCGACAAAATACAAATAAAACATCTCAAAGATTAATTCCTTCATTAATAACCACATAAATAAATCCATCATTTATATTCATATAAAATAAATATTTTCTTATCATATGAATCAATAATTAATTATTCATAAATAATATTACGTAATCACATTTATAACAACCAGCCGCTCCTCAGAAAGAGGGGGCTTTCCAATAAGGATCTCTCCTTCATCGAACGCAATTAGGTGACCAAACCTCTCCTTAGATGTAACTTTCTAGACATTGCCAATAATATTATCTAATAATAATATTCAAATAATATGAATTATTGATCCGATAATGGGAAATCAATGCGGTGACAATTATTGAAACAATAATAATATAAAATATCAACGCAATAATTATTGAATCAATAAAATAAAATATTGAATAAAGAATTCACCGTGAAAATTATTGAGTAGTGCCTTCTTACGTAAGGATCAATAATTCAACAATACCGCATAATAATACAGTGTGCTACTTATGCAACCACGCCAGACATCGTATTTTAACCACCGGGTATTCCAACAGTCTTAATTCAGAATAACTACGCCAAGTTATTTATAACCACCCAAACTTTGTCGCTTTCTCATCATCTAATCGCTTTCTATTATGGGGCTCCCACACACGGTCGCTACTGGCGTCATATTTAATATTCTCCGACAAAGATGCATTTAATATTCCACGACCAAACGAATATTCCCCGACAAAAATTGATTATTTTATAACCACTTGCTTATTTTTCAAATATTTGCGTATTTAACCCTTAACTATCCACATTAATCAAATCAACCCTTACTATTTCAAAATAATAAATAAAGGAAATTCCTTTTATTTAAAAAATTTTGGGTCTTACAACCTCCCCTCCTTATGAAATTTCATCCTCGAAATCGACGACGACTGTGTTTGAAAAGGTGAGGATACCTCGCTTTCATTTCCGCTTTCTAATTCCCGTGTCATTTCTCTATAAAGCATGATTCCTCCACAAAACTTTAACTTGTGGTATGACCTTTTCTTGCCTAGGACATGCTCCTTCCTATCCAAAATCTTGACAGTACCTCCTCATACGTTAAGTCTTCTTGGCTATCTCGTCCGGTTCTAACTCTATAACGTGATTTGGGTCTTTCACATATTTACGGCAATCCGATATGTGAAACACATTATGAACACGAGACATACTTGGAGGTAACGCAAGTCTATAGGCTACATTTCCTACTCGGTCAAGAATTTGAAATGGACCAATAAATCGTGGATTGAGCTTTCCTCTCTTCCCAAATCTTGTAACTCCCTTCCATGGAGCAACTCATGATAATACATGATCCCCTACACTAAATTCCACATCTTTTCGATGAAGATCCGCATAACTCTTTTGTCGATCTTGTGCCGTTTGTATACGTTGTCGAATCATTTGGATCTTTTCTGTAGTCATACGTACTAACTCGGGTCCCAACAATGTTGCTTCACCCACCTCATCCCAACATATTGGAGAACGACATTTTCGTCCATATAATGCTTGAATGGAGCCACACCTATACTTGCTCGATAAGCTGTTGTTGTAGGAGAATTCCACCAATGGTAAATACTTATCCCAACTACCCTTGAAGTCTAGGACACGAGTCTTAATATATCTTCTTGAGAGTTTGAATAGTCCTCTCGATTGTCAAAATCTGCTTTGGGGATGGTATGCTTAGAACTAAATCGCAAATCGTGTGCCCATAGCTTTTTGCAAGCTAACCCAAAATCTTGAAGTGAATCTTGGGTCACGATCCAAACTATGGATACAGCATGCCATACAACCTCACAATCTCATTTACGTATACATACTAGCAAGACGTTCAAGGAATAAGTCTCCGTGACGGCAAGAAATGAGCGATTTGGTTAATCTATCAACAATAACCCAAATAGCATTGATGCCTTGAGAAACCGTAGGAAGACCCGTAACGAAATCCATGGTAATGTGTTCCCACTTCCATTTCAGAATCTCAAGTGGTTGCAACGGACCCTTAGGTACTAGATGCTCCGCCTTTACACGTTGACAAATTAAACACATTGAGATAAACTTTGCAATCTCTCTCTTCATATTGTTCCACCAAAATGTATGTCAAGATCACGATACATTTTAGTACTTCCAGATGGATTGCAAATGGTGTATTGTGTGCCTCCATCATAATCTTGTTCTTCAAATCGTAGTCGTTAGGAACACAAAGTCTAGAGTGGACTCAAGTATTCCTTCTTCATCAATTCTCGCCCTAATAGCTCCTTCTTGTACTTTCTTCTTCATATGCATCATCTTGCCTGGGGCTTCGGTGGCTTGATTAAAGTCGATTATACTTGTATATCATCACGTGGGTACCTAGAGTTTTCATCTCCATCTCTATTATTTGTAAATTATACTGAAATTAGTCTTTGACAATATCGCATTTTCTTCCCCATATGATCTTCTACTCAATGCATACGATCTTTACTACTCAATGTCATCTCCTCTTGAGTTCTTCACTCTTCCCACATTCCTTTGCTTCCACAATTTTGTATCTCTACGAAGTCACTTTAGCGACCGAGGATGGCATGGTAGGTTGCTCTCCAACATGTAGCACGCTCACAATGAAATGAGTCTCCTCTTGAGTTCTTTCGAAGCTCTTCCCACATTCTTGAAATAAATGGGAAAAATCAATAACAACAGAATATTATTCAAATCGCTCCATCCGTTGACTTCATGGCTTATGAAAATGTTTGACTACAATGGTATGATTGCTTGAATTGAATAACACAAAAGCAATCAATTTGGCATCGCCAAAATCACATCAAAAGAAATATCTCAATAGAAATAAGGTTAACGGTAATGTGATAGTGCCAACTTTGAATCAAGCAAGATTTTTAAACAATCTGTATTAATTTCAAGCGTTGGCATGTTAAAAAAGAATAACCAGTAAGGTTATAAACGCGAACAGAATTTATAATTAACGGTATTCTCTAGTGTTAAATAAAGTTTAATTTAAATTAAGTCACGACAAACGCTCTTAACTTGACTTTAATTAACTACTTTTTTCGGGACATCCTTTTGAGTCACCATTCCGACATCTTTTTGAGTCACATTCCTACCGGATGGATTTCGATATCGTCTAATCTCGAAGCGATATGTCCTTCTTTTCCACATTATAGCATACCTTAAATGTGCCAGGCGATTTGGTGCGATATGTCCCTCTTTCCCAAGATTTATAACCACCAAATCTTTTTTAAAATCTCCTCTCAACTCGCTTTCTTCTATTTTCATGGCCCACGATTACCACCAGAGTGGTTACGCCTTTTATATACCTCATCCATAGAGAAAAATTTATGAGAAATGAGATCTTGACGATTTCTCATCTCCATGGGGGATAACTCACTTACGCGTCGTGATGGGACACCGTCATGTTATTCGCTCCCATCTAATAAACTCCACTTCCTTCGTATAGACGAATACTTTTCGAGGAAGTACTTGTCATTAAACTGCTTCTAAAAGCGCTCTATGACATCTTTGAGTGCATTTGGATGGGTACCTTCATGACTCAATGGAACCTTACATTTCCTCCGTCATCCCAAGACATCGAATATCTTGGTAATTTGCTTGACCCATCTTTCCGCCACGATCGGATCTGGCTTCTTAAATTCGGGTGGTCCCAACTCTTTGAACTACTTTTGTGAATCATTTCTCCTCAGTTTTGAACACGAGTCTCCTCGGCCTCGATTTTGCATGAGATGCTGCGAATATTCCCTCGACATTACATGCAGAATATTCCGCATGCAATATTCAACGAATATTCTCGACAAAATGAATATTTTATAACCACTTGCTTATTTTGAAATATTTGCGTATTTAACCCTTAACTATCCACATTAATCAAATCAACCCTTACTATTTCAAAATAATAAATAAAAGAAATTCCTTTTTATTTAAAAAAATTTCGGGGTCTTACAGTTTACAAAATAAGCAAGTGGTTATAAAATATTCATTGTTGTCGGGGAATATTCAGTTGGTCGTGGAATATTCTTGCTGTCAGGGAATATTCTTACGACGACGAGACCTTTTGTGGGTCCTATAACGGAAAGCGGTTGGATGAAGAAAACGACAAGTATGAATTTTTTTATAAATAATGGCGTAGTTGTTACCGTTAACATTGTTGGAATACCCGATGGTTAAAACACAAGAATACGCTGTGGTGCATAAGAAGACACTCTGATATTACCAATTATTGATTCTTACGTAAGAAGTCACTACTCAATAATTATTACAGTAATTACTATTCAATATTTTATTGATTCAATAATTGTTGTGTTGATAATTTATATTGTTTATTCAATAATTGTCATTGCACAATATTTTAAATTATCATATCAATAATTTATATTATTTGAATAATATTATTAGATAGCATTATTGACAATGTCTAAGGAAGTTCTGTCTAGGAGATGTTATTTAATTGCGTGCCAGTAAGGAGAAATCTTTACCGGAAGGCCCCCTCTTTCCTAGGAATGACCTGGTTGTCATTATTGTGATTCTGTAATATTATTTGTGAATAATTAATTATTGATTTATATGATACGAAAAATATTTATTTTATGTGTATATAAATAGAGAAATTTTTAGAAAAGTGACAATTATTGAAAATTGATATTTATATTTTCTGATAAATAATTCATTCAAATATATTATTACATTATAAATGTATAATGCGATAATATAATAATATAATAATGGTGATATTTTTACAATGAATGTGTGATATATGAATAAATGAGGAGGAAGAGTATTTTTGTTACAATAATGCTAAAAACATGTTAAACATCTTAGTGGATCCCATTTTTGACTGAAATTTGATTATAGCCTACAAAATCGTCCATATGTAGATTTTGGTCATTTTCCGTTTGGAATTTGGAAAAACTTAAATGTACAAAGTTGTAGAGAATTGAATTTCCTATGGAATGGACATAAGATTCAAATTTTTCTAATAAAAAGGCTATGTATTATGAACTATTGAAGTTCCAGAAAATTGAGTCTGAATTGATTTGTTACAAATAATGTTTAAAACATGTTTTCCATGTTGGTGGGCTCCACTTACATGTGTAAAATTCTGAAATCTGATTTCAAGTGTGCGTAGGAAATTTTTTATACATAATATTATTTTATTAAATTTTCTACTTTGGTGTTCTAAGCATTTTTCCTATAAATAGGATGCTTATGTTAGAATTGAAAATCACACCAGAATCTGAAGTTTTCTCTCTATAATATCGAGCGTATTTTTGTGAGTATTTAGATACTTTGAGTGTTGCTATACGGTGCAAGTTTCCTTCAACATTATATCCGATATTCCAGTCAAAAGTACTGTTCTTTTGAGGTAAGAGATTGTAAGGGACTGTGACACCCCCAAAATAGGTATACATCATACATTCTGAGTCGCCAAATACATCGTACAGAAACAAATACAACTTCAGTAATACAATTGTCGTGCAAAATACGACAACACATATATTATGAGTTTGAATACAACTATTGTCTAATAAAGAGTATACAAACTCAAAAGGAGTCCTCATTACAATTATTGATACACTATTTTACAAAATAGTGAGGACTACTAATACAACTATCCTGAACCATCATTCCATACCCCGACTAGTTCCTGCTATGTTCTCACCTCCTGAGAAGAAAAATGGAACAAAAAGGAAAAGGGTGAGCTCAACTAGCCCAGTAAAGAATATTATGACTAAGATAATATATAATAATTTATCATTAGTCTTCAACAGGGAAAAATATGATAAAATATAATAGACAACAAGTTTTAGATCAACAACTGCAGCGGAAGAGCAATCCATTAGAAGAGTCAAGTAGAGAAAGAATTCTAATATCTTCTAAGATTTAAAAGTCCATCATCAATATTTTATCCTTGTAACATCAATCAATAGACATCTTGAATCAAATATTCATCTTTGCACTACAGGCCAAAGATATTCATTTGTATCACCAGTTGGTCATGTTCATCTCAACACCTGTTTATCTTTGCACTACGGGCCAAAGATATTCATTAGGTAATCATTCCTCTTTGCACTATAGGCCAAAGATATTCATCAGTTAATCATTCATCTTTGCACTACATGCCAAAGATATTCAGTAATATCATCATTTAGGACTGAGGATGATGAAAATATCTTAAAGAAAATGAATCTAGTGAGATAAAAGATCAAAGATTAGGGATTCGTACTTTAGTTTATCCATGTTCAAAAATACTCCATAATAACCAATTGTGAAGCAGAATTCAAAAATAAAGATCAAAACATGGATACAATCAAAGATAGTAACCATAGTAGACATCTTGGACAAAAAGGAGAAAATTTCATTTTTCGGTGAATAGTATCGTGATTCGTGAATAAAGTGTCGTTATATCGAATAGTAACCCCGACACAAAAAGGTAGAAATTCCACAATAAAATCCAAACCAATATTTCGATATAATGATATTGAAAGAATAACATCATTATGATGGAAATAACATCCCTTACCTCAAAATATTAGTACTTCTGATCGGAATATCGGTATAAGGCTGAAGGAAACTTGCACTGATGAATAACAACTCACAAAGTATCTAAATACTCACAAAATACGCTCGATAATATAGAGAGAGAAAGAGAGAAAACTTGTTTCTGGTGTGATTTTCAATTCTAACTAAGCACCCTATTTATAGGAAAATGCTTAGAACGCCATAGCAGACTAATCTGTTACCTGATGGCTTTACCTGCTACTATTCAAGCCCATCACTTTTGCAAATAAATTCCAGCACATTTCATTTTTCACCAACCAAAAGTGGAGCCCACTATATTTTTAGTAAAAATATTTATTTCTGAAACTTCAATAATTCATAATAAATAGCCCTTTTATCAGAAAAATTTGAATCTCATGTCTATTCCATAGGAAACTAAATTCTCTACAACTTTTTAAGTTTAATTTTTTCCAAATTCCAAACGAAAAATGACCGAAATCCACATACGGACGATTTTCAAAACCTCCATTCCGACAAAATACTGATAAAACACCTCAGCATTAATTCCTTCATTTATAACCATAATAAATATATTCATCATTTATATCTGCATAAAATAAATATTTCCTTATCATATAAATCAATAATTGATTATTCACAAATAATATTACAGAATCATAATTATGACAACCAGGTCGTTCCCAGGAAAGAGGGGGTTTTCCGATAAGGATTTCTCCTTATTGGCGCGCAATTAGGCTACCAAACCCCTTTCCTAGACAGAACTTCCTCAGACATTGCCAATAATGCTATCTAATAATATTATTCAAATAATATGAATTATTGATCTGATAATGGGAAATACTGTGTAGTGACAATTATTGAAACAATAATAATATAAAATATCAACGTAGCAATTATTGAATCGATAAAATAAAATATTGAACAGTAATTACTGTAACAATTATTGAGTAGTGCCTTCTTACGTAAGAATCAATAATTTAAAAATACTATGCAATACCGTGTGCTACTGTGAAACCACGCGTATAACTGTATTTTAACCACCGGGTATTCCAACAGTGTTAACGGAACAACTACGCCATTATTTATAAAAACTCAAACTTGTTGTTTTCTTCATCCAAATATTTTCTGTTATGGGGCCCACAAATGGCTGCACCGTCGTATGAATATTCCCCGACAGCAAGAATATTCCACGACCAAACGAATATTCCCCGACAAAAATGAATATTTTATAACCACTTGTTTATTTTGCAAAATTTGCACATTTCTCCCATAACCAAAGCATTATATCAAATTAACACCTTATTATTCACAGTAATAATTAGAGGAAATTTGATTTTTATTTATATTAAGTTGGGGTCTTACAACATTCCCTCCTTATGAAATTTCGTCCTCGAAATTGACGTACGTACCTGGTGTTTCGAAAAGGTGAGGATACCTTGCTTTCATTTCTGATTCTAACTCCCATGTCATTTCTTCAATAGCATGGTTTCTCCACAAAACCTTAACTTGTGGTATAACCTTGGTGCGTAGGACATGCTCTTTCCTATCCAAGATCTTAACAGGTACCTCCTCGTACGTTAAATCTTCGGCTATCTCGTCTGGTTCTAACTCAATAATGTGGTTCGAGTCTTTCACATATTTACGAAGCATAGATATGTGAAAAACATTATGAACATGAGACATGCTTTGAGGTAATGCGAGTTTATAGGCCACATTTCCTATTCAGTCAAGAATCTCAAATTGACCAATAAATCGTGGATTGAGATTTCCTCTCTTCCCAAATCTTGTAACTCTTTTCCATGGAGCAGTACATAACAATACATGATCCCCAATATTAAATTCCACATCCTTTCGTTGAAGATCCGCATAACTCTTTTGTCGATCCTGTGCCATTTGTATACATTGTCAAATCGTTTGGATCTTCTTTGTAGTCATTTATACAAACTCTGGTCCCAACAACGTTGCTTCTCCCACCTCATCCCATCATACTGGAGAGCAACACTTTTGTCCATACAATGCTTCAAATGGAGCCACACCTATACTTGCTTGATAACTGTTGTTGTAGGAGAATTCCACCAATGGTAGGTACTTATCCCAACTCCCTTTGAAATCTAGGACACAGAGTCTTAATAGATCTTCAAGAGTTTGAATAGTCCTCTCTGATTGTCCGTCCGTTTGAGGATGGTATGCCGAACTGAATCGTAAATCCGTGCCCATAGCTTTCTACAAGCTAACCCAAAATCGTGAAGTGAATCTTGGGTCACGATCCAAAACTATGGATACTGGCATGCCATGCAATCTAACAATCTCATTTACGTATATACTGTTAGGTTTGTAATATTCATAACGCAATCAAAATTGCAAAATTAAGCGGAAGCGAGTAAAATCAGAGTTTAAAATTTTTACAAACCATATACCCGAATCACCCTTTATGCACAATTATTAATTAAAAGAAAAAGATAACGAATGAGAATCATACCCTTGAAGATCGAGCTTCCTCAGGTACGAGTTCACCTCCAATCCTTTTCGCGTTCAACTTGAATCCACCGGGTTTGTTCCTTCCTTTGATCAACGTTAGCCACCCAAATGTTTGGCCTCTAGAGGTGATCCACCAAGGAAGAAGATTTTTCAAGAAGATGGGTGGTTGGCTCAAACCCTAGTTTTTCCTATCTTTATAGAAAGGGCGTACTCTCCAACTAATTGGAATTATTACGTACATCACAGATATCTGATATAAGACTACTCTTATAAAGATATCAGGTAACCTTCTTTAATAAAATAAGGTATTATTTAATTAAACTCTTTTAATTAAATGGGCTCCCTAATCTTATTAGGGATAATTAATTAAACTCCTTTAACTAATTTTCCCTCCTAATCCTATTAGGAATAAATGAGTGTACTTATATTAAATTAATTCCTAAACTCTTTTAAAATTAAAATAATAATAATTGTAATAATATTAATAAGACTCTCTCTTATTAATTTATATTTAATATTTCTAAAATATTAAATAATAAATATTAAGTTATTTAATTTATTCTATCACCATAGATTAAATTAAATATACTTAACATATTATTACGATTATGCCATTAACTTCTTAAATAATTATTCATCCTTTTATGGTGTGACCGCTTAGGTTCTCCATATTAAACCTATTGTGAATAAATCAATTAGAACAATTCTAATCTTATTTAAATAAATAAATTAAACAATTAATTTATTTAAATAAATAATATTTATTCTACAATAGGGATAAGCCTCCCTAGCGATCAAACGACTTTCCGGATAATATAGATTTCAACATTAATCATTAAAGAACCTTTGAGTAAATAGTTACCGCACAATTCAATCCTTCCACCATACTGATGTCCCAATTAAATATAAGACATGGAATTCTCACAAGTCTTATTTTATTTAATTATATGTATTTTTCGATCCTTAAATGCACAACTCAAATAATGCAAATTAGAAACTCCTTTCTAATTTCATTCTTCCTCGCCAAGGACTCTTTGGGTTGTCATTTATCGAATCACATAGGACATTTCTCTTCTTTTATTAGAAGTGGTAGATTCTTTATTGATCATACATTATCTCCATGTACAACTTATTATACCCAAGCATACCCTTTGATATACCCTAAGGGTCTTAAGGAATAAGTCAAAGTATAACTCATCATACACAAAATACTATGATGATCTCAAGTCCAAGGATTACTTGTACTACTATCACTACAGGAATTTCTATTGACAGGCAAATAAAACTCCATTAGGTATTCCTTAGTGAGCCATGTTCAGTGAACTTATTCTCGAATAAGCACCTACATACTTGCTTTAGTGTCTCCACACAAATGATCATGAGATCAATCATCCTCATCCAATGAGCAAGCAACGTATGTACCAATCTATCCGGATTCACTAATCCCCAATTTAGTAATCCAATGATTGGGAACTATTTTAGTTTTAAGCTTTCTAAGAATTTAGATCTCATTAGAATGATCATCATCATTATTCTAAAAGCTTTGCTTAAAACTATGGGTTTATCACATATTATAAAACAGCATCATGTAGATAATTAAAAGCCTTTAATAAATTAATACTTTTTATTAATAAATGAATAAGATTGTTACAAAGTATATGCTTTATCATCAAACATGATTGGCTTGTGTGCATACTACTTTCACATACTAGCAAGACGTTCAAAGGAATAAGTCTCCCGTATAGGCAAGAAATGAGCAGACTTGGTTAATCTATCAACAATAACCCAAATCGCATCTATGCCTTGAGAAACCTTGGGAAGACCCGTAATGAAATCCATAGTAATGTGTTCCCACTTCCATTTCGAAATCTCAAGTTGTTGCAATGGACCCTTCGGAACTTGATGCTTCGCCTTTACATGTTGACAAGTTAAACACCTCGAGATAAACTCCGCGATCTCTCTTTTCATATTGCTCCACCAAAATGTATGTCGAAGATCATGATACATTTTGGTATTCCCATGATAGATTGCAAACGGTGTGTTGTGTGCCTCCATCATGATTCTATGCTTCAAGTCAGAATCGTTAGGAGCATAAAGTCTAGAGTTGACTCGAAGTATTCCTTCTTCATCGATTCTTGCTTCTGAAATAACACCTTCTTGCACTTTCTTCTTCATACGCATCAGCTCCATGTCCGTAGCTTGAGCAGCTTTAACTTTATCAATTAAAGTCGGTTCTACTCGTATGTTTGATATCTTCACGTGGGTACTTGGAGCCTTTACCTCTATCTTCATCCTTTGTAAGTCATATAAAATGGACCTTTGTGTTAACAACATTGCATTCGTACCCGCATATGATCTTCACTCAATGCGTCAGCTACCACGTTTTCTTTTCTAGGATGATATTGGATGGTATGATCATAATCTTTCAACAGCTCGAGCCAACGTCGTTTCCGCATATTGAGTTCCTTTTGGGTGAAGAAATATTTGAGGCTTTTATGATCTGTATAGATCTCCACTTTTTCCCCCATACAGGTAGTGTCTCCAGATCTTCAACGTGAAAACAACTATTGCCAACTCCAAATCATGATTAGAATAATTCCTCTCATATTCTTTGAGTTGTCGCGAGGCATAGGCTATGACTTTCCCATGTTGCATGAGAACACATCCTAACCCTTTGCCTGAAGCATCGCTGTAGATAACAAATCCATCCGAACCAGATGGTATTATCAGAACAGGTGCCGAAATGAGCCTCCTCTTGAGTTCTTGAAAACTCTTCTCACAATCTTCGCTCCAACCGAATTTTGTATCTTTATGAGTCAGCTGAGTTAACGGAGTAGCAATTCGAGAAAATCCTTCCACGAATCTCCGATAGTAACCAGCTAAGCACAGAAAGCTACGTACTTCAGTCACCAACTTTGGTTTCTCCCAACTTTGTATTGCTTCAATCTTCGTCAGGTCGACAGATACTCCATGTTTTGACACCACGTGCCCAAGGAATGCTACTTCCTTAAGCTAGAACTCGCATTTCTTCAGCTTGGCATATAGCTTGTTATCACGAAGCCTTTGCAGTACCAGCTTCAAATGGTGCTCATGATCTTCACGGCTTTTAGAATAGATGAGGATGTCATCAATAAAGACAACAACGAATTGATCCAAATATTCTTTGAACACACGGTTCATCATATCCATAAAAGCACCAGGAGCATTAGTCAATCCAAAAGACATAACTAAGAATTCATAATGCCCGTACCGAGTTCTGAAGGCAGTCTTTGGAATATCCTCAGTTTTAATCTTCAGATGATGATATCCAGAACGAAGATCGATCTTTGAAAAGAATTGTGCTTCTTGCAACTGGTCAAACATGTCATCAATGCGAGGTAACGGATACCTATTCTTGATGGTGACATGTTTCAATTCTCGGTAGGCAATTAAAAGTCTCATACTCCCATCTTTCTTCTTTACGAATAACACAGGAGCACCCCAAGGAGATGTAAGACGAATGAAACCGATGTCCAATAACTCCTGTAGTTGTACCTTTAACTCCTGAAGTTCAATAGGAGCCATTCGATATGGGGTTTTAGAAATGGGCTTTGTACCAGGTTCAAGGTCAATAAAGAATTCAACTTCACGCTCGGGGTAGACCGGAAGTTCTTGAAATCGTCCGAAATTCACTAACAATAGAAATATTATTCAAATCTGACGTGTTTTTGTTCAAGTCCGTGACATGGGCTAAGAAAGCTTGACATCCGTTTTTTAATAAACGAATAGCTTTATGGCTTGATATGACAATGATTAAGTTTAATGGTTTGGTTGTTCGAATTCGCATAATAGGTTGGTTAGGAATATGAAAACTAACAACCTTACGAAAACAATCAATTTTAGCATGATGCGTGGTTAACCAATCAATCCCTAAAATCACATCAAAAGAAAGTATTTTCAACGAAATAAGATCGGCAGGTAATGTTATGGTTCCAACTTGAATCAAGAAATATTTATAAACAGTAGATGTAGTGAAAGTTTCTCCTAATGGAATCTCAACAGATATGTCTAGGTCTATTTTCTCCGGAGTCAAGTTCAAATGTTGAGCACAAGCAGGAGAGATAAAATAATGGGTAGAACCGGTATCTAATAAGGTATAAACTTTGCAAGAGTTTATGATTAGCTTACCCGTGATCACCTCGTTCGGGTTTCTCGCATTTTGGCAAGTCATGACAAACGCCCTCCCTTGAACCACCGACTTTGTTTTGTCCATAGTCGCCTTTGGTGTCGCCGTCCCAGCTGGACTTGACTTCGCTACCGGACAAAACTGGGCTATATGATTGTCTTTTACACAACTGAAACACTCCTTGGAATGCTATTAACAGTTTGGACTTATGTGTCCCTCCTCTCCGCATCTGTAGCATCTAACTGGCGGTCGTTCTCCTCCCCTAGAATTTGTTGTTGGTGCTGCTGCTGATGTCTTTCCGTCATTGTTGAATCTCCTCTTTCTGAAATTTCTACTTGACTCACCTCTCCTATTATCATGGCCACGATTACCACCCGAGTGGTTACCACTTTTGCCTTTATTCTTTCCTCCCCGCTGGTTATCATCGCTCTGATGACTGCTGTCACCGGTATGACCCTAATTGTGGTCCCTTGGTTGAGCATACTCATTATCTCGCTCTAATAATTGAGCCCTGTTGACAACATCTGAATATAAGGAAAATTTATTAGAGATAAGATAATGTCGAATCTCGAGTTCTAGACCTCTCAGAAACATCCTCGTCATTCGTTCCTCATTCTCGACCAAATGAGGTGCAAACTTGGATAACTCTGCAAACTTCGCTTCGTACTGGGACACCGTCATGTTGTTTTATTCCAGTCTGATAAACTCCACCTCCTTCATATGATGAATACTTTCAGGAAAGTACTTGTCATTAAATAGTTTCTGAAATGTTTCCCAAGACATGTTGAGTGTTCTTTGGTCGAGTACGCTTCACGATTCCCACCAAGATGTCACCTCACCGCGGAACATAAAGGTGGCGAATGGAACCTTCTGTTCCTCCGTGCATCCCAAGACATCGAATATCTTGGTAATATGTTTGACCGACGTTTTCGCCTTAATCGGATCCGGCTTTTCCGCAAATTCTGGTGGTCCCAACTCTTTGAACTGCTTGGCTGTGATAAGCCACGCGTTGCTATCATTTCCACCCGTATTTTGTACACGAGTCTCCCTCGTCTGGTTTTGCATGAACTGCAAAAAGCTTCTAAACATCCCATCATTCATCATTTGTTCGGTAGTGTTGTTTATAGGTGGAATATTGCCTTCCTATTGCACGTTCCCCTAGGTAGTGATTAAAGGTGTCTCCACGGTCTCATTCACTCCATTGTTAATATTTCCAGCTGCCATTCTCAAATACTGCCATAAAACAAGGGTTAATTGACATGTCACATATTATCCCTATACTCTGACCGACCAACCAAATAACAAATAAACTCATCTCAGCCAGGGATCATATCCATAAGCTCTAATACCAACTATGACGCACCCAAAATAGGTATACATCACCCATTCCGAGTCGCCAAATACATGGTACAGAAACAAATACAACTTCAGTAATACAATTATCGTGCAAAATATGACAACACATATACTGTAAGTTTGAATACAACTATTGCCTAATAGAGAGTATACAAACTCAAAAGGAGTCCTCATTACAATTATTGATACACTATTTTACAAAATAGTAAGGTCTACTAATACAACTATCCTGAACCATCACTCCATACCCCGGCTAGTTCCTGGTATGTTCTCACCTCCTGAGAAGAAAAATAGAACAAAAAGAAAAAAGGTGAGCTCAACTAGCCCAGTAAAGAATATTATGACTAAGATAATATACAACAATTTATCATTAGTCTTCAACAGGGAAAAATCTGATAAAATATAATAGACAACAAGTTTTAGATCAACAACTGCAGCGGAACATCAATCCATTAGAAGAGTCAAGTAGAGAAAGAATTCTTCTATCTTCTAAGATTTAAAAGTCCGTCATCAATATTTTATCCCTGTAACATCAATCAATAGACATCTTGAATCAAATATTCATCTTTGCACTATAGGCCAAAGATATTCATTTGTATCACCAGTTGGTCATGTTCATCTCAACACATGTTCATCTTTGCACTATGGGCCAAAGATATTCATTAGGTAATCATTCATCTTTGCACTACAGGCCAAAGATATTTATGAGTTAATCATTCATCTTTGCACTACAGGCCAAAGATATTCAGTAATATCATCATTTAGGACTAAGGATGATGAAAAATATTTTAAAGAAAACGAATCTAGTGAGATAAAAGATCAAAGATTAGGGATTCGTACTTTAGTTTATCCAAGTTCAAAAATACTCTATAATAACCAATTGTGAAGCAGAATTCAAAAATAAAGATCAAAATATGGATACAATCAAAGATAGTAACCATAATAGACATCTTGGATAAAAGGAGAAAATTTCATTTTTAGATTGAATAATGTCGTAATTCGTGAATAGTCTTTGTATATGTGAATAGTGCTGTATACGTGAATAGTAACCCCGACACAAAAAGGTAGAAATTCCACAATAAAATCCATACCAATATTTCGGTATAATGATATTGAAAGAATAACATCATTATGATGGAAATAACATCCCTTACCTCAAAATATCAGTACTTCTGATTGAAATATCGGTATAAGGCTGAAGGAAACTTGCACTGATGAATAGAAACTCACAAAGTATCTAAATACTCACAAAATACGCTCGATAATATAGAGAGAAAGAGAGAAAACTTGTTTCTGGTGTGATTTTCAATTCTAACTAAGCACCCTATTTATAGGAAAATGCTTAGAACGCCATAGCAGACTAACCTATTACCTGCTACTATTCAAGCCCACCACTTTTGAAAATAAATTCCAGCACATTTCATTTTTCACCAACCAAAAGTGGGGCCCACCATATTTTTAATAAAAATATTTATTTTTAAAACTTCAATAATTCATAATAAATAGCCCTTTTATCAGAAAAATTTGAATCGCATGTCTATTCCATAGGAAATTAAATTCTCTACAACTTTATAAGTTTAAATTTTTCCAAATTCCAAACGAAAAATGACCGAAATCCACATACGGATGATTTTTAAAACCTCCATTCCGACAAAATACTGATAAAACACCTCAGCATTAATTCCTTCATTTATAACCATAATAAATATATCCATCATTTATATCCACATAAAATAAATATTTCCTTATCATATAAATTAATAATTAATTATTCACAAATAATATTACGAATCACAATTATGATGACGAATGTCGTTCCCGAAGAAAGACGGGGCTTTCTAATAAGGATTTCTCCTTATTGGCGCCATGATTAGTTGACGAAACCCTTTCTGAAGATGTAACTTCCTTAGACATTGCCAATAATGCTATCTAATAATATTATTCAACTAATATGAATTATTAATCTGATAATGTGAAATAATGTGCAGTGACAATTATTGAAACAACAATAATATAAAATATCAAGGTAGCAATTATTGAATCAATAAAATAAAGTATTGAACAGTAATTAGTGTAACAATTATTGAGTAGTGCCTTCTTACGTAAGAATCAATAATTCAAAAATCTTTATAATATCTGCGTCTTCTTATGAAACCACGCCAGATTCTCAGATTTTAACCACCGGTATTCCAACGGTGTTAGCGGAACAACTACGCCAGTTATTTATAAAAACTCAAACTTGTCGTTTTCTTCATTCCAACCGGTTTTTCAGATTATGGGGCCCACAATGGTCTTGCTACCAAATGCGAATATACCCCAAGCAATGAAGAATATTCCACGACCAAACGAATATTCCCCGATAAAAATGAATATTTTATAACCACTTGCTTATTTTGCAAAATTTGCACATTTCACCCATAACCAAAGCATTATATCAAATTAACACCTTATTATTCACAATAATAATTAGAGGAAATTTGATTTTTATTTATAATAAGTTGGGGTCTTACAAGTATAGTAAGGGATATTGTCATTATTAGGGTAAGGGATAGTAAGGGATGGTAAGAGAGTTATTTTCTTCGTAAATGATGTTATTCTTTCAATATCATTATACCGAAATATTGGTATGAATTTTATTATGAAATTTTTACCTTTTTATGTTGAGGTTACTATTCACGAGTTACTATTCACGAAGTATGATGATTTTTCTTATGGAATTTCTACCTTTTAGTGTCGGGGTTACTATTCACGTATACGGCACTATTCACGTATAAGGCACTATTCACAGAAGAAAAAAAAATTCTTTTTTGTGTCCAAGATTATCTGTTATGGTTCCTATCTTTGATTGGATCTATGTTTTGATCTTCATTTTTGATTTCTGCTCCACAATTGATTATTATGGAGTATTTTTGAACTTGGATAAACTAAAGTACGAATCACTAATCTTTGTCTTTTTATCTCTCTATTGATTCATTTTCTTAAAAATATTTTTATCATCCTTAGTCCTAAATAGTGATATAATTAAATATATTTGGCCTGTAGTGCAAAGATGAATGATTAACAGATGAATATCTTTGGCCCGTAGTGCAAAGATGAACAGGTATTGAGATGAACATGACCAACTAGTGATACAAATGAATATCTTTAGCATGTAGTGAAAAGATGAATGTTTGATTCAAGATGTATATTGATTGATCTTATAAGGATAAAATATTGATAATGAACTTTTAAATCTTAGAAGATAGTAGAATTCATTCTCTACTTGACTCTTCTAATGGATTGATGTTTCTGTTGCAGTTGTTGATCTAAAACTGGTTTTCTATTATATTCTATCAGATTTTTCCCTGTTGAAGACTAAGGATAATTTGTTGTACATTATCTTAGTCATAATATTCTTTACTGGGCTAGTTGAGCTCAACATTTTCCTTTTTGTTCCATTTTTCTTCTCAAGATGCGAGAATGTAGCGGGTACTAGTCGGGGTATAGAATGATGGTTCTAGAAAGTTATTTTAGTAGTCCTCACTATTTTGCAAAATAATGTATCAATAATTATAATGATGACTTATTTGAGTTTGAATACTGTCTAGAAGACAATATTTGTATTTAAACTCACAGTATATGTGTTGTCGTATTTTGCACGATAATTGTAATGATGAAGTTATAGTTATTTTATGTACTATGTATTTGGCGACTCAGAATAGGTTGGGTGGATTGGACCTATTTTGGGGGCGTCACAGTTGGTATCAGAGCTTAGGGATATGGTCTCTGGCCGAGATCAGGGAATAGAACTAGGAGGGGAGAGACGAGTATTATCCTTTGCTAGTGTGTGTCCTACATAAGCTGAATTTTCTTTCTTAAGTTGATAAATTGTGATATGTTAATTAACCTTTGTTTTGAAACTGTATTCTAGAATGATATCTGAAATACAAGAGATGAGCAATGGAGAAATCATGAGGACAGGGAAGATGGAATCTGAAAAAAAAGCAAGGTATTCTCAACTCTTAGAAATACCAGGTACGTAAATTTTGGGGACGAAATTTCATAAGGAGGGGAGATTGTAAGATTCTGAATTTTATGAAATAAAAGTATTCAAATTTTTTTTATAATTATTATTTAGTAAATGGCTAAATTGATAAAAAGTTAAAATTAAAGGTGATATATGTAAAGTTTACAAAATAAGCAAGTGGTTATAAAATATTCATTGTTGTCGGGGAATATTCGGTTGGTCGTGGAATATTCATTGTTGTCGGGGAATATTTGTATGACGATCGCAGCCTTTTGTGGGCCCCATAACGTAAAAGCGATTGGATGAAGAAAACGACAAGTATGAGTTTTTTTTATAAATAACAGCGTAGGTATTACCGTTAACACTGTTGGAATACCCGGTGGTTAAAACATAGTAATACGCGGTGTTGCACAATAGCACATGGTATTACACCAATTATTGATTCTTACGTAAGAAGTCACTACTCAATAATGGTTACAATAATTACTGTTCAATATTTTATTGATTCAATAATTGTTGCGTTGATATTTTATATTGTTGATTCAATAATTGTCATTGCACAATATTTCAAATTATCATATCAATAATTTATATTATTTGAATAATATTATTAGATATCATTATTGACAATGTCTAAGGAAGTTCTGTCTAGGAGAGGTTATTTAATTGCGCTCCAGTAAGGAAAAATCTTTACCAAAAAGCCCCCTCTTTCCTGGGAACGACCTGATTGTCATTATTGTGATTCTTTAATATTATTTGTGAATAATTAATTATTGATTTATATGATAAGGAACATATTTATTTTATGTGGATATAAATGGAGGAATTTTTATAAAAGTGACAATTGTTGAAAATTGATATTTTATCTTTTACGATAAAATAATTCATTCAAATATATTATTACATTATAAATGTATAATGCGATAATATAATAATATAATAATGGTGATATTTTTACAATGAATGTGTGAGATACAATGAATGTAATTTTGCACTTGTTCTTTAATTAATTGATTTTATCTCTTAAAGAACAATTAAATTATCAATAGGGGTTTTTGTTTCATAAACTCGTCCTTATTTTTGTTATAATGGGCTATTTGGATTTTGTCATATAAAATAAAATTAATCACAATTATTTATTTTATGACATGGAATGATGATTATGAGCTTAACGATTTTTTGATTTCTATCCATAGATTAAATAATTGTGATTACTTAGGATTTAATGACAAAAGTATTATGTGTGTTAATTTTCATATTTCGTGCAACCTTATTATAGTGAAATGGTCTCTAAAAATGTGATTACTGACCTTAACAAAGGTGAAAAATTGGATGATAAAAATTATTACCTTTGGTCCAAAAAAATTCAATATCTGCTTAATGAGTTAGATGTGCTTGAAACTTTAGCTACCACTATGCAACCGCTTGAGGAGGGCACCACTGTTCAGCACCGTCGAGACAAACAAACCTACGATGAATGGGCCAAGAAGGATCGTTGTGCGCGTTTTACCATGTTAAGCAGCATGCACAACGACCTTATTGGCGAATTTGAGTCTGCAAAACTGCAATGGAAATGTGGGATATGCTTAAAAAGTCCTTTGGTGGGACTACTGCTACTAGGTTGTGCGAGCTTAATTATATGTTGGACCTTTACAAGAAGGAGCCCAAACACACTATAGTGGAGCACCTTCGAGTAATGTTGGCAATGATCCGCGAACTTAATGCAACTGGCATAACCCTTACTGAAGAGCAACAGATTCAAGTTGTTCTCAGGTCTTTACCTAATGCTTGGGAGCCTTTCACGATGATTATGATACGTAATAACAGTATCAAAACTCTTGTTGATCTCAAAAGGCATCTTGAGCTTGAATATGAGCGTCGTGGTGCTAAAGATGGCAGCTTTGTTTTCATGGGTCAAGCTGGTTCGCGCAATGCAAAAGGCAAAATAATGGCAACGATCAAGTTAAGACTAATACACCAAAATAGAAGGGTAATGCTAAGCGCCGCAGTGACAAAAGAGGAGGAAAGAAGAAGATGACTTGATATAACTGTCAGAAGGTTGGACATTTTTCTCGTGAGTGCACTGAGCAAAAAAAGGTACAATCTAAATTTCTTTATTGCGATGAATACTTTGTGTGTTCACATGTTTTTCTTGCACAAAATGATTCTTCGTGGATTATTGACACAGGAACAACCAAACATGTAACTCGCGATAGGAAGGGATTCACTGAGTACCGAAGAGTTTCTAAATGGACTCAAAGTTTGTTCATGGGGAACAGTTCAGAGGAGGAAGTGCTCAGTTTTGGCACTTATCAACTGACTTTGCGAAATGGTCACACACTAATCCTTGAGGATACACTTTATGTACCAGGAATTTGATGGAACTTAATATCAGTTGTAGCTTTAGTTAGAATAGGGTATTCTTTTTCCTTCGGCAGTAGTAGCGTATCTATTTATTTTCAAAATGATTTTGTAGGATATGGTATTTTATCGGATGGTTTTTATGTTTTGAATAAAGGTGAATCCCATTTTTCTTATATTGCTTCTCATGATTATATTGTTAATGAATCATTGAAATGGCATGCTAGATTAGGTCATATTGGCCAAGAAAGGATGACTAGGCTAGCTCAAGAAGGCCTTTTAGGCTCACTCGCTAAAGTTAACCTTCCAGTATATGAACCTTGTTTAGCAGGAAAGGCAAAAAGAAAACCTTTTGGGAAGGCAGTGAGGGCCATTAATCCTTTAGAGCTAATTCATTCTGACATTTGTGGTTCAATGAATGTTAGAGCACGACATGGTGGTAACTATTTCATCACTTTTATAGATGATTATTTGCTATAAGGATATGTCTATTTAATTTCTCATAAGTCCTAAGCATTAGATTACTTTAGACGTTTCGTTGCTGAAGTTGAGAATAAAAAAGATAGATCCATAAAGGTTCTTAGAACCGATCGTGGATGCGAATATTTATCTAAGCAATTTAAAGGACTCAGTGAGGAAAAAGGTATCATCAGACAGCTAACTATTCCTGGCACTCCGCAACAAAATGGTGTTGCAGAAAGAAGGAATCGTACGCTATTAAAGATGGTTAGGTCGATGAAGGCACAAGCTGGTCTTCCAATTAATTTTTGGGGAGATGCACTAATGACTGCTGCCTACATCCTTAATTACGTGCCTAGTAAGTCAGTTACTTCTACACCATATGAGTCTTAGGAAGGCAGAAAACCAACCCTTGATCATTTAAGACCATGGGGGTCGACAGGATATGTGCGCATTTCTTCCTAATAACTTGGGAAGTTAGACTCTAGAGGAATGAAGGGTATCTTTATAAGGTATCCTGAACACTCGAAGGGTTATGTGATGATATGTGAACAAAATGATGGAGTAATGACTGAGATTGAATCACGAGATATGGAATTCATAGAGAATGAGTTTCCAAGCAGGGGTGACACGAGAAAGGATTTTGAGCTATATGAAATGGTCGAATCAGTGGGAGACGTTTCACCATCCCTTAGCGAAGGAAGGGAATTTAATTCTCATCATTTTGTCTCTAAGGATGGTGGGAATCATCTACCGCCTAACGGGGCACCACCTGATTCACAAAATCTTGAGCCACGTCATAGCAAACATGCAAAAGTACCTCGAATTTTTTTTGAAATTGAAGAGGAATCCCTTCTTGTGCTTTAAGGAGAGACCCTTATGTGCACTTTAAAAGATGATAATTAGCCTGTTACATATAAGGGATCTCTCAATTCACCTTCTCGTAATGAATGGATAGATGCTATGGAAGATGAAATTGGTTCTATGGGAAAGAACCAGGTTTGGGAGTTGATTGATCTACCGCCTGGTCGTAAGGCCATTGGAAACAAATGGGTTTTCAAAATTAAACGAAAGGCGGATGGATCAATCAACAAGTATAAGGCTCGTCTTCTGGTGAAAGGGTTCACCCAGAAGGAAGGTGTGGACTATAATGAGACATTTTCACCAGTTGTGAGAATTGGCTCCATTCGCCTTATTCTAGCTATTATCGCACGTTCAGATTTAGAGCCTTATTAGATGGACGTTAAAACTGCATTTTTATTTGGAGAACTAGATGAAGAGATTTATATGAATCAACCAATTGGCTTTGAGGTTATGGGATAAGAGCGCAAAGTGTGCAAGCTCAAACGTTCCATTTATGGCTTAAAGCAATCATCTAAACAATGGTATTTTTGATTTCATCGAGCCATCATTGCAATCATCTAGACAATGGAATTTTTGATTTCATCGATCCATCATTGCTGATGGGTTTACAATGATTGAGGAAGATCATTGTGTGTATGTTAAACGGGTTGACAAAAGCTTTATGATCTTGTGTTTGTATGTTGATGACATCTTGATTGCTGGAAATGATATGGGATTGATTGTCGCCACTAAAAAGTGGTTATCATCTAATTTTGAGATGAAAGACATGGGTGAGGTAGAATTTGTACTCGAAATTAAGATCTATAGGGATCGCTCTATAAGATTTTTTGGTTTAAGTCAAGAGACTTATATAAAATCTATTTTAGAGCATTTTCGTATGCATAATTCTAAACCAGTTGACACTCCCATTGAGAAGGGTCATAAACTAAGCCAGGATCTTTGCCCTAAGACTGATCAAGAAAAAGAGCAGATGGCTCGTGTTCCTTATGCTAGTGCAGTTGGTAAGTTGAGGTATGCAATGATGTGTACATGTCCCGATATAAGTTTTGTAGTGGGGATGGTTAGTCGGTTTCAAAGCAATCCTGGATTTGCTCATTGGGTGGTAATTAAGAGGATACTTCGATACTTGAGAGGCATTATGGACTATATGTTGTGTTATCAGGGTGGTGAGCTACGCTTATAGGGGTACATCGACGCAGATTAGGCTAGTGACTTGGATGAGCGCAAGTTTACCACTAGGTATAACTTTTTGCTTTGTGGTGGAGCCATTAGTTGGTTGAGCAAGAAACAACCATGTGTTGCTTTATTTATTATGGAGTCAGAATACATTGTATGTTGCTTTGCAGTACAAGAAGCAGTATGGTTACGGAGATTCTTCAAGCGCCTGCATGTTGGATCATATTCGAGTGACCTGGTCACTATTCATTGTGACAATACGGCTGCTTTGTCTTACGTTAAGGATCCCAAATACCATGGAAAGGCCAAGCATATTGAGACTAAATTTCACTATATTAGGGATATTGTGGCACGAAAGAAGGTGGTCCTCAGACATATCTCTACGAGCGACATGGTTGTTGATCCCTTGACTAAGCCCATTCCTAGGGATGTTTTTCGAGCTCATGTTATGATTTTGGGACTTCGTAGGCCTTGATATGTTTTATGTTTGATAATGGACATCTTTTGGATATTGTTTACTATACTTTTATGCAATAAAAGTTATTATATAATGCTAATTTCTATTCAATTCTATGTTTAACTTGTTGTATATATATAAGCACACACAAAATGTCACAAGGCAAAAAGGTTGATCTACTCACACGGATAACATGCCTCGGTGCTTGTAATAGCGAGCAAGATGAGACTATTTTATGGTGGTTTAAATGGTTGGGCACCATTTTTGAGATAATATGATTTAGTCGCCTTAGCTGGGTCCAAGAAGAGGTATCAATACATACCGAACACTTTTAAGAGGTGTAGCCTTGTTTTGGGTTGTCGAACATTAGATTCATACTAGATACTATTTGAAGTACTTAGGAATGTTTTCTAAGGTTAAACGCTAGAGAGCGATTAAATACTGTCTGTACGGTGTTGTTTTACCTAGAGCTACATTTTTTTTGCACTCCACCGTAACATGAGAATTGTACCTCGTGTGCAAAAGAAGCGACATACAGAAGAGTGATGTGGTGGATCGCTATCCAATCATTGTGTGAGCCCTGTACATTAATTATTGTCCTTAGTAACTTGAACCTATGTTATGAAACAAAGACTTTGTGTTTCTACTCTAGTTTTTATTCCTAAGTTCACATAATAAGGTTCCATGGGTACTTATTTGGGAAAAAAGCAAAGTTAATGAAGATTGACATGAGAGTTTAGGGAAGACACTTGTTTGGCATCATATTCAACCGTTGGTTATGCTATTTGTGCGTAACTATTTTAAACTTTATGTATTATACTATATGTATATGTTTTTTAAAGGTTAGCATACCAAGGCAAATGGGTTTGAGTGAATTTCTAAAATTTAATTAATAAGGGATTCGAAATACTCAACAGAATGTGATCGACTAGTCTAGGACATGACGAGTTCTTTTTTTGAGATGCTTCATATTAGTTATGATGGAGACTTAATATGTGAGCTCTCGCCCTTGATATCATTTATTTCTCGTCAGTCTCACGCCAAGGCACCTGTACGAGGAAATCTAGAGATTATTGATTTGAGATGAGTATGTACCTTTATAACCCAAGTGTCTGAGTGGGAGATGTTAGTAATTGATCCGGGTCGGACCTATGGATCATGAACATCCACTTGGGTATGGGTATTAGATAACCCAATAAGGATTGGAAGAGTCCCATATCACTTGGAAGTATTTTAAATAATACGTGATATGGGTAGGACTCTATATGAGATAGCTCTCCTGATTTAGTTAGTTGTAGACTTATCCCTTACGTATTGGGTTTTACGTTAAATACTGAAGCTTACTATGTGTAGGGCTAAGGAAAAATAACGTATTATTTTTCCTATACAGTTTCTCTCTAAATACTCTCTCTAGTATTTACAAGCTTCCATCAATAGGCTTAGGTGTACTTGGTGTGAACACTTAAATAGTTCGTTCACATTGATTTCTTGTAACAACTATATATTGACGAGAAGTAAGAAGGATCGTAATAGCTGTGTTCATGGTGTCACTTGTAGAATTGGCATTTGGTTCAACCGCTTCCGCTTCGTGGATACTTACCGATTCAGATGTAAGTATTATTTATGTTTTAGTTTCCACCTAAAATTCTAACAGTTTCTAAGGTACATGCAATTTATTATTTTCTAGCACTAGAGCATAAAGCCTCCATTGTTAACCTTATATCAGTTTGTACTTATTCTCACACCGGAGCTATCCCCCGGCGGCCCAAGCCGTCAGGCTTTTGGTGTTTACCCGTTTCTGTGCAGGATTGGACGTGCTTTGGTGATTGGAGCGCGTGAAAGGATCTTGGCATTAACACTCACCAGTATCACCGCTAGTAGTTTCGGGTTCATCTCTGCCACCCACCACCACTATTTTCACTTTCTCTCCCTCCTCACCTAGACACACCCATTTGCTCATCTCTATGACTTTCTCCCTCTAGAAAAACTCTCTCTCTCTAGAAATCTCTGTTAATTCTCTCCCTAAAAAAAACTTTTGGTCTGCCTTATTTCTGACTTGGTAACAGTAATTAGGAATATAAAAAGAATTTGTAATATTGAAGAGCTTATTTTTGTTCAAAAAATAGTCAATTTCGTTCAAATGGTCCTTTGAATAATTTAGATTTAATTTTCTGTCTTAACGATTTAGAGGCATTAAGAGGGAAAACTTTTTTTATCAAATAAATTCATGTCTCCTTAACGAATAAGAGGTGGACTATTAAGATGTATTAAAATTCAATCAAACGCCACTTAAGACCGTAATACTTCTTATTAATATAACATTGTTAATTTCAATGGCGGATGGTGATCAACAATTTGTAGTGCATGATTAATTTGAACTTTGTTGAATCGTAATTTTAAACCTATGACTTCTAACAATGAAGAAAAAAGCCTTTATCCCTTGATGATTATCATGGATTAGTCGGAAGTTGGAACAATAGATGTTGGAATATTTTATTCCTTATGTGGCCTCTATTATTTATGTAATTATTGGGCTTACATATTGTATTAATTTAATCACTTTATTTATGGGTTTGGTAATTAATTATGTGGCCTATAAATAATATTCCTAATCATATTTGGCATAATGAACCCTAGGGTTTCATAATCTTGATGGACGATTTTGACCCTTAGCTATTCTATAAATAAAATAGTTAGGGTTTGGTCTCAATTGTCATCTCAAGAATTTTATATACACACCTATACATCCATCCTAAGATTGAGAGAGGTAATTGAAGATTTTCACCCTTAAGCGCAGCGGAAGCGTGATACATACAAGATGGCTTCTCTCAATTCATGTAAGTACTTAATATATGATTATTGATTTAATTTTATTCTATGCAATAGTACGTTCCTGTATAATTTATTCAACATCTGGTATCAGAGCCATGGTTTCGCTATTGTATAAAATAAAATAATTGTGTTGTTATGGTAGTGAGATTAATCCCGTAGAATAGTTTTATTAAATATGATATAAGGTCTTTCGGTATATTTTAACGAAAGTTGAAGTTGAAAATCAACTTGATCGAAAAATTAAAGTAGTGAGATTAGATAGAGGCGGAGAGTATTATGGTAAACACTCTGATACATGCCTTAAGAATCAACTTGAATGTGATCAAATGAATCTTATTCCCTATGCTTCTGTGGTTGGGAGTCTTATGGGACGCCCCCAAAATAGGTATACATCACCCATTCTGAGTCACCAAATATATGGTACAAAATCAACTACAACATCATCATTACAATTGTCATGCAAAATACGATGACACATATACTGTGAGTTTCAATACAAATATTGTAACGTATATAATACGACAATATTCATACTCAAATTATTACAATGCCATATAAAGTACAGCAGCAAATATTTCAAGTCTCCAAAGGAATACGAGAATATTTATGTCCTCCTCATTCTAATGAAGTGCATTTTGACACTTTCAAAGTCGAGTTCACATCACCCTATTTAGTTCACCAAATATAACTATTAAATGATGTATAAAATATGTCACGCACATTTTAAATTCTCAGTACAATTATTATGCCCCACTGTTTCATAATTTGATTAGGCTTGTGACTAATTCGTATCACCACTTTATACACATGTTCTCTCTGCTAGTACCAGCTACACTTTTATTACCTGAAATAGGTGGTGAAGTAAAAGGGTGAACACAAATAGCCCAGTAAAGAATATCATGACTTAAGATAAATAAATTATTAAAATAATTCAGATATTTAGAACATAAGGTAGAAGATAAAAGTTTTCAATCATAATAGCAGCATAATCAACAATCCATTAGAAGAGTCAAGTAGAACATAATGTCTACTATCTCCTCTAGATTAAAAGTCCATCGTTAATATTTCATTCCTGTAATACTCATCAACAGTTCTTTGTTAAGACAAAAAGAACTCTCATCACCTGTCTTCACCTGAACCACCATAGATTATAATTAAATCACAATTCATATTTATAATCAGGTAAATTAACAGTCCATCTTTGCAATACAAGCCTAAGACATACAACTGTAAAATCAATAACGCTGAGACTCAGCTCAATAGTATCACGACCACGAATTATCCATGCACTACGGGCCAAGGATATTCGTGTATTCACCAATGGTCATATGATTATACCAAATAATCCATGGTCATTGTAAGACCATAACTTTTATGAATAAAATTTATTTTTTCTTGAAATATATTTTTGATATAATGTTATAGTTGTGGGTAATAATTACAAATTTTGCAAAGTAAGCAAGTTGTTATAAAATATTCGATTGGTCTGGGAATATTCGTTTTAACAGGAAATATTCGTACGACGACACAATTATTGGTGGACCGCACAATGGAAGTATTGTCGTAGTTAGAAAACGACAGAAATATTTTTAAAAATATTGGCGAAAGTTTTACAGTTAAACTGTTGAACTACCCGGTAGTAAAAGTACAGTAATACGCGTGGTTGCATAGTAGCACACGGTATTGATTATTAATGCTTACGCGATAAGTCACTCAGTTATACTCAATTATTTCTACAGTAATTGCTGCATAATATCTCTCATATTATTAATTCAATTATTGTCACAGTATCATCTGCATAATATTTATTATTATTAAATCAATAATTGAGACAACAAAGTTATTCATATTATTATTTGCAATATTGACAATGTCTAGAAAGTTCTGTCGAGGAGAAGTTTGATCACCTAATTGCGCGCCAATAGAGAGAAATCCTTATTGGAAAACCCCCTCTTTCCTAGGAATGATCTGGTTGTTAAATATTGTGAGTTATAATATTAATGATGAATAAGTTCGTGTTGATTAAAGATGAAATTGATATTTTCATTGTGTTGGGATTATTAGTGTTAATGGAAATCGATATCTATTTCGATAATAATTGATGTCTGGAGGTTATATTGACCAATCGGGTAATTAATCGGATAAGTGAGCAATTAATTGCTATTGATTCACATGCATGTACTATTAGGGGATGTGGTGCAATATTGATAATACTTGTATGACTAAATTAAAAATGGAGGTATAGGTGAATGTACTATACTATAATTATTTTTTTCACATGTCTAGAACTATTGATTCACATGATTGTACTATTGATTCACATGATGTACTATTAAGGGAGGTGGTGCAAGTTTGATAATACTTGCAGGACTAAATTAAAAATGAAGGAAAAGATGAAGGTATTATACTGTAATATTTTGAGCTCCAAAACGTGCAATTATCGAAACTATATTTTCCTATAAATAGAAGCTCATTCTTCTTTCATTCTCACCAATTCACTAAGACTCACAAGAGCAATTATAGAGAGAGAAGCTATAGAGAGAAAGAAGAAGAGAAGTCTGCTACTTCACTATTCCAGTATCCAGTCTTCTTGTGAGGTAAGGGGTATTATTTATTTCATATTCAGAAGAGATATTATTTTTCGTATTCGTATGGATATTATCTTCGTTCAATAGTCGTATAAAATAATATTTTCTTCCATACTCTGTAGTATGTAAGTAATATTATTTTGTTTCGTATTGCTACTTCTACACTCATTTTGTTGAAGTATTGCTTATATACTCCGTGAAATTAGTAGAATATCCTTGATATTTGCGTTTCATCCAGTATCTTTTAATGGAAATATTATTCTGATCTTTCTTGATAATTATTGATCTTTTCAGGCTAGAATACTATTCACGAGTTACTATTTATGAGTTATTATTCATGAGTTACTATTCACCCGATTATTATTTACTCGAATATTATTCACTCGGGTATTCGGGACACTTTTTATGCCAGAGTACTATTCACAAGTTATTATTCACCCGGTTACTATTCACTCAAATATTATTCATTCGGATATTTGAGGCACTTTTCATGTCGGGGTACTATTCATGAGGTACTATTCTCGAAGTACTATTTACAGGGTACTATTCACCCAGAAGATATATTTCTTTTCTGTCCAAATTATTTTTTATACATGAATATTATTCTTGAATTTTACTCCATAAAGCAGTATCATGTTGACAATTTGGATATTTTTAAACTCTGGATAAATTTAAAGTCTTTAATATTTATCCTTGATTTCGTATGATTAATGCTTATATCATTGTCATCATCCTTATGCTTATATTGTAATGAAAGTCATATGTGGCTTACGTGCATAGATGGACTGTTAGTTATTGGTTTTACAGTTGTATGTCTTTGGTCCGTAGTGGAAGAACTGTTGATTGATATCTTTGGTCGTAGTGCAAAGATGAACTGTTAATTGGTAGCTTTGGCCCGTAGTGCAAAGTTGGACAGGTGTATGACATGATCATGACCACTTGTGATAATAACGAATATCCTTGGCCGTAGTGTATGGATAATTTGTAAGACCCCAACTTTTATGAATAAAGAAGAATTTTCTATAAATATCATTTTTAAATATTATGGAGTGAATTTGATATAATGTTATAGTTGTGGGTAATATTTATAAATTTTGCAAAGTACGCAAGTTGTTATATAATATTCGATTGGTTGGGGAATATTCATTTTCATATGAAATATTCGTACGACGGCACAATCATTGGTGGACCCCACAACGGAATTATTGTCGATTGAGAAAATGACAAATATATCTTTTTATAAAATAACGGCGAAAGTTTTACCATTAATACTGTTGGAATACCTGGTGGTTAAAATACTGATGTCGCATTGTTGCACAAAGATGCATACACGGTATTGCATGCGATTTTTGAATTATTGATTCTTACGTAAGAAGGCACTTACTTAATAATTGTTACAGTAATTACTGTTCAATATTTTATTTTATTGATTCAATAATTCCTGCGTTGATATTTTATATTATTGTTGTTTCAATAATTTTCTCTGCACAATATTTTCCATTATCAAATCAATAATTTATGTTATTTGAATAATATTATTAGATAGCATTATTGGCAATATCTAGAAAGTTCTGTCAATGAGAGATTTGGTCACCTAATTGCGCGCCAGTAAGGAGAAATCCTTATCTGAAAGCCCCTCTTTCTCGAAACTACCGGTTATCATTATTGTGATTCTATAATATTATTTGTGAATAATTAATTATTGATTTATATGATAAGGAAATATTTATTTTATGTGGACATAAATGATAGATAGGAAAATATTTATTTTATGTGGTTATAAATGAAGGAATTAATGTTGAGGTGTTTTATCAGTATTTTGTCGGATTTGAGGTATTAAAAATCAAATCGGTGTTCTTAAAGCTCTATTGCATGAGTTATAATTTTGATCCGACCGTTGGATTGGTGTAATTTTTGGATATGTTATACATATATAAGTTGAGTATATGTCCACAAATTTTGAACCGTTAAAAATTAACGCATGATTTGTTATGAATTTTATGAGGTATTGAAAATCATCCGTTTGTGGATTTCAGATATTTTCTGTTTGGAATTTGGAAAAACTTTCTTCTGCAAAGTTGTAGAGAATTCGATTTCATGTGGAATGGACATAAAATTCATATTTTTCTGATAAAATGACTATTTATTATGAATTGTTAAAGTTTTGGAAATTAAAATGTTTTTATTAAAATTATGGGTGGGACCCACTTTTTGTTTTTGTCAAAACATGTGCTGAGATTTTTCAAGAATGGCACGCCTTGATAGTCATGGTCTTGGCATGTGTAAGGAAAAATTAAAATAAAATATTATTTTATTATTTTAGTCTCTTATGACGTTCTAGCATTTTCCTATAAATAGGCGCTTAAGTTAGAATTGAAAATCACACCAGAATCAGAGAATTTTTCTTCTATAATCTTGAGCGTATTTCTTTTGAGTTTTAAAAAGCTTTGAGCGTAGAAAATAGTGAAAATTTTCTTCAAGAATATCCCCGTTATACCAGTTGGAATATGCTTCTTTTCAAGGTAAGGGATGTTATTTTTGTTCAATATTCGCTTGAAATAATATTTTCTTCCATACTCTGTAGCATGTAAGTAATATTATTTCGTTTCAGATTTCGAATTCTACACTCGTTTGTTAAAGTTTTGGCTTCTATACTCCATGAAATTAGTAGAATATCTTTGATATTTGCGCTTCATCTAGTATCTTTTCATGGAAATATTATTCTGAGCATTCTTGATAAGTTTTAACTTTTTCATGTCGGAGTACTATGTTGGGAGAATGCATATTATGATTTGATGTTTTAAATGTATATGCTCATGATTATTTGTAAAGTCCTTCAAGGAATATATGTACAAGGACTTAGTGATAGATCAAATCTGTTAGGTTGATCTAAGCTCTTAACGTGTATCATTCTGAAAATGAATGTATAGATAGAAAGATCAAAGCTGTTAGGTTGATCTTGAGATGTAATAAATAGGCTTCGAAGAATTCGTAGTGTATAAATCTGATCACCATTGCAGAAGTCAAGGCAGAAACGTAGAGCTTCAAAGATCGTAGTGTGCCTGCCTTGAAGGGCCTCTTCGGAAATCGTAGAGTGGTCCCTACATTTGCCGAGCCAACTCAGAGATCGTAGTGTGCTCTCGAAAACGTAGAGTTTACAACTCAAGCAAGCGAAGATCGTAGTGTGCAAAGATTTAAGAGAAATCGTAGTGCTCTCGGCTGATAGCATCAGACCAGGCACCAAGGCGACAAGTCACCACGATCTGAATCGTAGAGTGCCACGATCTGAATCGTAGAGTATCACGATCTGAATCGTAGAGTATCATCTGTCTTGTGTCAGAAACGTCAAAGCCTCATGATTTGTGTGGAGACAGACTTCAACATATGAGGAATGGATTCTAAACGTTGCAGTACTCACCAGTCCCAAAGTCATAAGAAATATCCTTAGTATGCAACAAAGAAGCATATTGAAGAAGCTAAGGAAAGTACCATTGGTAAGGGGGAAAACACCTTTTCAGGTGTTAGGTGAGAAACCAGTCTGCTGTGTCAGTGGGCCAGAATGTAATTCAGAAGATTTGAAGAAACGTCTCCATTAAAGATCAGAAAGGTCAAACGCATTTAATGTTTCAACGGATGGATCCAACGGATAGTTTTGAAGATCACATATATGCAAATCAAGCAGATGAGAGAGACAAGCAAGCATTGAACAAAAAACGTGAAGAACTCTAAAAGCTTAACACTACGATCTGAGAAATAAAAAAGGCTTACTCAGCTACTCAGTTCTTTCGAACAAGTGCTTAAACAGCAACTGAGTAGCAACCATCAAGAACTCAACATCTACCAATCAACTGAAGAAAATTACCAAGTTTGCTGGACTTGAAGAGTTCTAAGTGAACTGTAGGAGAGCCAAGTCTGCTGGACTTGAAGAGTTCAAGAGTGAACTAAGAAGTTTCTAAACTGCTGGTCTAGAAGGAATCTATGTGATTCAGAAGTTGTAAAAGACATATTTAGTGGATTTCCTACTCGAGGAGTAGAAGAGTGGACTAGGAGCTTTAAGTGCTCTGAACCACTTAAAACGACTGTGTTTTTTACTTTCATACGATAACTGCTATATCTGCCATAACTGCTATAACTGCCTCACTTTCATAACTCCACTACTTCATAAAGGAGGTTAAAACAAACATTAATTCCACTAAGTTTTAATCATCATCAACGAACAAGTTTAAAATGACAAGATTTTTTAAATATCTATTCAACCCCCCCCTTCTAGATAACTATTGTGCCAACTAGGAACTAACAATTGGTATCAGAGCTGGTTTTATTTTACAGCTTACAAGCTTTAGTAGATCTAATGGCACACGTATTTAGCTTAATCAAGGACCTGGAGGAGGCGTGAAGCCACCAATGTGTAACAAGGATAAATTTGCAACCGGAAAGTCAGGATGCAAGCATACATGGACTCAATAGATGAAGATCTATTTGATACTGTTCAGAATGGGCCTTATGTTCCAACAAAGCTTGCACCAACCACTGACGATCCAAACAAAATACAAATTAAAGTCAAAGAAGAGTGGACAGACAACGAGAAGAGAGCTGTCCAACTTGACAAAAAGGCCAAGAACATCCTGTTCCAATCCTTAGAAGACGATCTGCACAAAAACGTTGTCAACGGTAAAACAACTAAGGAGGTTTAGGAAGCACTGCTCATCATGCACGAAGGAACTAAAAAAGTAAGAGAAAACAAACAATCATTCCTGACACAGCAGTATGAAATGTTTGCTCATGTTTAAGGAGAAAATGTAACTGCCACCTATGAGAGATTCAACGTTCTGCTCAACTCTCTACGAGCATATGGGAAGATCTATCCAAACAAAGATCTGATCATAAAGTTCATGAGGGCCCTACCGAGCAGGTGGGATGCCAAAACCACTGCTATAAGAGAGTCAAAGAATCTTCACGAGATGACAGTTCAACAACTATATGGCAATCTCCTGACATATGAACTGGAGCTGACTCAACGAGCTGAAACCTTATCAGAAGGAAGAAGGAAGGATAAGGGAGTTGCTCTCAAGGCATATGAAGGTGCATCTAAGGTCAACACTGAGATTGATTCTGATTATGATGAAGATGATGATGAAGACCTTGCTATGCTGGTAAAAAGACTAAGAAGGTTCATGCGTCAAGGCAAAACCAAAGAAGCGAAAGAAGGTCAAGAATTCACACAGACTAGAGCAAATGAATGATCTATGCTACAACTGCAAGAAGCCTGGCCACTTCATTGCCAACTGCAACAAACCTCTCAGAGAAGAACTAAAGAAGAAATCACATGCAAAGAAGGAATACAAAGGCAACAAAAGGCCTCAGAAGAGAGACAAAGGCCTGGTAGCTGGAGGATAGTGGAGTGATTCAGACAATGACTCCAATCCTGATTCCGGAGATGATGAAGAACCACAAATGGCTAATCTTTGCCTAATGACCAAACATGCAAAGGACAAACAAAATTTCAACATACATGATGTAAGTCTCGATGAGGTATTTGACTTCAACTCTCCTGATGTAGACATAAATGATTTAAGAACTGCACTGCATGGCATAACCACTGATCTACATCAATACATGAAGTGGTTCAGAGTTTTGTCTAAGGATCATTCACTTCTTTAAGAGGAGAAAAAGAAAGTTCAAGAAGAGCTTGAAACAGCCCTTCTAAGTACTAACCTTCTCTCCAAGCTTGAGGCTGAGAATGAAATCTTAAAACAGACAAATAAACTCAATACACAAAGAGAGTCTAATCTAACCTCTAAAATTGAGGAACTAAAAAAGACTATCCTTACATGGAACAAATCATCATCATCCATAGACTCCTCGCTCTCTCTAGTCGAGAGAGTACATTCGACGAATGCACTGAGGCTTTGGGGAATCCATCTCAGAGCCATGTGTGGAAAAGACAAAGGAAACTAGCACTAGTAATGCCTCAAGTTTTAGTAGAAGCATTATCTTTGTGAAATCCTCACAGAAGGAAGAATCAGTTCAACCTTGTTCTACTATTTCCATTCATACTCAAAGGAGCAAAGGATCTTATGCTGGCCTGGGATTCATAAAAGAAAAGAGTAACCCAACCTCTACTCATCAACCTCAAAGAATCGTAGAGTCAAGCAAGACCAACTCTACGAATCAACTGGGAAAGTACCGTAGAGGTAAGGCACACTCATCACTATTTATGAAACCCAAGGACACGTGGAAGAAGGAGAATCAGTTTAACAGAATGATAACTAAAGAACCACACAAGTCCAAATGGAGGATGAATTATCATACACACACAGGCATGCATCATACTAGATGTTTTATATGCAATAAATTTGGTCACAAGGCTGCCAAGTGTTATTATAATTCCATGCATTTGAGACTCAAGATCAAACAGATTTGGGTCCCCAAGGGCACTAACAAAATAGGACCCATGCAAATATGGGTACCAAAATGAAGGTTAAACTTTATGATAGGAAAAGAGCTCCACGATCACAACCTGGTATCTGGACAGTGGATGCTCAAGACACATGACACGGAACAAAGCCCTTCTGTCTAACTACGTAGAAAAGGAGGGTCCCTCAGTCATCTTTGGAGACAACGGCTCAGGCAAGACAAGAGGATACGACTCTGCTGGTAATGGTGCAGTATCTTTCAGCAAAGTAGCATATGTGGAAGGTCTCCAACACAACCTTCTAAGCATCAGTCAACTCTACGACAAGGGTCACCAAGTAACATTCCTCAACAACCAGTGTCAAGTCAGAGATCTGAAGACTTCTACTGTAAAGCTAACCGAGACAAGAGAAGGAAATGTCTACACAGTGAATCTTGGTCAACTAAGCTCAAACGAGACAATATGTTTTATGGCAAAAGCATCTGAAGAAATGAGTTGGCTATGGCATAGACGGTTGTCTCACTTAAACTTCAAAAGCATGTCCAAACTGACATCAAAAGATCTCGTAGCTGGCCTACCTAAGTTCAACTTTGTAAAAGAAAGGCCATGCAATGCCTGTCAGCTTAGAAAGCAAACCAGAAGCTCATTCAAGAGCAAAACTACCAACTCTATCGACAAGCCCCTGCAGTTGCTCCACATGGTTCTATTTGGGCCAATTCCAACAACTAGTCTTGGAGGAAAAAAATATTCTCTAGTTATAGTCGACGACTACACCAGATTCACATGGGTATTCTTCCTAACTTCAAAAGATGAAACGAGCTCCCAATTAATCAAGATGTTCAGACTGGTGATGCACGAGAAAGAAAAGAAAATCAAGGTCATAAGGAGTGATCATGGAAGAGAATTCGACTTCTTAGAAATGGACCAGTTCTGCACAGACAATGACATCAGTCATAACTTCTCACCTCCACTAACTCCTCAAGAAAATAGAGTAGCTGAAAGAAAGAACAAAATCTTGATAGAGGCTGGAAGAACTCTACTAGCAGCAGCTCATCTGCCTGAATACTTCTGGGCATAAGCTGTCAACACTACATGCTAAACGCAGAACAGATCACTAGTACACTCTACGATCAAGAAGAAGCCCTACGAACTGTGGAAAGGAAGAAAGCCAAGTGTCAGCTACTTTCATGCTTTCGGTTGTGCATGCTACATTCTCAACAATAGAAAGCAGTACTGACAAAATTTCAACCCAAGTCAGACAAAGGAATCTTTCTTGGATATGCCACAGACAGTAAGGCCTATAGAGTGTTCAACAAGAAGACACTGAGTGTTGAAGTCTCGATTCACATCATCTTTGATGAAACAGACTTAGAAAACACACAACGCTTCTTGAAGGCACTACTAATCAGATAGTCGGATACTATGAATGAAGTCGTTGAGCTCAACATTACGATCGTAGTGCCAGATAGTGAAATCATTGAGCAAGAAAATGAGATCGTAGAGAGGTCTATGCAAGACAACGAACCTCCACACCAAGAAGAAGAAATAGATCTTGAAGACTTAAGACAAGAAGGCATCAGGATAGATGTCCCCATCAGAAATAGATGGGCCAGAGATCACACTTAAGATCTAATCATTGGAGATCCGAGTGCTAGAGTTAAAATAAGAGCTGCCACCCAAAATGAATGCTTTTATCTAAGCTTCCTGTCACAAATAGAACCAAATAAGATAGAGGATGCTATGGAAGACTCCAGTTGGATAGAAGCCATGCAGGAAGAACTCAAACAATTTGAACGAAGCAAAGTATGGAGATTGGTACCAAGACCAAAGAGTCATCCTGTCATTGGAACCAATTGGGTCTTCAGAAACAAAATGGATGAAGATGGAGTTATAACCAGGAACAAGGCACGATTAGTGTCAAAGGGCTACTCTCAAGAAGAAGGCATTAACTACGATGAAACATTTGCACCTGTTGCCAGACTAGAAGCCATCAGAGTCTTCATTGCCTTTGTTGTTCACATGAAGTTCAAAGTCTTTCAGATGGATGTCAAAAGTGCATTCCTAAATGGAGAACTCCAAGAAGAAGTCTATATAGAGCAACCTCCAAGTTTCATCAATCCATCTCTTTCTAATTATGTTTATAGATTAGACAAAGCCTTATATGGTCTTAAACAAGCACCTAGAGCATGGTATGAAACACTAACTAACTTTTTGATTGAAAATGGGTTCACTAGAGGTAGAGTAGATACCACGTTATTTCTTAGAAAGCATAAAGACAAAGTCTTATTAGTTCAAATATATGTTGATGATATTATTTTTGGTTTTACTGATGAAAAGTTCTGCAAGAGATTCTCCAAGCTAATGCAGAGCAAGTTTGAAACGAGCATGATGGGTGGGCTGAATTTCTTTCTTGGACTGCAAGTAAAGCAGACTGATGAAGGAATCTTCATAAACTAAGCCAAGTACATCAAAGACCTACTCAAGAAGTATGGCATGGAATCAGCCTCTCCCATGAAAACCCCAATTGCTCTTGCAACCAAACTTGACAAAGATGAAAAAGGTAAAAGTATTGATATAACTCAATACAGAGGTATGATAGGCTCTCTTTTATATCTAACTGCCAGTAGACCAGACATAATGTTTGCAACATGCATATGTACTAGATTTTAGGCTAACCCTAAAGAATCTCATTTATCTGCTGTAAAAAGGATTTTCAGGTCTCTCAAGGGTACACCTTACTTGGGGCTTTGGTACCCCAAGGAATCCTCATTAGAACTAACAGGATACACAGATGATGATTTTTTAGGCTGCAAAATAGATAGAAAGAGTACCAGTGGCACCTGTCAATTGCTAGGAAACATACTTGTGTCCTGGTTTAGCAAAAAGTAAAACTCAGTGTCTACTTCAACTGCGGAAGGTTTAATACATTCTTTCTTTGGCAATTTCTTTGTATTCGAGATCCTATGGATGAAAAATCAGCTAGCTAATTATGGGTTTGATTTCAAATCCATTCCCATTCACTGTGATAACACAAATGCCATAGCAATAACTCATAATCCTGTTATGCATTCTAGGACTAAGCATATAGAAATAAGGTATCACTTCATTAGGGATCATGTGCAAAATGGAACTATATCTTTACAATACATCCCTACTAAAAATCAACTTGCTGATGTTTTTACAAAACCTCTAGATGAATCCAGATTCAATAAGTTAATAAGTGTGTTAGGCATGCTAAATCTACAACCATAAAATATGTGCTCTAGTTTGTGCTAACCATAACAGATACAAAGGCTAAACTCAAAATCGTAGACATGATCAAGGGAAGTCCACGATCGTAGAGCTGAAGAGACAAAACTACATCAACGATCGTAGCAAAGACTCAACCATCGTAGTGCAGACTCAACAACGACAAAAGCCCCATCAACAAAGCAAAAATGCATCCTGTAATGATAAGCTTCATAACAAAGCAATCTCTCTTATAAGCGCCTCAGGAACAAACCTAACCCTTGACTCACTCCAAGACACTACTAAAAAATAGTAAATAGACAACGCGGAAAAAACGTTGTGGTTTTAGTCAGAAAAACGTCGTGGTTAATGGTGTTGTTTATTTGACACCCTTACACAACGTTTTTAAAACGTTATAGTTAAGCACAATACACAACGTTTTTTTAGGAAAAAACGTTATAGATTTATTTTCCAAAAATTAGCAGATGCTTAAAAACGTTGTAGAAGGTATGATTCCACAACGTTTTTTGGATAAAAATGTTGTTGTTTAGTATATCAGACAACGTTTTTTAAACGTTGTAGATAAAAAAGAAAAAAGAAAAAAGAAGATGTGGTTCACCTATAGTACCAATGCACCTACAATATGCTAATGCCATGATATATAGCCAAAATGTATCAACCATTCAAAATACATCCCAATAATACTAATCGTTTACAGTTTCAAATTACTACATCCACAAAATATATACCAAAATATCCATATATACATCTCAAATTCACTTTTTAATCCATAAAATAAACCACAATAAACCAAACTATTCATAAAATTAAGCTACTACCTAAGCATGTACAAAAAGCTCAGCAAACCAAAGATCAACAATGACTTGGCTCAGACTTTAAAATGACAACCGGCTCGAAAATGCAAAAGGCAAACCAAATGATCGAAGACTTTGGCATAATTAGAACTTAGAACTGATGTAGGCAACTCGTGTTCAACACCAACTACAGCAGCTTCAGTACATTGGGTATGAGAAACTATAGCAGATTCAACTTCTGTAGTGCCAATACGATGCCCACTGTGTATGTTCCAGAATGAATAAAGAATTAAAGAAGCAAAATCTAGAAAAATCTTCAAAATTTACATCATGTCGGTCAATCGCCTTGAGAATTTGCTAGTTTTTTTTAGCTTATGTGAGGATATCATGGAGGATATATAAATTGGTCCATCTAATATAATTACTTGAGTAGAATATAAATTCTTAAAAATGCATTGTTGTCAACTACAAAAAATCATATATCTGCATGTAGGAACATAACTTCTGTGTTGAACTTCTTTAGTGAGTTGTGTGAAATTTAGACATGTTATGGATAAGTAAAAGGTACCTGACATTGATAACATCATCAACTCTCCCAGTGAGCCAGTGGTACCCATCGTTGTCCCTGAAGCAAATAAAGTAGAAGTAATAAAAAACAAGACAATGAAGTAGAAGTAGAAAATAAGAATGACGATGATACTAGAATTCTATCATGTCCAAAGCAGCTTTAGTAAATAAGCTCACATCAAGTACCTGTTAGAACGGTTCAATCATGGAGGAGCCTCGCATCAAGTACCTACTAGAAAATAAGCTGCGATTTTTCTTCTTCAGTTTTGAGTATTCTATGTAAGTAAAATGCTTTGAATCGGTTATACTACATTCTACAACCTGTACCACAAAAACTAAAAAGTTGTTTTAATTGATCCACCGTGAGAAGTGGACCGAGGTTCTTGACTTGTAGAGTTTTTTTTTTCAGAATCGCCTTCATCTCTTTGTCCGTGATCCTCCAAAGAACGAAAACATGAATAAAGAAGAGATATTGCATTAACATATAGTACTATGCAATACTCCAAAAACATCTTAATATGTAATTCTCACCAATTATAACTTACTACATCAACAATGTTATTACGATATAGACATGGTGGGGGGTTATTATAATTCTCACCAATTATAACTTACTACATCAACAATGTTTTCCTTAAGACAACAAACCCATTTTGCTAATTCATCATCACCCCACATCCGATGGCCATAACCCCAAGTAGTAGATAACTTGATAGAACAATTTTCTTTTCATCTTTGAAATGTACATTACAATTATTACGTTATTTGTAACTAAAGCCAAAGAAAATATTGGTACAACATATGATATGATTAAATAGACAACAGATGTATATAGAGGTCATAAAATAGTCAATCACGAGATGAGAATGGCCCCATAGTATTTTTTTTTCGCTACCACTTTGCTTACTAACTTTGTTTCATCCTTCTTGCATGATGTTGTTCTGCATTTTCTCCTTGAAATGCCTGAGAGATAGAATACCACCATTCCAATCACACGTAGGAAATCCCAGAAAGTAATAAAATATAGCATCTTAAGATCATAGCACCTTGTTAAGTTAATTGTCATTAAAGCATATACAACGAAGGGATAAAGCGAATTAACTTTTTGAAAGTTAATACAACATAGGGATGAAGGGAGTATATTTTTAAGACAAGGTATGTTGTGCTACACATGACAAATAGTAGGGACAAAACACCTAATATGCGTCATGCGGTTACTACAAGCTATAAACTTACCTATAAAGAGAAACCTTGCAATAACCAGGATCATTGCACATGCGAGAATGTAGTTCAAGAAGCTGCCACATGCCCTTGCAGTGTATGCATCCACCAGGGACTCCTGGTCTTCAAACCAGAAAATGGTGGACTAGAGTCTCAAGCCCCTTGCAGTCGGGAAACTACAAGCAACCTGGCTTCCTTTTAGCACTTTATCACGCGGCCCTATTGTCCTACATAAAAATATGAATTAGAGCTTCCATAATTTATCATGCATAAAAACCAAAAACTTCTATTTAGAATCCTACTACTAGTAATTTGAGAGAGTACATACATAGACAATAGAGTTAATACTTTTCTTTTAAGAAATTTGTTAGTTCCTAGTAGACACAAGTTATCTAGAAGAAGGGGTTGAATAGATATTTTAAAATCTTTTCGTTTTAACTTGTTCTTAGATAATGATTAAAACTTTGCGGAATTAGTATTTGTTTTAATCTTCTTTACCAAGCAATGGAGTTATGAGAGAGTAAGGCAGTTATAGCAGATATAGCAGTTATAGCATGAATGTAAATGACACAGTTGTTTTTAAGTGGTTCAGAGGACTCAAAGCTCCTAGTCCACTCTTCTACTCAACGAGTAGGATATCCACTAAGGATGTCTTTTACAATCTTCCGAATCACACAGATTCCTTCTAAACCAAAGATGATCTAGAACTTCTAGTTCACTCTTGAACTCTTCAAGTCCAAGAGACTTGGCTTTCTTACTGATTCACTCTGAACTCTTCAAGTCCAGCAGACTTGGTATACTTCTTCAGTTGATTGATAGTTGTTGAGTTCTTGATGGTTGATACTCAGTTGCTGTGTAAGCACTGGTTCGTTAAGAACTGAGTAGCTGAGCAAGCTTTGCAATATCTCAGATCGTAGAGTTGAGCTTGAGAAAGATGTTCACGTTGTTTGATTAATGATTACTTTTTTTCTCTCTCATCTGTCTGGTCTGTATATATGTGATGTTGAAAACTATCCGTTGGATCCATCCGTTGTAGCATTAAATGCATCTGAACTTTCTGTACTGTGATGGAGACATTTCTGCACATCTTCTGAATTCTGTATTCTGACCCACTGACACTGCAAGCTGCTTTCTCACTTACCACCTGAAAAAGTGTTTTATCCCTCTTACCCATAGTAATATCCTTAGCTTCTTCAATACGCTTCTTTGTTACATACTAAGGATATTTCATACAATCTGGGACTGATGAGTACTGCAGCATCTGGGATCCATTCCTCACTTGTTGAAAACACAGATCATTCGGCTCGACGTTTTCTGACGTGAGACAGATGATGCTCTACGATTTGGATTGTGGTGTTTTATGATTTAGATCGTAGTGTCTTTTACATCTTTGCACACTACGATGCTATTAGTTGAGAGCACTACGATTTCCCTTTAAAACCTTCGTACACTACGATCTTCTCTTGCTCGTGTTGTTGACTCTACGTTCCCGATAGCACACTACGATCGTTGACTTGTAAACTTCATGTTTCTTTCAGCACACTACGATCGTGGAGTTAGCTCAGCAATCGTTGGGACCACTCTACGAAGTCCGAAGAGTCTCCTTCAAGGCAAGCACACTACGATCTCCAGGCTCTATGTTTTCTGCCTTGACTTCTGCAATGTTGATCAAACTGATGCACTATGATTTCTTCAAGACAAATCTATTACATCTTAAGATCAACCTAACAGTTTTGATCTTTCTATCTATACATTCTTTAACAGAATGATACACGTTGAAAGCTTAGATCAGCCTTACAATTTTGATCTATCACTAAGTCCTTGTACATATATTCATTTAAGGACCTTACAAATAATCATGAACATATGCATTAAAACATCAAATCATAATATGCATTCTCCCAACAATCTCCCCCTATTTGATGTTGACATAACCAAGGAGATTTGTTGTCATGATTATTAGTGACTAGATGCATTTGCAGGAAATTTAAACATGACTTAGTATTTCAGTGAGCAGCTGAAATTTCTAAAGAATAAGCATGAATTTATTGATGATCAGAAGATATTACAATATAGCATTACATCAATAAAACATTAAACTCTCAACTTATCTCTGTTTTCTTAGTCTCTTCTGTGGAGGAGGATTGGCATACTCTTCAGCCCTTCTCTTCCTTTGAGCTTCCTCATTCCTTACTAACTCTTCCAGCTCGCTTAGACTTAGAACTGGATTATCTTCATGTCTGCGCATGAATGCAGGATCTCCAATTGGCATTCTTATGCGTACTGTAGACACTTCTTGTGAGCTAGGAGTTGGCTCCTTATGACTCAGAGGAATAGCTGTTACAATTTTCTGCTGACCAGATCATTGAGTCTGATGATGTCTTGCAGGAGGGCTTCATGATGTCTGAGCATGAAATTGACTTCTCCCCCTTTCTTGAGTTTCATGACCTCTTCCTCTACCTTGACCTCGTTGATCTCCTTTCCTTTTATTATTCTCCCCCTTTATGTCAGCATCAAGGGTTCGAATATCGGCAGACAGCCGATTAACTCCTTGAACAAGCTCATTCAGTTAGCTTTGGGTTTGAGCAATGTCCTCTCTATTCTCCTTGATCTGTTTTTCAGCTCTAGCTTCTTTATTTTGGAGGACTGTTAGAATCATATCATTATGCTGCTCCTGATTGGCATAAGATTTCGGAAGTCATAGATAACTTTCAAGTTGAGAATATTGTCCAAAGATAATTTGATGTCGACGATCTTGGTTTTTCTCGCATTTCAAGCACAACCTCTCTTTGTTTGAAGCAACACGAAATGGATCTCATCTCTGCTTAATATACTCTTCGAATCTCTTTGATAATTTCCCTTAGCCTCGTAGTGAGCTCGAAGATTCATTTTACTAGGAATTTGTGGCGGCTTTTATCATTTGACTCAGGCGGATGTTGAGGAGATTAGAGTGGGATTCCAGACTTGCTTCGATAGACTTGATCATCTGCTCAGAGGTTTCTTTTAAGTCATCCTTGGTAGGCAGGCTTGGGAGAGCATTATTTGATTGGGGATTGTCCATTTGAGGGGTTCTTGGTGGAGATTGATCTTGCAAATTGTACAACGCAAGATCAAGACTGAAAAAGTCATGTGATGAGGAGGATGGTTTATCAGCTGGAGGGGTTTGGGTTTGGATTTCTGGGATAGGTGACTCTACAATTTCAACATTGGACTCTACGATGTGGCTTGAGTCTGGAATCGTAGAGTTGGTGATTTGAGGGAGTAGGGTAAGGTTGACTTCTTCTGGTTCTTCAGTTACAGAATTTAGGGATTCTGCAACTGGAAACTGATTTATTGGATTGGGAATCACTTCCAGCCATTTAGAAAATTCATAGAAATAACTAAATGAAGACGATGGCAGGTGATTAACTCTAAAACTGGTAGGGATAGTCAATTCCGCAGGTTTGTCTTTTGATGAGGAATGGTTGGTAAGCAGCTTTTTAGTGAAGATGACTTTCCTTGGAAATCCATGAGCCAAAACTGAGATTGCTGGATATTCCTTGAAGCTCCAGAACGTGTGATCCCATGATTTCAAGATTTGAGCTTGATGGTATGCCATCATGGGTAGGTAAGAAAACATTTGGTTGTATGAGATAACTTCAGATCCATCTTTCCCTACACCAGTAATTTCAAGCTCATCATCATCATTTTCTTCCTCTTCTTTGGTTTCTTCTGAAGAATCCATTATCTTTAATGGCCTCTGGAAGGTTTGGCATTTGTTCATCTCCATCTTGAGAAATGACCTCTTCTTCAGCCATTGGGATATTATGAGGCTCCCCCTCACTATGAACATCTTCTTGGAGGTTTAGAAACTCCCCTTCAGCTGGTAAATCTTCTTCTAAGTTCAGAGAGTCCCTTCCAGCTGGAACCTTTTCTTGAGCAGTAGGCTTCTCCCCCTCAGTCGATGTATACTCGATTATGAGAATTTCAGGAATCTCCCCCTCAGCTGGAGCATCTTCTTCTAAGTTTACTTGGGATAGTTCTACTTTTGCAGCCACACTCTTGGCTTCCTTCTTCAATATTTTTTCATTCTCAAGAATATACTTCTTGACCAGTTTTCTCCTTGCTTTGCTGGTTTTAGTCACCACTTCTGGACTCTCTTGAGTCTTTGTTTTGCCACGTTGATCAGCCATTCTTCTTGAAGAAGCTTCTTCCATTTCTGCCACACTTGTCCTGGTTTCAGAGAACAGCAGAGACTCTACGATCGAAGACACTGTTGGTCTTTTGGACTTATGACCAGTCTTGTTCTTCTTTAAGATCTGTGAAATAGTGGCTTGATCCTCTTCAGCTTCCTCTTGTTGTTGCATGTTCCTTAGCCTCCTTAGAGTCTCTATGTCAGAGGACTCTATAGGAATGTTAGTTGTAGATCCTTGAGGCTCTTCGACTTGTCTTTCCCTTAGCTTTCTTTTGCCCTTGCTTTTTCTGGCAAGAGCAGAGGGTTCTCCCTTGTCTATTTCTTCTTCTTCTTCAACTTCTTTAACAACAGACATTCCTCCTGGAAAGCCTGCTTCCTTTTGTTCCCTAGTTCTCCCACTGGACCCTGTCATCATTCTTACATAATCAGCAGGGTTCCTTTCCTAGTTCTTAAATAACTGCTGTGTCATTCTTCGATTTGGGTTGATAGCTTCTCCTTCATCATCCCTAATTTTGTCACCCAATGCAGATTGCAGAATGATGCTAATGAATTTCGCATACATCATCTTCAGAGTACTCTTTGATTTCTTTTAGCTGACGATCCACTTGCCGATCCACTCGAGTAATGACCCCATTCTATAATTGAGTTGAGTACCATGAATCAAAGCAGACATGAGCTTGAGCTGAGTCTCATTTACCGAAGTCACGACTGAGCTCTTATAGCGAGATGCATTTCCCAATAATGTCACCCAAAAATTACATTACCTTTGGGAACTCCTTCTTTTTGTAGCCTTTCACGAGGGATTCTTCTTGTGGTGCATTTTCTTCAAACCCTCTTGGAAGCTTATGCTGTCTAGAAATGGGTGTCCCACGTTCTTAAAACCTAGGGCCAGATTGAAGTTTTCTTCCCTTGGCATCATTTCAACTCCTCTTACTCGTGTAGTGATGGTGTTGTGTTCAGACACCCATTCTTGTAAAACTCCTTCACTAGCTTGGGATAGATGAGGGTGTCGCTCGGTGCTCGAGACTCTTGCCCTTCTTTAGTAGTGCTAAGGTCTTGTGAAATTTTGGTGGAGCATCCTTGAACTCATCGAAACAGAGTCTGTAGCCTAAGATTACATTTGAAGCAGCCATGATTCTGTAGTTGAGAAGTGGAATACGTCTGAGCTTTCTCTTGAGTTAGGGTTTTGCTTTGAGAGATAGAGAGAGATAATCTTTTGAACTTCAAATTTCAAAAAACACAGTTCCAATTTGTACTTGTAGCTTCCCTCAATCTTTTTTTGACTTAGTGGGACAGGTGTCGCCTTATGCTTGGCTCTACGATTTTGACTGTGCATGAATGTACTGATTTTCCCTTTGAGTCTTCAGTGCTGAGATGTCCTTAGGATGACTACGATCGTAGAGATAGTCTTCTGGTCGTTGAGTCTGTCTTGCGATCGTCGAGTCTGTCCGGCAGTCGTTGAGTCTGATCACCATTCGTAGAGTCTGTCTTACGATCGTCGAGTCTGTTCGGATCCTTGTGATGAGTTTTTAACTAAGCATTCTTTTTAAGGTAACTCAGGAAGGGCCAACCTCTTGGTGATTCAAGGGTTAGGTTTGTCCCTGAGGCACCTCTTAGAGAGATTGCATTGTTATGAGGCTTGTCATCACAGGATTCACTTTGCTTGTTGGAAGGGCTTTAGGTCATTGTCGAGTCTGCACTATGATAGTTGAGTCTTTGCTACAATCATTGAGGTAGTTGTCTATTCGGCTCTACGATTGTGAATTTCCCTTGATCATGTCTACAATTTTGAGTATAGCCTTTATATCTATCATGGTTAGCACAATCTAGAGCATACAGTTCATGGTTGAAGATTTAGCATGCCTAGCTCACTTATTAACTTGTTAAATCTGGATTCATCTAGTGGTTTTGTAAAAACATCAGCAAGTTGATTTTTAGTAGGGATATATTGTAAAGATATAGTTCCATTTTGCACATGATCCCTAATGAAGTGATGCCTTAGTTCTATATGCTTGGTCCTAGAATGCATGACATGATTATGAAATATTGCTATGGCACTTGTGTTATCACAGTATATGGGAATAGATTTGAAATCGAACCCATAGTCAGCTAGCTGATTTCTCATCCATAGGATCTCGAGCACAACAAATGACTACCAAATATGCAATATATTCACCTTTCCGGTTGAAGTGAACCTTTGAGTTTGCTTTTTGCTAAACCAGGACACAAGTCTGTTTCCAAGAAGTTGACAGGTGCCACTGGTACTTTTTCTGTCTATTTTACATCCTACAAAATCAGCATCTGTGTATCCTATCAGTTCAAATGAGGATTCCTTGGGATACCATAGCCCCAAGTAGGGTGTACCCTTGAGATACCTGAAGATCCTCTTTACAACAGACAAATATGACTCTTTAAGGTTAGCCTAAAATCTAGCACATATGCATGTTGTAAACATTATATCTAGTCTACTGGCAGTTAGGTATAAAAGACAACCTATCATACCTCTGTATTGAGTTATATCAATACATTTACCTTTCGCATCCTTATCAAGCTTGGTTGCATGAGCAATTGGTGTTTTCATGGGAGAGGCTGATTCCATGCCATACTTCTTTAGTAAGTCTTTGATGTATTTGGCTTAGTTAATGAATATTCTTTAATCAGTCTGCTTCACTTGCAGACCAAGGAAGAAATTCAGCTCACCCATCATGCTCATTTCAAACTTGCTCTGCATTAGCTTAGAGAATCTCTTACATAACTTTTCGTCAGTAGAACCAAAAATGATATCATCAACATATATTTGAACTAGTAAGACTTTGTCTTTATGCTTTCTAAGAAATAGTGTGGTATCTACTTTACCTCTAGTGAACCCATTTTCTATTAAGAAGTTAGTCAGTGTTTCATACCATGCTCTAGGTGCTTGTTTAAGACTATATAAAGCTTTGTCTAATCTATAGACATAATTGGAAAGAGATGGATTGATGAAACCTGGAGGTTGTTCTACGTAGACTTCTTCTTGAAGCTCTCCATTTAGAAATGCACTCTTGATCCATCTAGAAGACTTTGAACTTCATGTGGGAAGCAAAGGCAAGAAAGATTCTGATGGCTTCTAGTCTGGCAACAGGTGCAAATGTCTCATCATAGTCAATGCCTTCATCTTGAGAATAGCCCTTTGCCACTAATCTTGCCTTGTTTCTGGTGATGACCCCATCTTCATCCATTTTGTTCCTGAAGACCCACTTGGTTCCTATGACAGGATGACTCTTTGGTCTTGGTACCAATCTCCACACTTTGCTTCATTCAAATTGGTTGAGTTCTTCTGCGCATGGCTTCTATCCAACCGAGTCTTCCATAGCATCCTCTATCTTCTTTGGCTCTATCTGTGACAGGAAGCTTAGATAGAAGCATTCATTCTGAGTAGCAGCTCTTGTTTTAACTCTTGCACTTGGATCTCCAATGATTAGATCCTGAGTATGATCCCTTGCCCATCTGTTCCCTGTTGGGACATCTGTCCTGATCCTTCCTATCTTAGGTCTTCAAGGTCTATCTCTTCTTCTTGGAGTGGAGGCTCGCTTATCTTGGATGGACCTCTCTACGATTTCATTATCATGCTCTCTGATTTCATTTATGCGGTACTACGATCGTAGTGTTGAGCTCGACGATTGCATTCGTAGTGTTTGTACTATCGGTCGTAGTGTCTAGAGGCATTGCTTTGTCTGTGTCAGTTTCATCGAAGATGATGTGTATTGAGACTTCGACATTCAGTGTTTTCTTGTTGAACACCCTGTAAGCTTTGTTGTCTGTGGCATATCCAAGAAAGATCCCTTCGTCTGACTTGGGCTGGAATTTTGTTAGATACTACTTTCCATTGTTGAGAATATAGCATGCACAGCCAAAGACATGGAAATAGCCGACACTTGGTTTCCTTCCTTTCCACAGTTCGTAGGGTGTCCTCTTGATCGTAGAGTGAATTAATGATCTGTTCTGTGTGTAGCATGCAGTGTTAACAGCTTCTACCCGTATATTCAGCGACAGTTGCTTGCTAGTAGGGTCCTTCCAGCCTCTATTAGAGTTCTGTTCTTTCTTTCAGCAACTCCATTTTGTTGAGGAGTTCGTGGAGTTGAGAAGTTATGATTGATGCCATTGTCTGAGCAGAACTTGTCTATTTCTAAGAAATCGAATTCTCTTCCACGATCACTCCTTATTGCCTTGATTTTCTCTCCTTTCTCATTCATCACCAGTCTGAACATTTTGATTAATTCGGAGCTCGTTTCATCCTTTGAAGTTAGGAAGAATACCCATGTGAATCTGGTGAAGTCGTCGACTATAACTAGAGAGTATCTTTTGCCTCCAAGACTAGCTGTTGGGATTGGTCCAAAAAGATCCATGTGGAGCAGCTGCAAGGGTTTGTCAATGGAGTTGGCAGTCTTGCTCTTGAATGAGCTTCTGGTTTACTTTCCAAGCTGGCAGGCGTTGCATGGCCTTTCCTTCACAAAGTTGAACTTGGGTAGGCCAGCTACGAGATCTTTTTATGCCAGCTGGCAGGCGTTGCATGGCCTACGAGATCTTTTTATGCCTTTCCTTGTTGCATGAACCTTCTTAGTCTCTTTACCAGCATAGCAAAGTCATCGTCATCGTCTTCATCATCATCAGAGTCAATCTCGGTGATGACTTTCAATGCACTTTCATTTGCCTTGAGAGCAACACCCTTAACCTTTCTTCTTCCTTCTGATAAGGTTTACAAGGCGTTGGGTCGACTCCGGTTAAATGCGTCGGAGATTTCCATACGATTGTTGAACTGTCATCTCATTAAAATTCTTTGATTCTCTTATTCTTTGTGGTCTTTGCATCCCACCTACTTTCAGTAGGGCTCTCATGAACTTTATGGTTAGATCCTTGTTAGATAGATCTTCCCATACGCTTCGTAGAGAGTTGAAAGCGAACGTTAAATCTTTCATAAGTTGCAGTCACGTTTTCTCCCTGCACATGAGCGAACATTTCATACTGCTGTGTAAGGAGAGACTGTTTGTTCTCTCTGACTTCTTCGGTTCCTTCGTGCATAATCGCAGATTGCTTCCCAAACTTCCTTAGTCGCTTTTCTTTGCTTTACAACATTTTCAAACAGATCGTCCTCTAAGGATTGGAACAGGATGTTCTTTGCCTTTTTATCAAGTTGGACAGCTCTCTTCTTTGTGTCTGTCCATTCTTTTTTTACTTTTATTTGTACTCTGTTTGGATCGTCAATGGTTGGTGCAAGCTTTGTCGGTATATAGGGCCCATTAAGAACAATCTCAAATAGATCTTCATCTATTGAGTCCATGTAAGCTTGCATCCTGACTTTCCAGTTAGTAAATTTATCTTTGTTGCACATTGGTGGCTTCTTTTTGCCTCCCCGGTCTTGGATTAAGCTTGATGAAGTGCCATTTGGATCTACTAAAGTGTGTGTCGTAAAATAGAACCCCGCTTCGATACCAATTGTTAGTTCTAGTAGGCACAAGTTATCTAGAAGGGGGGGTTGAATAGATATTTGAAAATCTTTTCATTTTAACTTGTTCTTAGACAATGATTAAAACTTTGCGGAATTAGTATTTGTTTTAATCTTCTTTACCAAGCAATGGAGTTATGAGCGAGTAAGGCAGTTATAGCAGATATAGCAGTTATAGAAGTTATAGCATGAATGTAAACGACACAGTTATTTTTAAGTGGTTCAGAGCACTCAAAGCTCCTAGCCCACTCTTCTACTTAACTAGTAGGATATCCATTAAGGATATCTTTTACAATCTTCTGAATCACACAGATTCCTCCTAGACCAGCAGTTTAGGAACTTTTCTAGTTCATTCTTGAACTCTTCAAGTCCAGCAGACTTTGCTTTCTTACAGTCACTACGAACTCTTCAAGTCCAGCAGACTTGGTATACTTCTTCAGTTGATTGATAGTTGTTGAGTTCTTAATGGTTGCTACTCAGTTGCTGTGTAAGCACTGGTTCGTTAAGAACTGAGTAGCTGAGCAAGCTTCGCAATATCTAAGATCGTAGAGTTGAGCTTGAGAGAGATGTTCACGTTGTTTGATTAATGCTTGCTTTTTTCTCTCTCATCTGCCTGATCTGTATATATGTGATGTTGAAAACTATCCGTTGGATCCATCCATTGTGGCATTAAATGCATCTGAACTTTCTGTATTGTGATGGAGACATTTCTGCACATCTTCTTAATTCTGCATTCTGGCCCACTGACACTGCAGGCTGCTTTCTCACCTACCACCTGAAAAGGTATTTTGTCCCTCTTACCCATAGTATTATCCTTAGCTTCTTCAATACACTTCTTTGTTGCATACTAAGGATATTTCATACAATCTGGGATTGATGAGTACTGCAGCATCTGGGATCCATTCCTCACTTGTTGAAAACACGGATCATTTGGCTCGGCGCTTTTCGGCGTGGAGATGATGATGCTCTACGATTTGGATCGTGGTGTTCTACGATTTAGATCGTAGTGTCTTTTACATCTTTTCACACTACGATCTTCTCTTGCTCGTGTTGTTGACTCTACATTCCCGAGAGCACACTACGATCGTTGACTTGTAAACTTCATGTTTCCTTCAGCACACTACGATCGTGGAGTTAGCTCAGCAATCATTGGGACCACTCTACGAAGTCCGAAGAGTCTCCTTCAAGGCAGGCACACTACGATCTTCAGGCTCTACGTTTTCTGCCTTGACTTCTGCAATGTTGATCAAACTGATGCACTATGATTTCTTCAAGACTAATCTATTACATCTTAAGATCAACCTAACAGTTTTGATCTTTCTATCTATACATTCTTTAACAAGAATGATACACGTTGAAAGCTTAGATCACCTAACAATTTTGATCTATCACTAAGTCCTTGTACATATATTCATTTAAGGACCTTACAAATAATCATGAACACATGCATTAAAACATCAAATCATAATATGCATTCTCCCAACAAAATTGTTTATTCAATTTTATTTATGTTATTGTTTTGAAGACCCTGTCTCCGTCTCCGTGGTACATCCATCAAGACCGCTCATCAATCTTGCAAAACTCTGAATGATCAAAATCAATGGATGTTCAAATAAGCAAACCAAAGCCAAACTCATAATACTTGAGTTAAAATAATCACTAAATAGAATTTTATGTAAAAACAATTATTATTATTTGACTTGGAAACTTTATTCAACATAATCACTAAATAGATGTAAAGTTCCATCAGATATTAATAAGCAAAATTCTTAGAACTACAAAAATAAACGATCCAATAGAAAATTATTGTAGGAGCATATGAAGAATATATAAATTAAGAAAAGAAATGGGCATTACCTTCCACCATAAAGGAGAAATTCTAAGGCTGTAAACAAAGATACACCTGCCAAAGCATGTAGATAAGGATAAGCTTAAAAAAGTTTCAGTTTTATAACATAATTTACCAAAACAACAATAAAATATAATATACTATCTAAACACGAACCAAAGAAAGAACATCTTCGACGGGATGACCAAAAGCGGGATAGGATTCCACCATATAACCAACCACAAGACAATCTGGAAGATATTCAAAGAAAAAGGTTTAATCAAACAATCAATGCATACTCACAAACAAAAAAAGAAGCCCCAACACTAAGAGCTGCGAGATTAACGAAGCATTAAGATTAAACTTTCCTACCTAAAACATTAAGATTAACGAAGCAATGCGAATCCCCAACACTCATCAATTACTCAAAATTAACAAAGCAAACTAACGAAACAAAATTACGAGCAAACACCCGCCATCGATGCCGTAAAAGAGTGCGAGAACGTGAAATATTTGATTCGCCATTCTTGAGACTCATTTACGAGGTCCCACCAATTAGCAGCGTCTTTCGGGCCATACGCCATCATCGCCGACGGCTCACCAGGTCCGAGCCATCATCAGGAATCAAGCGCCAAAATTGGGCGCAAAGCGGAAGCCCTAACACCATGTTGCCGCCATGGGATCAGGAAGAGGTCAAAATCATACTGGCGAGGCTCGGCGCCATTGTTGGACTCGACTCGAGTATTAAAACCACGGGTGAAGCTACTAGAAAGAGAGTTCTATGGTGGAGGGGTCGGATGAGCAAGTGGAGGAGGAGGTGATGACAGATGGAAAGGGGAAAATTATAGAGAGAATGAGGAGCCTCTCTCTTTAAACTCTTGAGGATGCACTCTCGTTCACTTTTTTTTTAATTTTAAGTTTTTACTTCGGCGTGTTTTTTTCTTCGTGTTTTTACAATAGATAACATTTTTAAAAAAAAACGTTATCTAGTTAAAACCAAAAAATTGCCCTTTTAAATAGATAACGTTTTTGCATATATATCTACAACGTTTTTTTTAAAAACGTTGTGAAAAAAAAATACCACAACGTTTTTATAAAAAACGTTGTGGTTTAAGTGTTGTCTATTTACTGTTTTGTAGTAGTGAGAGGTTGGCCCTTCCTGAGCTATCTTAAAAGAATGTTATGTTAAAAACTCATCACAAGTATCCGGTCAGACTCGACGATCGTAGCTCAAACACAACGATTGCTGGACAGACTCGACGATCGTAGCTCAGAGACAACGATTGCTGGATAGACTCAACGATCGTAGCTCAGACACGACGAATGCTGGACAGACTCGAAGATCGTAGCTCAAACTCGACAAATGCAAAGCAGAATCAACGATCACAAAACTACCTCAACGATCGTAGTCCTCCCTAAGGACACATCAGCTCTGCAAGAGCCAAGGGCAAATCAGTACAATCCTTATTAGTCAAACTCGTAGAGCCAAGCAAAAGTCGACACCTGTCCCACTAAGCAAAAAGGAGAGAGGGAAGTTACAAGTACAAATTGAAATCGTCATTTTGAAATCAGAAGTTTAAAAGATTATCTCTCTCATCCTCTCTCAAAGTAGAAACCCTAAATCAGAAGAAAGCTCAGTCAAATCACACTTCTAGCAAAAAAAATCAATGGTGGCTACCAGTGTTATCTCCGGCTACAGACTTTGTTTTGACGAGATCAAAGTAGCTGAACCCAAATTTCACAAAACTTTGGCTCTACTAAAGAAGGCGTGAAGAAGCCTTGGGCACAGACACATTGATCTATCCCAAGCTAGTGAAAGAATTCTACAAGAATAGTGTGTTTGAATACAACACCATCACTACGAGAGTAAAAGAAGTGTAAATCAAACTGAAGGCCGAAGACATCAACCTCGCCCTTGGTCTCAAAAATGAAGGGTATCCAGTCATAGATAGCGTAGACTTCCAAGAGGGACTTAAGAGAATGCATCATAAGAAACTCCCCTCTGTGAAAGGATACAAGAAGAAGGAGTTTCCACAGAGGTATGAATTTCTAGCTGATATTGTTGGGAAATGTATATGCTGCAAGAGCTCAGGTCATGACTCTATGAATGAAGTACAACTCAAGCTCATAACTGCCATGTGTTATGGAATACAACTCAACTATGGAGCCCTATTGCTCGAATGGATTGGGAAGTGGATCTTCAACTCAAAGAAGTCAAAAAGCCCTCAAAAGATGCTCTATGGGCGATTCATAAGTATCATTCTACAGTCTGCTCTGGGTGACAAAATTGGGGACGAAGAAGGAGAAGCTATCAACCCAAACAGACGAATGACCCAGCAATTATTTGAAAATTAGAAGAGGAACCCAGTTGAGTATGTTCGCATGATGACCGAGTCCAGTGGAAGAACTGGTGATCTGGAGGATTCAGGCCTTCCAGGAAACATGTCTGTTGTCAAGGAAATCGAAGAAGAAGAAGAAACAAACAAAGAAGAGCCCTCTGTACTTGTAAAAAAAAGCAAGGGCAAGAGGAAGCTTAAGGCAAGGATGGAAGAAGAACCCCAGGGATCCACAACTGATAAACTAATAGAGTCCTCTAACATTGAGACTCTAAGGATTCTGAGAAAGAAGCAATACCAGGCTGAGGCTGAAGAAGATAGAGCCACCATATCTCTGCTGTTGAAGAAGAGGAAAATCAGCCACAAACCCAAAAAGCCATCCATCTCCTCAATCGTAGAGTCTCTACTGAACGTAGAGACTAGACCAGAAACATCAGGCAAGGAAGTAGCTGCATCAAGCATGTTAGTTGTTCAAGAAAGTCCTGAGGCTGTGGCTCAACCTAGAAAATCAAGAAGGAAGCTGGTCAAGAAATATATCCTTGAGAATGAAAAAGTGCTCAAGAAGGAAGACAAGAGCATGGTTGCCAAAGAGAAACTGACCAAAGCAAGTCAAGAGGACAATGCTCCAGCTGAGGGGGAGATCCCTAAGATTCTAATGATAAAGAATACACCAGCTGAGGGGGAGATGCCTGTAGCTCTAGAAAATTCTCCAGCTGAGGGGGAGCTTTTGAGCTTAAAAGAAGATGATCAAGTTGAGGGGGAACCTCATGATATCTCCATGGCAGAAGAAGAGGTCTTGCTAGAAATGAAGAAGAATCAGTGCAAGAACATCAAGAGGCCATTGAAATAATGGAATCCTCCAAGGAGAACAGAGAAGGGGAAGAAGATGATGATGAGCTTGAGATCACTGGTGTGGGAAAAGATGGGTATAGAAGCTATCTCTACAATCATATGTTCTCTTACCTACCCATGATGCCATATCATCAAGCCCAAATCCTAAACTCTTGGAACCACATGTTCTGGAGTTTCAAAGAGTATCCGACCATCTCAGTACTAGCCAATGGTTTCCCAAGAAGATTCAACTTTGCCAAGAAATTAATTACCAACAACTCTTCCTCAAAGGATAAACCTGAGCTACTGTCTATCCCAACCCTCTTCAGAGTTAATCACTTGCCATCATCCTCATTTAGCCAATTTTATGAATTCCCACGATGGTTGGAAGTGATACTTCATCCACTACATCAATTTCCAGTTGCAGAATCCCAAAATTCTGTAACTAAGGAACCAAATGTAGTCAACTTCATAATGCCCCCACAAACTATCATCTCTACGATCACGGACTCTAGCCTCATTACAGAGTCTCCACCTCAAATTGTAGAGTCACCAAACTCAAACATCCAAACCAACGCCCCTCCATCAGATATTCCATCATCATCCTCCAATGAATATTTTAGCCTTGATCTTGCTCTCTACTCCCTGCAAGATCAATCCCAGAAATCACCCCCTCCATTCAACAATCTTCAACCCAGTGATCCACTCACAAATCTACCCACGAAAGATGACTTGAATGAAGTGTCCAAAAATATGGTCAAGAACATCGATGAGAGCCTGGAAACTCATACAGAAGTCATTCATCTCAAGATAACTCAAATGATCACTGCTGCAAATAATCTCCCAGGCACTTTGAACGCTGAGCTTACAAAGAAGCTGAGAGAAATTATCAAGGAAATGATTCAAAGCATGAAGGATAGAGATGAAATTCACTTCCGGATAGCCACCAAACAAACAGAGGCTATTCTTGAATTACAGAAAACTCAAGAAGCCCAAAATAACCTTATGATGGAGAACATCATCAACCTGAAAGCTTCAGTCAAAGAATTTCAGAAAGCCTATGTAAACCAGGAACAACAAACTGACACTGTTCTCACTGCCCTCCGAAACAAAGAAACTAGATCTGAAGCCCTGATTAAGGAAAGTCGATAGGACATTGCTCAAACACAAAGCCAACTCAACGAGCTTGTCCAAGGAGTAAATTAACTTTCTGCAGATATTCGAACCCTTGATGCTGACATAAAGGGGGAGAATAAAGGGAAAGGAGTTCAAGGAAGCCAGGGAGGCCAGGGCAGAGGCAGAGGAGGTCAAAGAAGCTAAGAAAGAGGTAGATGACAATTTCATACTCAAGTTTCACCAAGCCCTCCTGCAAGACAATTCCACCATCAGACTCCATGATCAAGCAATCAGACTCAACGATATGATCAACAGGAAGTCTTGATGTCTCAACCATTAAGGAGTCAAGGGCCAACTACCAGCTCACAAATTGTGACCACTACAGGCCTAAGAATGCCAATTAGAGATCCAACATTCATGAATAGGCATGATCACAACCCGATAGTAAGCCCAAGTGAGCTGGAAGAAATAGCCAGAAGGGATGAAGCTAGCAGGAAAAGAAGGGCTGAGGAGTATGTCAATCCTCCACGCAAAAGACCAAAGAAATAGAGATAAGTAAAAGTTTAAATTCTTATTGATGTAAAGCTAAACTGTAATACTCTTCAATCATCAATAAATTTATGTTTATTCTGTAGAAATTTCAGCTGCTCACTGAAATACTAAGTCATGTTTAAATTTCCTGCAAATGCATCTAGACACTAATAATCATGACAACTAATCTCCTTGGTTATGTCAACATCAAATAGGGGGAGATTGTTGGGAGAATGCATATTATGATTTGATGTTTTAAATGTATATGCTCATGATTATTTATAAAGTCCTTCAAGGAATATATGTACAAGGATTTAGTGATAGATCAAATCTGTTAGGTTGATCTAAGGTCTTAACGTGTATCATTCTGAAAATGAATGTATAGATAGAAAGATCAAAGCTGTTAGGTTGATCTTGAGATGTAATAAATAGGTTTCGAAGAATTCGTAGTGTATAAATCTGATCAACATTGCAGAAGTCAAGGCAGAAACGTAGATCTTCAAAGATCGTAGTGTGCCTTCCTTGAAGGGCCTCTTCGAAAATCGTAGAGTGGTCCCAACATTTGCCGAGCCAACTCAGAGATCGTAGTGTGCTCTCGAAAACGTAGAGTTTACAACTCAAGCAAGTGATGATCGTAGTGTGCAAAGATTTAAGAGAAATAGTAGTGCTCTCGGCTGATAGCATCAGACCAGCCACCAAGGTGACAAGTCACCACTATCTGAATCGTAGAGTACCACGATCTGAATCGTAGAGTATCATGATCTGAATCGTAGAGTATCATCTGTCTTGTGTCAGAAACGTCAAAGCCTCATGATTTGTGTGGAGACAGACTTCAACATATGAGGAATGGATTCTAAATGTTGCAGTACTCACCAGTCCCAAAGTTATAAGAAATATCCTTAGTATGCAATAATGAAGCGTATTGAAGAAGCTAAGGAAAATAACATTGGTAAAGGGAAAACACCTTTTTAGGTGTTAGGTGAGAAAGTAGTCTGATGTGTCAATGGGCCAGAATGCAATTTAGAAGATGTGCATAAAAGTCTCCATCAAAGATCAGAAAGGTCAAACGCATTTAATGCTTCAACGGATGGATCCAACGGATAGTTTTGAAGATCACATATATGCAAATCAAGCAGATGAGAGAGACAAGCAAGCATTGAACAAAAAACATGAAGAACTCTAAAAGCTCAACTCTACGATATGAGAAATAGAAAAGGCTTGCTCAGCTACTCAATTCTTTCGAACAAGTGCTTAAACAACAACTGAGTAACAACCATCAAGAACTCAACATCTACCAATCAACTGAAGAAAAGTACCAAGTCTGCTGGACTTGAAGAGTTCTAAGTGAACTGTAAGAGAGCCAAGTCTGCTGGACTTGAAGAGTTTAAGAGTGAACTAAGAAGTTCCTAGACTGCTGGTCTAGAAGGAATCTGTGTGATTCAGAAGTTGTAAAAGACATCCTTAGTGGATTTCCTACTCGAGGAGTAGAAGAGTGGACTAGGAGCTTTTAGTGCTCTGAACCACCTAAAACAACTGTGTCTTTTACTTTCATACGATAACTAGTATATCTGCCAAAACTGCTATAACTGCCTCACTTTCATACTCCACTACTTCGTAAAGGAGATTAAAACAAACATTAATTCCACTAAGTTTTAATCATCATCAACGAACAAGTTTAAAACGAAAAGATTTTTTAAATATCTATTCAACCCCCCCTTCTAGATAACTATTGTGCCAACTAGGAACTAACATACTATTCATGGGGTTACTATTCACTTGAGTACTATTCACCCGGGGTACTATTCATGATAAAAATTGATTCGTTTTCGGTCCAAATTATTTTTGGTACAATATTATTCTTGAATTTTACTCCACAAAGCAGTATCATGTTGACAATTTGGACATTATTGATTTCTGGATAAATTAAATTATAAATCTTTAAAAATTTATCCTTGAACTTGTTTTATTGAATTCTTATATCATTGTCATCATCCTCATGTTTATAATATGTTGAAAGTCATCTGTGGCCTGTAGTGCATAGATGAACTTGGTATGATTATGACCAGGGATTATTCGGTATAATCATGACCGTAATGTTACAAATGATGCGGTAAAAGTCGTCATTGGCCCATAGTGCATTGATGGATAGTTGTTGGCATGATTATGACCATTGATGAATACACGAATATCTTTGGCCCATAGTGCATGGATAATTTGTGGTCGTGATACTAATGAATATCCTTGGTCGTAGTGCAGGGATGATGTGGATTATTTATTAAGCTGAGTCTCAGCGATAAAAGTGATGAAAAACCTTTTAAATCATAGAAGATAGTAGATTTTATTCTCTACTTGACTCTTCTAATGGATTGCTTGTTCCGCTGCAGTTAAACTTGATATTTGTTATATTTTATCGCTTTAACAACATTAAAAAAACTAACAATAAATTATTCTGCATTATCTTAGTCATAATATTTTTTACTGGGCTAGTTAAGCTCACCCTTTTTGCTTTCATTGTCCTCTTTAGGAAATGAGAACGTAGCTGGGATTAGTCGGGGAACGAAGTGACGGTCCAGATGATAGCATAAGTAGTCCTCACTATTCTATGAAATAGTGTGATAATAATTGTAATGAGGACTCCATTGGAGTTGAATACTGTCTAGAAGACAATATTCGTATTAAAACTCTCAGTTTATATTTTGTCGTATTATACACGACAGTTGCATTATTAAGTTATATTTGAATTTTGTACCATGTATTTGGTGACTCAAGATGGGTGATGTATACCTATTTTGGGGGCATCACAGTTGGTATCAAAGCTTAGGGATATGATCCCTGGCTAAGATGTGAGACTAGAACTAAGAGGGGAGAGACGGAGAATTCCTTCGCTAGTATGACCTACCTAAGTTTATTTGGTATTTAATTGGTCGGTCAGAGTATAGGGATAATATGTTGCATGTCAATTAACCCTTGTTTTGTGGCAGTATTTGAAAATGACATCTGAGAATGTTGAGAATAGCAATGGAGCACGGAGATCGTTGAGTCTCCACGGATCAACAATCGAGGATAATGTGCATCGAGGCGACAATCCTCATCGCAACAACAACAACACCGACCAAATGATGAGCGATGGAATGTTCGAGGCTTTATGCAATTCATGCAACATCAAGCGAGCTGCGGCTCCGTCCAAAATGTAGGTGGAAACACCGAAATTCTCGAACGGTCCCATTAAAAGCAGTTCAAGGAGCTGGGACCACCGGAGTTTATTGAGAGCCAAAACCACTTAAGGCGGAAGCGTGGATAAAGCAGATCACCAAGATATTTGATGTCTTGGGATGCTCCGAGGAGAAAAAGGTTCCCTTTGCCACCTTTATGTTGCGAGGAGAGGCATATTACTGGCGGGAATCGGTAAAGTGTACTCAACCTACCGCACTGAAGATGTCTTGGGAGAAGTTCCAAGAACTATTCAACGACAAGTACTTTCCTGAAAGTATTCGTCACATGAAAGAGGTAGAGTTCATCAAGCTGGAGCAGAACAATATGACCGTGTCGCAGTATGAAGCTAAGTTTGCCGAGTTGTCCCGGTTTGTGTCTCACTTGGTAAATAATGAGGAGAGAATGATGCGGATGTTTCTAAGAGGTTTGAAACCCGAGATACGTCAATATCTAATTTCTCATAAACTGTGTTTGTATTCAGATGTTGTAAATAGGGCTCAGTTATTGGAGTGCGATAACGAGTCAACCCAACTAAGAGAAAGCAGGTGGCAAAATGATAATACTAGTGGTAGAAGTCATCCAAGCGGTGACAACAAACGTGTAGGGAATCAACATGCTAGAAATGGTAACCACTTCGATGGTAATCATGGGCAAGACAATAAAAGTGGACATTTCAAGAATAGGAGATTCAATAATGATGGAAAGACGTCAGCACCAACACCCGTTGTTAAGGAAAGAGAACGACCACTTATCATATACTTCAAATGTGGAGGGGAGGGACACATCATACCAAACTATGCGCAGCAATTCAAAACGTGTTACAATTGTGAAAGAGAAGGTCACCTAGCTAGATTTTGGCATACTGGGAAGCCAAGTCCAGTTGGAACGGTAACACAAAATGTCGTCCCAGACAAGTCAAAACCAGTAGTTCAAGGGAGAACATTTGTTGTGACCTCCCAGAAAGTAAGGAACCCGAACGAGGTCATCATGGGTAAGCTTATCATAAACTCAAGCGAAGTCTATACCTTAATTGATACCGGTTCTATCCATTCTTTTATCTCTCCTACTTGCGCTCAACGTTTAAATTTGACTCTGGAGAAATTAGACTTTGACTTATCTGTGGAAACTCCGTTGGGAGAAACCTTTATTACATCCACTGTTTATAAGTCTTGTTTGGTTCAAATCGGTACCCTCACATTACATGTCGATCTTATTTCGTTGAAAATACTTGCATTTGACGTGATTCTAGGGATTGATTGGTTAACTACTCATTATGCAAAAATTGATTATTTTTGTAAGGTTGTTAGCTTTTATATTTCTAACCAACCTATTATGCGAATTCAAGCAACCAAACCATTAAAATCAATCACTGTTATCTCAAGCCATAAAGCTATTCGTTTATTGAAAAACGGATGTCAAGCTTTCTTAGCTCATGTCACGGATTTAAACAAAAATACGTCAGTTTTGAATGATATTTCTATTGTTAATAAATTTCTGACGTATTCCCCACGAAGAACTTCGCCTACCCCGTGAGGCGTGAAATTGAATTTTGTATCGACCTTGAACCCAGACAAAACACCTTTCAAAAGACCCATATCGAATGGCTCCTATTGAACTTCGAGGAGTTAAAGACCCAATTGCGTAAATTGTTGTTACACATCGGTTTTATTCATATTAAGTACGCCTCCTCGGGTGCTCTGCTTCTATTCGTGAAGAAGAAAGGTGGGAGTATGCGACTTTGTATTGATTATCGGGAGTTGAATCATGTCACCATCAAGAATAGGTACCCATTGCCACGTATTGATGACCTGTTTGACCAGTTGCAAGGCGCCAAATTCTTTTCAAAGATCGATCTTCGTTCCGGATATCATCAGTTAAAGATTAGAACCGATGACATTCCAAAGATGACTTTCAGAACTCGGTACGGGCATTATGAATTCCTAGTCATGTCTTTTAGATTGACTAATGCTTATGTTTCCTTCATGGATATGATGAACCGAGTATTCAAGGAATATTTGGATCACTTTGGAGTCGTCTTTATTGAGGACATCTTCATATATTCCAAAAGCCGTGATGATCATGAGCAACACTTGAGGCTGATACTCCAAAAGCTTCGTGAAAACAAGCTTTATGCCAAGTTGAAAAAATGCGAGTTCAGGCTTAAGGAAGTAGCATTCCTTGGGTACGTAGTATCAAGTCATGGAATATCTGTTGACCCGGCAAAGATTGAAGCTATTCAAAGCTGGGAGTAACCTAAATTAGTGACCGAAGTACGTAGCTTTCTCGGCTTAGTTGGTTATTATTGGAGATTCGTATAAGGGTTTTCTCGAATCGCTACTCCATTAACTCAGCTGACTCGGAAAGATACAAAATTCGGTTGGAGCGTGGAATGTGAGAAGAGTTTTCAAGAACTCAAGAGGAGACTCATTTATTTTGCTACGACAATACCATCTGGCTCGGAGGGATTTGTCATCTACAGTGATGCTTTGGGCAAAGGGTTAAGATGTGTTCTCATGCAACATGGGAAAGTCGTAGCCAATGCCTCTTGGCAAGTCAAAGAATATGAGAGGAATTATCCTACTCATGATCTAGAGTTGGCAGCTGTTGTCTTCACACTTAAAATTTGGAGGCATTACTTGTGTGGGGAGAAAATGGAGATCTTTACGGATCATAAAAGCCTCAAATATTTCTTCACCCAAAAGTAACTCAACATGCGACAATGACGTTGGCTTGAACTGTTAAAAGATTATGATCATACCATTCAATACCATCCTGGTAAAGCGAACGTCATAGCTAACGCATTGAGTATAAGATCATATGCGGGTACAAGTGCGATATTGTCAACGCAAAGGCCCATTTTATATGACTTGCAAAGGATGGATATAGAATTAAAGACTCCAGGGACCCACGTGATGATGGAGAATATACGAGTAGAATCGACTTTAATCGATAAAGTTAAAGCTGCTCAAGCCACAAACATGGAGCTGATGCGTATGAGGAAGAAAGTGCAAGAAGGTGCTATGCCGGAAGCAAGAATCGATGAAGAAGGAATACTTCGAGTCAACTCCAAACTTTGTGTTCCTAACGACCCTGATTTAAAGTATAAAATCATGATGGAGTCGCACAACATGTGACGCCCCAAAAATAGGTATACATCACCTATTCTGAGTCGCCAAATACATGGTACAAAAATTCAAATACAACTTAATTATACAACAGTCGTGTAAAATACGACTAAACATATGCTGTGAGTTTTAATACAAATATTGTCATCTAGACAATATACAAACTCAATGGTGTCCTCGTTACATTTATTATCACACTATTTCACAGAATAGTGAGGACTACTAATGCACCATCTAGGACCATCACTCTGTTTCCCCCGACTAGTCTATATCTTTACGTTCTCATTTCTCAAGAGAACAATGAAAGCAAAAAGAGTGAGCTCAAATTAGCCCAAGAAGAAATATTATGACTAAGATGATGCAGAATAAATTATCGTTAGCTTTCAACAGTGTTAAACTGATACAATATAACAAACATCAAGTTTAACTGCAGCGGAACAAGCAATCCATTAGAAGAGTAAAGTAGAGAATAAAATCTACTATCTTCTATGATTTAAAAGGTTTTTCATCACTTTTATTGCTGAGACTCAGCTTAATAAATAATCCACATCATCAAATCATCCCTACACTACATGACAAGGATATTCTTTAGTACCACGCCCATGAATTATCCATGCACTACGGGTCAAAGATAATCGTGTTTTCATCAACGGTCCGGATCATGCCATAAAACAATTCATCTTTGCACCCTTGGCCAAAGAGAATCCATAGCCATAATCATACCAAAAACTGTCCATCAATGCACTACGGGCCAATGAGGACTTACGGTCATCATTTATAACATTACGGTCATGATTATACCGAATAACATTACGGTCATGATTATACCGAATAATCCCTGGTCATAATCATACCAAGTCCATCCATGCACTACATGCCACATATGACTTTCAACATAATATAAACATGAGGATGATGACAATGACATAATAATTCAATAAAACAAGTTCAAGAATTAATTTATCCAGAACCAATAACGTCCAAATTGTCAACATGATCTTTGCTTTGTGGAGTAAAAATTCAAGAATGCTCGTAAGAATATTTCCATGAAAAGATATCTTTGGATGAAGCGCAAATATCAAGGATATTTCACTAATTTCATGGAGTATAGAAGTCAAAACTTTAACCAACCGAGTATAATAATTAATGGAATAACAAAAGAAATCACCGAGGCATGCGATGAGATCGCATGCATAAAAGTTATTCAATGAATAATAAAAAAGCGAACTAGGTTATGCATAAAGTATGCATATAATGATATTCCAATGAATAATAAATAATGGAACTGTGTCGGTATATAATACGCACCACCGACGGGATATTCCAAATGAATAATAAAGAATGGAATAACGTAAGAATTTCACCATGTATGCGGTGCTTGGCATAAACAAGTTATTCCAACATAATAATAAAGAATGGAATAACGTAGAATTTCACCAAGTATAGGGTATCCTGCGTATCAAAGTTTATTCCAATGTAATAATAAAGAATGGAATAACGAAAGTCCTTTCACCAAGTATAGAATCCAGAAATAATATTCCAACGAATAATAAAACAATGGAATAATATCCCTCCTCTTCACGAATAAGAAAGAAAAATAATACCCTTCACGAATACAAAAGAATAATATTCCTTACGAGTATTGAAAGAAAAATAGTTCTCTTCATGAATATGAAAGAATAATACCCCTTACGAGTATTGAAAGAAAAATACTTCTCTTCATGAATATGAAAGAATAATACCCCTTACGAGTACAACAAATAATATCCCTTACCGTAAAAGAATAGTATTCCGACTGGTAGGGCGAGGATATTCTTGAAGAAAACTTACACTACGCTCAAAGCTTCTTAAACTCTAAAGAAATACGCTCAAGATTATAGAAGAAGAACTCTCTCTATAGTTTCTCTCTCTAGAGTTTCAGTGAATTCGTAAGAAATAATGAAGGAATGAACTTCTATTTATAGAAGAATGGACTGCATAGTAACTAATTCATGAACTATCCAGATTGATTTACTTTTAATCGAACGGTCCATATTTAAAGCAAAATCTTTTAAATAAAATATAATATATTCTATTTATAATCTAATAAAACGAATAACTTTATAAAAGTATTACATTTTATATATAAAAAGATTTTACTATGCAAAAATACTATGCAACACTATGCATGCACTATGCAACACTATGCATAATAAAATATAATATATTCTATTTATAGTCTAATAAAACAAATAACTTTATAAAAGTATTCTATTTTATATAAAAAGATTTTACTATGCAAAATACTATGCATAATAGAATATAATATATTCTATTTATAGTCTAATAAAACGAATAACTTTATAAAAGTATTCTATTTTATATAAAAAGATTTTCTATTTTATTACATTAATAATACTAATAAAACAAAACTGAGTGACTTATCACGTAAGCATCAATAATCAATACTGTGTGCTACTATGCAACCACGCCAGACATTCGTATTTTTACTACCGAAGTAGTTCAACAAGATTAACGTTAAAACTTCCACCGTTATTTTCATAGAAATTCGGATCTTATTGTAAAATGATTTTATTAAATTAAATAATAATAAAATCATATTTTTATTAAATTAAATAATAAAAAATCATATTTCATGTGTTATCAAGATGGTTGTCATTGTATAACCTATTGATGTTAGAATGTCGTAGTATTTGAGCTACGTGGATGAATTAAAGTGTTTGAATTTCCAAGATGAAAATAAAAGTTTTTCGAGAAATTTTTCAGAAAAACACTATTCATCGGTATTTGCTCGGGATATAATTTTGAGTTTTAGAAATACGTAATGATGAAATAACAAGGTAAGATGGATTATGTAATAAAAATCTAGTTATGGAAAAAGTAATAATTAAACATGTGGACTTAATTTATAAACTTTAAGTAAAGGCGAATTAGTAATGAATAAGTAATAATTGTATGATACTTAGGTATTGTACAAAGTAATGAAAACAAGTATAATCTGAAGTATTATACTGAGTTTGTATGAAGAATGAAATATTGTATATTTTTTATATGAATTAGAATACAAAAAATAATACATAAACTATATGTATGTGTATTAAGTAATGTTAATGGACTTGTAAATTGATTGATTGAATTAATACAAGTCCAAGTGAATTAAAGGAGAGGCCCAATCATTAATGAATGAACAAACTAGGTTTATTAATGCAAAGCCCAAAGGATGATTTAATGAAAGCCAAAGATGGAATCCATGAGTTGTATGACCCATAGGGCAAACCATATTGATATGGTTATTGTGGTGACCAAGTAATGTGGTGACCAAGTAATGTGGTGACCAAGTTAGAGTGGTGACCAAGACTTTGAAGTAATGACCAAGTGTAGGATAAAAGTTGTGCTAGCCAAGTAATGAATAGTAAGGAGGTGGCTTGAGGAGGTGGGTGATTTAATGACTAAACTACCCTAGCTTTGCAAGTTCTATAAATAGAGAAAACTTACAAGCCATTTGTTAGTTGTTCAAATAATCTAACATCTCAAAAGTGCTTAAGTGTTAGAGAGAATAAGCTACACATAAGTCATTCCATAAGTAAGAAGAAGAAGCAAGCTACTTTACCAAGACTACAAAAAGTAAGACTTCTTCTCTAAATTATCTTCTATCTCTACCATGATAAGTTGATAAGAAAAGTTGGAATTAAGGAACATGGATGGTAAGAAGCAAGAAGAATGAGTAAGTTATGAACTTAAGCCACATAAGTTGGTAATAAGTCATTTGAACTTATAAAAGTTATCAACTTATTATAAGTTAACCTTGAATGATAAGTATGAAAATATGAACTTGTAATGAGTTTATTAAGAGAAGTGAATTAAGAACTTATATGATTATATGTATCATATATACCTAAGTAAAGTTATATGTGAAGAACATGTAAAGTATGATGATTAAGAAACTCTAATTGTCATAAGTCATGAATAATCAAATCTTAAGTAGTTTATAATTTGACAAGTTATAAGCTCATGAAGAATAAGTCAAAAATCCAACAATGAATATAAGTTATTGTATTAAGTATATTAAGATGTTCACATGATGAATGAGGTTCATTTGTAATGTTGAACAAATCATAAGAATGAAGAATTGCGAAATTTGCACGATTGGACGATAAACGTCGAGTTCGTAAAATTCTCAAAATGGAAGTCAAATTTTGTGTTTGATCACGGAACCATGGTTTTCAAATAGAGACACGTCATATTTGGCATTTAAGAGTTGCGGACTCGAAAATGACCAGATTCTGACTTAGATCGAAGAAACGAGCGTTGAACGTTCACGAACGTTTATCGTTTTCATTAAAATATGAACCAATAGGTGAATTTTTAGCAAACGAAGTCAAATAGATAAAATTCTTGCATGATCATGTAGATTACGTAATTTGTGAACTGTAGGCTTTTGAACGAGCTAATTCATACTTATAACGAAGAAGTTATGCGTCCGGGAAGTTCACAAAAATTCAAAAGCTGAATTTGTTTTACGGTGCACTGAGTTGGTATGCATGGCTGAACCCTAAACAAAATGACTTCATGTATGCATGTAGCGAAACGATTGTTCGAGCCTCATCTGCAGAGTTCATGCATAGCGCGAACTATAGTACAATATGTGGCGCCTTGATATGTTTCATGTATCTGATACCAAATCCTCTGGAGAGTGGCGTGCATGGCAATTACGACCCATTAAAAATAAGGACTCATGCCAGCATGCGTCCAGTCACGAGACGATATCTGATAAGCTCATGCACCGGCTGATAAGATATAAATATAAAAAAGGCTGCCATGATGCCCAGATCTCGAAACAAGGATAGTAATGAAGGTTTCTAAATATAAAGAAAAGAAAGTTAATTTATTTAAAAGTAAACATAACTTAAGGAATGTAATGTAACATTGTTAAACTTTATTAAACCTTAAGGATGTTGTATAAAGGTTGAGATAACCTAGTCAAATATAAATGCAAGGGTAATGATAAATCAGAATGAATAGTAACTGAATCTAATACACAATTAGATTGAAATGAAGGGTATAATATAGTCATATACATACTTGATTATATGTGACCTCATGTAAGGAATTATGTGATCATGTATTGTAGAGACTTGAACGACTTGAACATAAAGTTAATATACCATAGCAGACGCTAAAGGCAAGTATTCTAACTCTTGTCTCAATTCAATCTGAACAAGTTTTTGAGGTTCATGTATTCTTTCGCATGAATTGAGGTATGTTGAAGTTGAAGCCAATTCCTTTGGCTAGACTTGATGTATTGATAATCTATTCATGTATTATCAAATGTTGCTATCTTTTGTCAACTTCTTGATATAGTTTTCAAAAGAATACTGAAATGTTAAACAAATGTTTTGTCGGTAAAAGCAGCGAGCACGTGAGGTTGCCAAATGCTTAAACGTGCATCGTTTAATGGATGTAGTGTTGATCAACATAGAGTACAATAAGTGATCACCTAGAAGTGCTTTCGTAAGTAATATCGAGACTTCTGGGACTTGTTTCCGGGTTGTCCTTTTCAATAAAGAATGAATACTCGAGGTCTTTGGCCGGAGTGAATGTTTTACTAAATATTGTTATTATTGTAAAACATTTTGAAAGAAAATAAGAAGTGCTATTTTGAATTATCAATAGTACTTCATAACTATTGTTCGATTATTGAAGATATCTGATTTGTATGTTTCAAGCATGTTGTTATTAAATTGTTATACTTGTTTGAGCTAGTTATGCTCACTCTTGCTTGAACCATATGAATGCAACTAAAATGAGCGTCCAGAAGGATCGAAAAAAGGATAAAGGAAAAGCTAAAGCGATTACTAAGTTGTCTTGTAATAGTATAGGTCTATTGTTGTAATATAAGCGATATTATGACAAAGAACCTTTGTAATGGGTATAGAACACAGGAAATGTAAATATTACTTTAAATATATAGAAGTTATGTTAGTTCTTTGAGACTTTTCAATTGAATGAATGTATGAATGTTATGCAATATATACCATCATCATCGGGTTGGAAGATACCCGGATTTGGGGGCGCTACAACAAGTTGGTATCAAAGCCTAGGTTATAAAACTTAAGGGGAAAGTAGAACCTTAAGTCATAACCTTAAAAAAGAATAAAAAGTAAAAAGATGGAAAGTAACCTTATAAAAATGCATTATATTATGTTATGTATTTCTATTATTTTAATGGCGTGTACTAATCAAACTATATTGTTTTATTGTAGATGTCGAGAGAAAATGATATGTATAGAGATATACATGTAGTGGCGAGATTTGATTAATCGGGTAGAGATACTACCAAATCCGTGGCGCAGTAGAACGAGAGTTGGTGACAATCGAGTCGGAGACTCGAGACGATTTAGACTACATATCTATATTTGATGGCATGCTAGAGGAGGAGGTGGACGTGATGTCCTTTGACCGGAGTTCCACCTACGAGAGGACCGAGTTCCACCTACAGAGGAAATGTCTACGGGGGAATCGATGAAGGCCTTGTTTATGTCGGTATTGGATAGGAATGTCCATTACTGCCAAGAGGTTAAGGAGTTGAAAGAGGAACTCCAAGCTGTCCGGGAGGATAAGGCTAGCATGGAGGGAATGTGGGAAGAGGAGCATGATGATAGAGTTCTAGCTAAGGACAAGGTCCAAGAGCTGAAATGTGAAGTCTTTGAGCTCAAGCAGGAGCTAAAGACTAAAAAGAGGAAGTTGGAGAGGATGTCCTATATACATAGGAGTTCTCATGTAGATTTCCATGACGGTAGTGGATATCGAGATAGAAGCGAGACGGACCCGACACACTATATCGATGAGATGTTATTGTTGGGATTGCGGCGACAAGGATTTTGAGAATGCCCTACGACGGATGTGATCTAGCAATAGCTAGAGTAGAATAGATATGTAAATATTATGTATCTAGTAGTGACGTAAAACCCTCTTTTGTATAACAAAGGGTAGTCTTTTGTAAATCCCAATTTTGGAAAGTAATTGCGGGATGGTAATGTAATCGACTAAAAAATTTGAGTAATGTAAACAATGTAGTGTTAAACTACAAGTTATGAATCAATATAAGTCTTTTTATGGAATATGTTGAGTAATGAGTATGAGTTGTTGTTTTATTACAAATAATAACAAACCAACAAGAATAAAGTAATAATGATGTGTTGTTTTCTTAACGACAAAATGCCGCCAAGAAGAGACAACGAAATCGGTAGCGCTAATGTTAACCAACCGGAGGGTGGTCCGATTAATCAATGCGGGAGTTCGTTAATCTTTTAACATTTGCATTTAATAGAACGAGGGGCTAATGTACCGTGATTCACAGAGTAATCTGAGCTACTACTTTTAAGGATTTCAAAAGTGTAGGTCATGGGAGTTCAAAGGAACTACGGACCTATAAAGCCAGACATGGGTAAAAGAAATCGAAAAGCATTTGTAATAGCAAATGTTGAGGAGGTCAAAAGGTTGCCTTTGCAACCTATTTGATGAAAGGAGAGGCCAACTTACGGTGGGAGGCAAACCAGGCTAGGGTAGATATAGGAAACCTAACGTGGGAGAGGTTCAAGGAGATTTTCTTGAGAACTATTTTCCCACAGTATCTGAGGAGGATGGAGATGAGGTTTCTTGAATTGAGACAAGGGGATATGACAGGTTCCCAGTATCTTTGCCAAGTTTAATGAAGCTGGCACGATTAAGCTCCACATCAAGTGGACCTTTGAAGTGAGAAAGGCTAGAAAGATTGAGCGGGGCTTGAAACCACAGCTCTATAGCCGAATCTCTGTGTTCCAAAGTACTTCCTTTGGAACCATACTAGAAAAGGCAATAATTGCCAAAGGTGGGAATGAGGCTCTCGGCCCGATTACCACAAGGATAAGAAAAAAAGGGGCAAGGTTGATGGAGGAACCAAGGCCAGGGAGCCGATGGAAGTGGCAGCGGTCGAAAGAGGAAGGGCTTTAACTGCAGGAATACTGGAGTAAAACAAGGGGACTCTAAGAGGAGGATGGAGGCTGTAAAACTGCGGAAAGACTCACTTAGGAGTCATCTCAAAGGAAAGGCGGTTTGTTATAATTGTGGACGGAAGGGCACATTTAACTTTAATTGTCCCAATCCAGAAGAAAAATCACGGATGCTTTGTATGTGGATCAACTGACCACATAGCAAAAGAACCTGCTGAAAGAAGGGGGATAGAAGGAAATAAGGGAACTAATAGCGGGAAGTTAGCTATTAGTGGTCCAACTCAATAGGGAAATCAATGGCCCGCACTTTTAATATAATGGTCCAAGATGCGGTGGCATCGGGGGATGTAGTTCACGGTATTATTCGATCAACAATATAAATGCATACGTCTTTATTTGATTCGGGTGCTACTTGTTCGTTTATAGCATGTGATTTTGCTAGGCGACTAGAATTATTTCCCGAAAAATTGCCTATACCTTTGAACATTAAGGTAGCAAATGAAGAGATAATTCCTGTTGAAGATATTCATAGGAGTTGTTGCGTAGATGTGCGTGGTTGTAAATTATCGGTAGATTTAATCTGATAAAGTTAGGAGAATTGACGTAATTCTCGGAATGGATTAGTTAATTAACCATGGAAGCAATTATAGATTGCCAAAAGAAATGTGTGAGCATCGGGGCGTTGAAGCAACCTCTGTAGTATTTTTTACGGTAGTAAATTGCGGGACGTCCGTGTTGCCTTACGATGACACAAACTAGAAAACTTTTAAGGAAGGGTTGTGTAGGTTACCTATGCCATGTTGTTGATACCCGAGAGTGGGAGCAACCATGGAACAAATACCTATAGTAAAAGAATTCATGGATGTATTTCCAAGTGAGTTCTGGGGTTTCTGCATGGGATAGGGAGATCGAATTTGTGATGAGACATTTTGCGCGAGGAGCGGCACCGATCTCAAGGGCACCATCTGTATATGCGCTTTGTGGAAATGAAAGAACTAATGGTTCATTCTGAGGAACTATTGGACAAAAAGTACATTCAACCAAGTGTTTCTCCGTAGGGAACACCGGTGTTGTTTGTCGAAAGAAAGAGCGGATCGTTAAGGCTTTGTATCGACTATCGGGAGTTGAACAAGTTAACGATAAAGAATAAATACCCATTGCCCAGGATCGATGATCTCTTTGATCAATTGAAAGGGGCAAAGTATTTTTCTAAAATAGATTTGCGAACGGGGTATCATCAGTTGAAGGTTAGGAAGGAAGATGTACCAAAGACTGCATTCAGGACTCGTTATGGTCATTACGAGTTTCTGGTGATGTCATTTGGGTTGACGAATGCACTACTTTGCATTTATGGATATGATGAGCAGTGTTCAAATTATATTTGGACAAGTTCGTCGTGGTGTTTATCGATGATATTCTAGTCTATTCTAAGGCGCTTGAAGATCATCTTGAACACTTAAGATTAGTGTTGGAGACACTAAGGAAGGAGAAGAAGTATATCTGAAATTCACCAAATGTGAATTTTGGTTTGGAAAAAGTGCGATTTTTAGGTCATGTCATTGACGAAGAGGGATTTCGGTGGATCCGGTGAAGGTGGAAGCGATAATGAATTGGGAACAACCAAAAAAGCATTGGCCGAGGTGCGGAGTTTCCTAGGGTTAGCGGAGTCTACTATCGAAGATTTATCCAAGATTTTTCAAAGATAGCTACCTCGTTGACTAATTTAACAAGGAAGGCGGTGAAATATGTATGGACGGATAAATGTGAAGACGATTTTCAAGAAGCTGAAGAAAAGATTAAGTGAAGCTCTGTTTTTGTCATTGCCGGATGACACGGGAAATTTTATAGTATATAGTGATGCTTGGCATAGAGGACTTGGTTGTGTGCTTATGCGGACATGGCAAAGTCATTGCGTATGCATCTCGGCGATTGAAGGATTATGAGAAAGTTTATCCTACTCATGATGCGGGCTAACATGATAGTGTTTACCTAAAAATATGGAGACATTATCTTTATGGGGAAAATGTGAGATATATCTGGGACCATAAAAAGTCTAAAGTATATCTTCACTCGAGAAGGAGTTGAATATGAGGACGAGAGAAGATGGCTGGAGTTGATAAAGGATTATGATTGTGAAATCATGTATCACCTGGAAAGGCCAATGTAGTTCTTGAAGCGCCTTAAGTAGGAAGGTCGGGAAAAGTTGTCTATGTTAACGGCTCAAAATGAGTTAATAACGAGAGATGGCTAGAATGGAAATAGAAGTGAAGATGTTGAATGATTGAGGGCGATTACTCTTTGCGACGGAGATGCAATCTACCATCGTAGAAAAGTCGAGGAGAGTCTGACTCAAGACGGACAAGTGTAACCAAATGAAGAAGCGGTTATCCAGAGAAGGAAGATGTTAAGTATAGTCTTGATAATGAGGGATTATTAAGATTTGAGGGAAGAATTTGGGTTCCGAATGAGGCGGAATTAAAGGAGCAAGTGTTACAAAGAAGCTCATAGTTCGAGGTACTCGATACATCTGGTAGCACTAAGATGTATCAAGACCTTGACGAGTTTTTGGTGGCCAAACATGAAGAGAAATATAGCGAGTATGTGGTAGGTGCTTAACTTGTCAAAAGTTTAAGGCCGAACATCAACGACCAGTGGTTTATTATAGGTCATTGGAGATTCGAATGAATGGAAGTGGGAGCATATCACGATGGACTTCGTGGTGGGACTTCCGACGACGCAAAAAGATATGATTCGATTTGGGTAATAGTGGACCAGGTTGTGAAGTCGGCTCACTTTTTTGCCAATTAGGGTCAAGTATAACTTAGACCCGATTAGCTAAACTTTATGTTAAGGAAATCATTTCGGACATGGAGTACCGATATCGATTGTGTCGATCGTGATCCACGATTCACATCGAACTTTTGGAGGAGTTTGCAAGAAGCGATTTAGGAACACGGTGAGGTTAAGCACGACTTATCATCCACAAACCGATGGGCGAGGCGAGAGAACAATTCAGAGACGTTAGAAGACATGTTGAGGTCTTGCGTCATGGATTTCAAGGGTAGTTGGGATGATCACCTACCACTAGTAGAGTTTGCATATAACAACAGTTATCATGCAAGCATAGGCATCTTGCCGTATGAAAGCTTTGTATGGGAGAAAGTGCGAGAACACCTTTATGTTGGGATGAGGTGGGAGAGCAGCAGGGATGCTAGGACCGAGAATTGGTGCATGGCAGACGGCGGATGTGGTAAAGTTAATTCGGATGCGTCTCGTCACATTTCGGAGATGAATGAAGAAGTATCGGACTCACATAGACTAAGTCGAGAGTTTGAGGTGGGCTCGTATGTGTTTAAAGGTATCTCCACAGAAAGGAAAAGATACGCTTTGGAAAGAAAGGAAAGTTAAGTCAAGGTTTATAGGACCTTTTGAGGTGTTAAAAGCGGGTGGGAGAGGTAGCTTATATGATAGCATTACCTCCGGACCTAGAATGAATACATAACGTGTTTTTCGTATATATATTACGTCCATATAAGCGGACTATAAGCATGTAATCGAGTATGAGCGATTCATATCGAGAAAGACTTAACATATGAAGAGTCGTGCGATGCGGATCATTGATAGAAAGGAACAAGTTACGAGGAACAAGGTAATACCATCGATAAAGGTATTATGGAAGAACCACGATCTTTGAAGAAGCAGCGTGGGAACTAGAAAAAGAAAAGATGAAGAAAAATTTTCCTCATCTATTTGATTAAAGTAAGACGAGATTACGGGGACGAGAATCTTTATAAGGGGAAGAATGTAACGACCAGAAATTGGGATCTTATTGTAAAATGATTTTATTAAATTAAATAATAATAAAATCATATTCCATGTATTATCAAGATGGTTGTCATTGTATAACCTATTGATGTTAGAATGTCGTAGTATTTGAGCTACGTGGATGAATTAAAGTGTTTGAATTTCCAAGATGAAAATAAAAGTTTTTAGAAATTTTCCAAAAAACACTATTCATCGATATTTGCTCGGGATATAATTTTGAGTTTTCAGAAAATACGTAATGATGAAATAACAAGGTAAGATGGATTATGTAATAAAAATCTAGTTATGGAAAAAGTAATAATTAAACATGGACTTAATTTATAAACTTTAAGTAAAAGCGAATTAGTAATGAATAAATAATAATTGTATGATACTTAGGTATTGTACAAAGTAATGAAAAGCAGTATAATCTGAAGTATTATACTGAGTTTATATGAAGAATGAAATATTGTATATAAATTCTATATGAATTAGAATACAAAAATAATACATAAACTATATGTATATGTATTAAGTAATGTTAATGGACTTGTAAAGATTGATTGAATTAATACAAGTCCAAGTGAATTAAAGGGAGAGGCCCAATCATTAATGAATGAACAAACTAGGTTTATTAATGCAAAGCCCAAAGGATGATTTAATGAAAGCCCAAGATGGAATCCATGAGTTGTATGACCCATGGGGCAAACCATATTGATATGGTTATTGTGGTGACCAAGTATTGTGGTGACCAAGTAATGTGGTGACCAAGTTAGAGTGGTGACCAAGACTTTGAAGTAATGACCAAGTGTAGGATAAAAGTTGTGCTAGCCAAGTAATGAATAGTAAGGAGGTGGCTTGAGGAGGTGGGTGATTTAATGACTAAACTACCTAGCTTTGCAAGTTCTATAAATAGAGAAGGCTTACAAGCCATTTTTAGTTGTTCAAATAATCTAACATCTCAAAAGTGCTTAAGTGTTAGAGAGAATAAGCTACACATAAGTCATTCCATAAGTAAGAAGAAGAAGAAGAAAGCTACTTTACCAAGACTACAAAAAGTAAGACTTCTTCTCTAAATTATCTTCTATCTCTACCATGATAGGTTGATAAGAAAAGTTGGAATTAAGGAACATGGATGGTAAGAAGCAAGAAGAATGAGTAAGTCATGAACTTAAGCCACATAAGTTGGCAATAAGTCATTTGAACTTATAAAAGTTATAAACTTATTATAAGTTAACCTTGAATGTTAAGTATGAAAATATGAACTTGTAATGAGTTTATTAAGAGAAGTGAATTAAGAACTTATATGATTATATGTATCATATATACCTAAGTAAAAAGTTATATGTGAAGAACATGTAAAGTATGATGATTAAGAAACTCTAATTGTCATAAGTCATGAATAATCAAATCTTAAGTAGTTTATAATTTGACAAGTTATAAGCCCATGAAGAATAAGTCAAAATCCAACAATGAATATAAGTTGTTGTATTAAGTATGTTAAGATGTTCACATGATGAATGAATGTTCATTTGTAATGTTGAACAAATCATAAGAATGAAGAATTACTAAGAATTTGCACGATTGGACGATAAGCGTCGAATTAAGTAAAATTCTCGAAATGGAAGTCAAATTTTGTGTTTGATCTGGGAACCATGGTTTTCAAATAGAGACAAGTCATATTTGACATTTAAGAGTTGTGGACTCAAAAATGATCGGATTCCAACTTAGAACGATGAAACGAGCATTGAACATTCACGAACGTTTATCGTTTTCGTTAAAATATGAACCAATAGGTGAATTTTTAGCAAACGAAGTCAAATAGATAAAATTCTTGCATGATCATGTAGATTGCGTAATTTGTGAACTGTAGGCTTTTGAACGAGCCAATTCGTATTTATAACGAAGAAGTTATGCGTCCGGGAAGTTCACAAAAAAATCAAAACTGAATTTGTTTTACGGTGCACGCGAGTTGGCGCTTGGCATGGCTGACCCTAAACAAAATGACTTCATGTGCACATGATGCGAAAAAAGTGTTCGAGCCTCTGCAAGAGTTCATCGCCGTGTAGCGAAACTATAGTATGATATGTGGCCTAGCCATGATGCCATGTATACGATACAAAAATCTCTGAGAGTGTGGCGTGTGCATGGCCCATTAAATAAGGACTCATGCATGCATGCCTGAGTCCGGACAGGATATACTGATAAACTCATGCCATGACACGAGATATAAGTATAAAAGTGGCATGCGCATGGCCTTGATCTCGAAACAAGGATAGTAATGAAGGTTTCTAAGTACAAAGAAAAGAAAAGCTAATTTATTTAAAAGTAAACACAACTTAAGGAATGTAATGTAACATTGTTTAAACTTTGTTAAACCTTAAGGATGTTGTATAAAGGTTGAGATAACCTAGTCAAATATAAATGCAAGGATAATGATAAACCGGAATGAATAGTAACTGAATCTAATACACAATTAGATCGAAATGAAGGGTATGATATAGTCATATACATACTTGATTATATGTGACCTAATGTAAGGCATTATGTGATCATATATTGTAGAGACTTGAACGACTTAAACATAAAGTTAATATACCGTAGCGAGGCGCTAAAAGCAAGTATTCTAACTCTTGTCTCAATTCAATCTGAACAAGTTTTTGAGGTTCATGTATTCTTTCGCATGAATTGAGGTTTGTTGAAGTTGAAGCCAATTCCTTTGGCTAGACTTGATGTATTGATAATCTATTCATGTATTATCAAATGTTACAATCTTTTGTCAACTTCTTGATATAGTTTTCAAAAGAAACTAAAATGTTAAACAAATGTTTTGTCGGTAAAACAGCGAGCACGTGAGGTTGCCAAATGCTTAAGCGTGCATACGTTTAATGGATGTAGTGTTGATCAACATAGAGTACAATAGGCTGATCACCTAGAAGTGCTCGTAAGTGATATCGGGCTTACGGACTTGCTTCCGGGTTGTCCTTTTCTAATAAAGAATGAATACTCGAGGTCTTTGACCGGAGTGAATGTTTTACTAAATATTGTAACTATTGTAAAACATTTTGAAAGAAAAGATGAAGTGCTATTTTGAATTATCAATAGTACTTCATAACTATTGTTCGATTATTGAAGATATATGATTTGTATGTTTCAAGCATGTTGTTATTAAATTGTTATACTTATTTGAGCTAGTTATGCTCACTCTTGCTTGAACCATATGAATGCATTAAAGACCGAGCGTCGTCAGAAGGATCGAAAAAGGATAAAGGAAAAAGCTAAAGGCGATTACTAAAAGTTTTTGTAATAGTATAGGTCTATTGTTGTAATATAAGCGATATTATGACAAAGAACCTTTGTAATGGGTATAGAACACAGGAAATGTAAATATTACTTTAAATATATAGAAGTTATGTTCGTTCTTTGAGACTTTTCAATTGAATGAATGTATGAATGTTATTGAATTCGCATAACAGTTGGTTAGAATATGAAAGTTAACAACCTTACGAAAAAGCATGTTGAGTAGTTAACCAATCGATTCCTAAAATCGCATCAAAGGCAAGTATTTTCAAAGAGACAAGATCGACACATAACGCGAAAGTGTTGATTTGAACAAGATTTATAAATAGTGGAGGTAACGAAGGTTTCTCCCAACCGAGTTTAAATGAGATATATCAAAGTCTAACTTCTTCTTGAGTTAACTTCAAACATTGAACACAACTAGGTGAAATAAAAGAGTAAGTAGAACCCAGATTCTAACACTTGTATAGACTTCACAAGAGTTTATGACTAATATACCCATGATAATTTTATTCAGGTTCCTTGTCATGAAAAAAATGCTCTCTCTTAAACTACCAATTTTAGCTTGTCTGGGACATCCTTTGGCATGACTATCCCAGCTGGACTTGACTTCACCATATGACAAAATCGAGCTAGGTGACCTTCTCTTCCGCAATTAAAACACATTTTGGATTGCTGCGTACAGTTTGGACGGATGTGTCCCTCCTGTCCGCATTTGAAACATATGACCGGTGGTCGTTCTTCTTCCTTTGAAATGGGTGCTGGTGCCGACATCTTCACGTCATTGTTGAACCTTCTCTTCTTGAAATGTCCATTCTTATTGTTTTGACCATGATTACCACCGAAGTGGTTACTATTTCTGGCATGTTAATTCCCTCCATGCTTATTGTCACCGCTTTGATGGTCAAGTTATCACCCCAGATTATCATTTTATCTACCGCTTCTCTTTTGGTTGCGTTGACTCGTTATCGCGCTCCACTAATCGAGCCCTATTTACAACATCCGAATACAAACACGCTTTATGAGAAATAAGATATTGACGTATCTCCGTCTTCAAACCTCTTAAAAACATCCGCGTCATTCTCTCTTCATTATCAACCAAGTGGGACGCAAATCGGGATAACTCGGCAAACTTGGCTTCGTCTCGCGACACGGTGGCCATGTTTTTGCTCTAACTTGATAAATTCCACCTCCTTCATGTGATTTGAATGCTTTTGGGAAAGCACTTGTCATTGAAACGACTCTTGGAACTTCTCCCAAGACATTTTGAGTGCTTCAGTCGGGTACGCTTTTACTGATTCCCACCAAGATCTCGCCTTTCACGCAACATAAAGGTGGCGAGGAACCTTTTTGCTCCTCGAGCATCCCAAGACATCAAATATCTTGGTGATCTGCTTTAACCACGTCTCCGCCTTAAGTGGTTCTGGCTTTCCCAAAAACTCCGGTGGTCCCAACTCCTTGAATTGCTTTGCGGTGACCAACCGTGGGTTGCCATTGTTTCCTCCTGCATTATGAACAGGAGCCGCCTTCACCTGATGTTGCATGAATTCTAAAAAGCTCCTAAACGTACTATCGTTCAATCGATTGATCGGTGTTGTTGTTTATGAGGGATTATCGCCATCTTGTTGCACATTGTCCCGATTATTGATCTATGGAGAATCAACAGATCTCACGTGCTCCATTGCTATTCTCAACATTCTTGGATGTCATTTTCGACATCGCCACAAAACAAAGGTTAATTGACATGTAACATATTATCCCTATATTCTGACCGACCAATTAAATACCAAATAAACTTAGGTAGGTCATACTAGCGAAGGAATTCCCCGTCTCTCCCCTCCTAGTTCTATTCTCACATCCTAGCCAGGGATCATATCCCTAAGCTTTGATATCAACTGTGACGCACCCAAAATAGGTATACATCACCTATTCTGAGTCGCCAAATACATAGTACAAAAATTCAAATACAACTTAATTATACAACAGTCGTGTAAAATACGACTAAACATAGACTGTGAGTTTTAATACAAATATTGTCATCTAGACAATATATAAACTCAATGGTGTCCTCATTACATTTATTATCACACTATTTCACAGAATAGTGAGGACTACTAATGCACCATCTAGGACCATCACTCTGTTTCCCCCTACTAGTCTCTGTTACGTTCTCATTTCCTGATGAGAACAATGAAAGCAAAAGAGTGAGCTCAACTAGCTCAGTAAGAAATATTATGATTAAGATAATACATAATAAATTATCGTTAGCCTTCAACAGTGTTAAACTGATACAATAGAACAAACAACAAGTTTAACTGCAGCGAAATAAGCAATCCATTAGAAGAGTCAAGTAGAGAATAAAATCTACTATCTTCTATGATTTAAAAGGTTTTTCATCACTTTTATCGGCGAGACTCGACAATAAATAATCCACATCATCCCCACTTCTACTACCAATGAGGACTTTTACCACATCATTTGTAACATTACTATTAAGTGATTATACCGAATAATCCCTGGTCATAATCATACCAAGTCCATCTATGCACTACAGGCCACATATGACTTTCAACATAATATAAACATGATGACAATGACAATGACATAATAATTCAATAAAACAAGTTCAAGAATTAATTTATCCAGGAACCAATAACGTCCAAATTGTCAACATGATACTGCTTTGTGGAGTAAAAATTCAAGAATGCTCAGAAGAATATTTCCATGAAAAGATACTGGATGAAACACAAATATCAAGGATATTCCACTAATTTCATGGAATATAGAAGTCAAAACTTTAACCAACTGAGTATAATAAAGACTGGAATAACAAAAGAAATCACCAGGCATACGATAGATCGCATGCATAAAAGTTATTCCAATAGAATAATAAATAACGGAACCAGTCAATGCGTAAAAGCATGATGTGATATTCCAATGTAATAATAAATAATGGAACCAGTCGCGTAATACACACCGGCATGATATTCCAAATGTAATAATAAAGAATGGAATAACGAAAGAATTTCACCATGTATGCAAGATTTATAAAACAAAGTTATTCCAACATAATAATAAAGAATGGAATAACAAAAGAATTTCACCAAGTATAAGGTATCCCGCGTATACAGGTTATTCCAACAGAATAATAAAGAATTGAATAACAGAAGAATTTCACCAAGTATAGGGTATCCCGCGTATACAGGTTATTCCAACAGAATAATAAAGAATGGAATAACAGAAGTCCTCTTCACGAATAAGAAAGAAATAATACCCCTTACGAGTACAACAAATAATATCCCTTACGAGTATTGAAAGAAAAATAGTTCTCTTCATGAATATGAAAGAATAATACCCCTTACGAGTATTGAAAGAAAAATACTTCTGTTCATGAATATGAAAGAATAATACCCCTTACGAGTATTGAAAGAAAAATACTTCTCTTCATGAATATGAAAGAATAATACCCCTTACGAGTACAACAAATAATATCCCTTACCGTAAAAGAATAGTATTCCGACTGGTAGGGCGAGGATATTCTTGAAGAAAACTTACACTACGCTCAAAGCTTCTTAAACTCTAAAGAAATACGCTCAAGATTATAGAAGAAGAACTCTCTCTATAGTTTCTCTCTCTAGAGTTTCAGTGAATTCGTAAGAAATAATGAAGGAATGAGCTTCTATTTATAGAAGAATGGACTACATAGTAACTAATTCATGAACGGTCCAGATTGACTTACTTTTAATCGGACGGTCCATATTTAAAGCAAAATCTTTTAAATAAAATATAATATATTCTATTTATAATCTAATAAAACGAATAACTTTATAAAAGCATTCTGTTTTATATAATAAGATTTTACTATGCAAAATACTATGCAGTCACTACGCAACACTATCGCAGTAACTATCTAAACACTATGCATAATAAAATATAACATATTCTATTTATAGTCTAATAAAATAAATAACTTTATAAAAGTATTACATTTTATATAAAAAGATTTTACTATGCAAAACACTATGCATAATAGAATATAATATATTCTATTTATAGTCTAATAAAACGAATAACTTTATAAAAGTATTCTATTTTATATAAAAAAGATTTTCTATTTTATTACATTAATAATACTAATAAAACATAACTGAGTGACTTATCACGTAAGCATCAATAATCAATACCGCAGGTGTGCTACTATACAACCACAACCAGACATCGTATTTCTTTTTTACCGAGTAGTTCAACAGTATTAACGGTAAAACTTTCGTCGTTATTTTTATAAAATATTTTTGTCGTTTTCTTAATCCGATAATAATTCCGTTGTGGGGTCCACCAATGATTGTATCGTCGTACGGATATTCCCCGACAAAAAGAATATTCCCCCCGACCAATTGAATATTATACAATAACTTGCATACTTTTCAAAATTTATAAATACTACCCACAACTATAACATTATCTCAAATCCACACCATAATATTAAAAAAAATATTTCGAGAAAATTAAATCTTTATTCATAAAATCTGGGGTCTCACACAACACACCGTTTGAAATCCATCCTTGGAGTACCAAAATATATCATGATCTTCGACATACATTTTGGTGGAGCAAAATGTAGAGAGAGATAGCGGAGTTTATCTCAAGGTGTTTAACTTGTCAACGAGTCAAGGCGGAGCATCAAGTACCAAAAGGTCCATTGCAACCACTTGAAATTCCAGAATGGATGTGGGAGCACATTACCATGGATTTTATTACTGGTCTTCCCAAGGTTTCTCAAGGAATAGATGTAATTTGGGTCATTGTTGATAGATTGACCAAGTCTGCTCACTTCTTACCTATACGAGAAACTTATACACTTGAACGTCTTGCTCAGTATGTATATAAATGAGATTGTAAGATCAAGGTGGTATGCCAAATCCATAGTTTCGATCGAGACCCAAGATTCACTTCACGATTTTGGGTTAGTTTGCGAGAAAGCTATGGGCACAGTTCTGATTTAGCTTCGGCATATCATCCTCACACGGATGGGCAGTCAAAAAGGACTATTCAAACTCTTGAAGATCTATTAAGACTCTGTGTCCTTGACTTCAAGGGAAGTTAGGACAAGTTCTTACCATTGATGGAGTTTTCCTACAACAATAGTTATCAAGCAAGTATTGGCATGGCTCCATTCGAGGCGTTGTATGGAAGAAAGTGTCGCTTCCGAAGATCTTTGGGATGAGGTGGGTGAAGCAACATTGTTGGGACCGGAGTTGGTACATATAACTATGGAAAAGATTCAAACGATTTGACAAAGTATAAAAACCTCACAAGATCGACAAAAGAGTTATGCTGATCTTCATCGAAAGGACGTAGAATTCGATATTGGAGATCATGTGTTGTTACGTGTTGCTCCATGGAAAGGAGTTACGAGATTTGGAAAGAGAGGAAAGCTCAATCCTTGATTCATTGGCCCATTTTTAATCTTCGAACGAGTAGGAACTGTGGCCTATAGACTCGCCTTACCGCCAAGTATGTCTCGTGTTCATAACATTTTTTCACATATCTATGTTACGTAAATATGCGAAAGACCCGAACCACATTATTGAGTTAGAACCGGACGAAATAGCGGAAGATTTAACGTATGAAGAGGTTCCTGTTAAAATCTTGGATAAGAAGGAGCATATTTTACGCTCCAAGGTTATACCTCAAGTTAAAGTTTTGTGGAGAAACCACGATGTTGAGGAAATGGCCTGGGAGTTAGAATCTGAAATGAAATCAAGGTATCCTTACCTCTTCGACATACCAGGTACATACCCTAATTTTGAGGGTGAAATTTCATAAGAATGGGAAGTTGTAAGACCCCGACTTTTATGAATAAAGATGAATTTTCTATAAATATCATTATTGAATAATATGGAGTGAATTTGATATAATGTTATAGTTATGGGTAATATTTATAAATTTCGTAAAGTACACAAGTTGTTATATAATATTCGATTGGTCGAGGAATATTCGTACGACGGCACACTCATTGGTGGAACCCACAACGGAATTATTGTCGGATTGAGAACATAACAAAAATATCTTTTTATAAAATAACGGCGAAAGTTTACCGTTAACACTGTTGGAATACCTGGTGGTTAAAATACAATGTCGCATTGTTGCTTGCACAAGAATACACCAGATTGCATAGTATTTTTGAATTATTGATTCTTACGTAAAAAGGCACTACTCAATAATTTCTACAGTAATTACTGTTCAATATTTTATTTTATTGATTCAATAATTGCTGCGTTGATATTTTATATTATTGTTATTTCAATAATTTTCTCTGCACAACATTTCCCATTATTAAATCAATAATTCATATTATTTGAATAATATTATTAGATAACATTATTGGCAATGTCTAGAAAGTTTTGTCAAGGAGAGGTTTGGTCACCTAATTACACATCAGTAAGGAGAATTCCTTATCGGAAAGCCCCCTCTTTCCTGGGAACGGCCTGGTTGTCATTATTGTGATTCTATAATATTATTTGTGAATAATTAATTATTGATTTATATGATAAGGAAATATTTATTTTATGTGCACATAAATGATAGATAGGAAAATATTTATTTTATGTGGTTATAAATGAAGGAATTAATGTTGAGCTGTTTTATCAGTATTTTGTCGGATTGGAGGTATTAAAAATCAAATCGGTGTTCTTAAAGCTCTATTGCATAAGTTATAATTTTGATCCGACCATTGGATCGTTGTGATTTTTGGATATGTTATACATATATAAGTTGAGTATATGTCCACAAATTTTGAACCGTTAAAAATTAACGTATGATTTGTTATGAATTTTATGAGGTATTGAAAATCATCCGTTTGTGGATTTCGGATATTTTTTGTTTGAAATTTGGAAAAACTTTCTTCTGCAAAGTTGTAGAGAATTCGATTTCGTGTGGAATGGATATAAAATTCGTATTTTTCTGATAAAAATGCTATTTATTATGAATTGTTGAAGTTTCGGAAATTAAAATGTTTTTATAAAAATTATAGGTGGGACCCACTTTTGTTTTTGCCAAAACACGTGCTGAGATTTTTTAAGAATGGCATGCCCTAATAGTGGTGAGTCTTCTCTTGACATATAATTATCTCCGGTGTCTCCAAGTGAGAATTATACTTCAAACAAACACCAAGATTATATAGGTAGTGCTCGTAGATATACTCCGCAAGTGGATGTGCACAACCCTATCTTATGATGACACGAGGTTGTATGTCTTTAGACATCTTGTATGATAGTGGCAAAACACCCTTCCAATGTTGGGTTCGCCTCACCCTATTTGATTCACCAAATATAACTACCAAATGATGACCACCGTTCTATTCCCCTCATTACCCTTTCCGACAATTCAACTACACTCTTATTACCTGAAAGGAATTGTGAAACAAAAGGGTGAGCACAACTAGCTCAATAAAGAATATCATGACTAAAGATAATTAAATTATCAATAGCCTTCATCAATAATAAATCAGAGATTTAGAACATATGGTAGATGATAAAAAATTTCAACCATAGTTGCAGCGGAACGAGCAATCCATTAGAAGAGTCAAATAGACCATAAAATCTATTATCTTCTCCATGTTAAAAGTCCACCAACAATGTTTTATCCCGGTAACATCAATCAACAATTCATTTCCACAATCACATGTATAACTCATAATCGTAATTGTAGTTCTAAATTCCTTTTCTCATCCAGGACAAAG